>JAFBJQ010002838.1:29861-64861 GCA_016785345.1 Trinectes maculatus
TGTGACTCCACCGGCCTCCTGTGTTTCCTACCTACAGTGTGACAGAGGCTGACTTACTTGACAATGGACGCAGAAGTTGCACAATAGTTGCGACATGAAGTTTAATTTGTTCATTGTTCACCGGGTGCAAAGGTTCATCCAGTCCTAGATATACAGCAGGCAGCTGTTTGCATTCAGATATTCTGTGATGTGTCTTTTCAGAGATGTGTGAGTTTACGTGACTTTTCCCACTGAGTTATCCACCACCTGTGGAAAAAAGACAAACAGTTACTGGATACTTTATATTTATGCAGCACGGTGTGTTGGATACTAGGTCACGATTCACAATGTCCTACATCTGACAAGAAGAAATAGAGGATAATTGAGGTCAAAGCAAATCCACATGATCCATCTAAGATCTGTCATATTAAGCTTTATTAACCTTTGTCAGTAACCAGCAGCAGATTCCAAGCAGCTCGTCCAGCGTGTGTGGAACTTCTCCAGAAAACCATGGGTGTGGAGAGGAAAACCTTCCTCATTTTTAATTTTTAACTTCCTCATTTAAACCCAAATATAGCTCTTAAATCAGAATATTGTTTTGCACTGTGTACACTTCATACACTGCAGCTTATTGGTTTTAATATTAATCATTAGTCTTTATAACCTGCGTATGTATGTGAAAAATGTAAAGAAAGACGATCATGTGGATGATTGTATGGGAAGTAAAATCAGTTAGACTTCAGGCATTAAACAGTTACTGAGACTTATAGTTTGCATAAAGTCATAAGCTAACATTCAACATTGTAATGTTACAAGTTGTGACTTTTCAAACTAAAATCTTCACTTTATTATCAAATGATAAACTATAGCAGGGATAACTATGCTTTGTGTTTTCCTTGAACATACACCTGTGTTGTGTTTTGGCCCTGTGCAGCAGCACTAATATTCTGTAGCTGACCAGAGTGGTTGTCAACATCCGGGTATTCGGACTGATGCGAAAGAAAATTCAGACATTCATTGTCCTCAAGTCAGGAATCTTCCCTGATACTTCCACTAGCGCCCCCTCGTGGTTGTCACATGTTGTGAAATGATTAAACATAAGTGACTCTGTCAGTATTACTTTCACCAGGCATATCTAAAATTAGCATTTAGATATGTTAAAGTCAAAGTTGTGGGACAACATCATCACCTAATTTGCACAGATATGCATATGAAAATCAGTATAGTACAATAAAAGCAGTTTTACTTTGTCTCTGTGTTGTTTTGTTGTCCTATAATAATTATAATTGATTTCTGTTTGGCTGTTGGTTGTTGTAATTTATGTTTAAACATTATATACTAAACAGTATACAGT
Source organism: Trinectes maculatus (assembly GCA_016785345.1). Classification (NCBI taxonomy): domain Eukaryota; kingdom Metazoa; phylum Chordata; class Actinopteri; order Pleuronectiformes; family Achiridae; genus Trinectes; species Trinectes maculatus. Next base: position 31,195 of record JAFBJQ010002838.1, read on the forward strand.
ATAAACTTTATACTGTTTCCTGTTATATTCATACCACTGACTCAATACATGCATCTCACCATCAGGGGGTGCTATCGTACAGCCAATTGAACAAGCTTGGGGCTCTGTTTTTTTAAAGACTGGAAAACATTGCCACAGGGACTTTAATAAAACTGATTCAGTTATTGTTCAAATGAAAAATGTAATTGAGTCACAGACAAGTCATCAATTTTAAAAATCAAATGTTGAATTAGTCAACAAGGATCGTATAACTATATAATATAAAGTATAACTATAAACCCTCAGTCGCTGAATCAATGTTTCCATTATTGATTGCGATGTAGATACACAGGATTCCCTCTGACTAGCTTAGTCGATTGTAAATGGGTTGTGTAGAAATGTATTCCAATATACCATATTTCAATGTTTTGAGGTAGAAAAACTTTAACATAACAATAAACAATCCTTTTACTGAATTAAAAAGACATCAGTAAAACTTTTTAAGGAGTCTTTGTTTGCAACTATGACAGTAAACACAGCTGGAGACAGGTGAAGCTGCGTTAGATGGATGTGTGTGTGTGTGTGTGTGTGTGTGTGTGTGTGTGTGTGTGTGTGTGTGTGAGAGAGAGAGAGCATACTTCACATCCCTACAGCCATGTATCCCAAAGTTTCCCAGACTTCCACTTGTCCTTGCTACTGAATTACTCGCCACTTTCAGTGCTCTCTGAGGAACTTGCCAATTCAATTACTGCTTGTGCCCCAGTGGAATACAGAAACACAAGTTTGTCATGATAGCTTCCCCTCTCGCACAACAGGGTCAGCCGCCAACCTGCTGTTATTGCACAGGGCATTGGGACTGAGGTGTGGTGATATCCTACCTGTCTCAGCCAGCCACATAATGGAGAGGAATCTAATCACCCCACCACAGCCCCCCCCCCTCACCCACCCTCCCAGAACACGGCTAAATCAGACATAAAGGGGTTGTTCTCCTGGGAGCGAGTTCACTCTCACAACTCTGTCAGAGCAACATCCAACCCACTGATGTTACTTTAACTCGGACCCGTCTCCAGCCGCAAACGTTTAAACCCCACGTCTTTCCCAGTTTCTGGTGCATCCCTTTCAAATGTGACGAAAACCTCTCTCTTTTATTCGTGTTTCTCTTCAATCCCACAATCACTTCCTTGTTTCACCCACCCTTTCCTAAACATCTGTCCTCCCTCCCTTCCCGGCACCAAGTCCTCCTACCTCTTCCTACCTGTTCCAGTCTCGCTCCATGCACACCTTCTGCCGACAACTGATAACATCCCTGATGGAGCTGTTTTATTAGCCACCCACAGGCAGATTAACCGAAGCAATAATACACCAATCAACAGCAATTATGCACTGATAAGCCCAGGGAGAGCTCTGCTGGATATGGGAGAGGAGGTGGCAGTTTGTAGGTTGATGGGGTGTGTTTTAATACATGATTAAAGGTTCTGTGTCTGTGCATACAAGTATACCCTAATTTAATATACTTTGATTTTTCTTTTCCTGCAGGCTTGATCCTTTCACAGGTCATATTATGGATGTCAAACCCTCCTCTTGTCCCCTGGTTATCGCCTGGAGCGAAGATCAAACACGCAGCATCCTCATCTGCATTGTATCAAAGTTTGAATTGAAAACGTACACAGAAAAAACTGCTGAATAAACAGAGGTTTAAAATCCATATGGTGTGTCGTTACTCTCTCTGTTTATTATTATGATTTAGGATTATTGTCTCATTATTACAGTGCATTAAAGCAGCTCAGTTACAGCGTTGGCACTCGGTCTGCCCCTGTTTTCTTTTTTTACTTCAGTGCTTAAACAGCAGCCTGCCGTTGTTATGGAGCTGCGAAATGATGATGAAAACGAGTGGAAGGGTTAGAGTTTCCTGCCCGCAGGCTTTAACGAACCCGCCAAATCGGATTGCAAGAACAGCTGTGTACATTTAACTATTCCTACCCACACACGCACACACATGCGCACACATCATTTGCGTGCAGGTACACAAATGCACACACATACTTGGGTCATCCTGCATGAACATTGGAACCATGAAGCTAGAGCCTCTACTTCCCGGAAGCTGTTTACCGCTCTGCAACCTGGAAACGAACCAAACGCTCGTTTCCAGATCTGCTTTATACCAGCAAACTTGCCAAACTGCGTGTGGATTCATCAGATTGCACCCCCCCCCCAACCTCCGCGCCCCCCAGCTGGCTTTGAAAACAGCGCTCCTACCCTATCAAATCAAAGTGAACCAATATACTTTGCATATTTCATTTTGGCTCGCTCAAGTTTCAAGCAGAGAGCAGCGGAATTTGATTAATTCCAGTATGGAAAGTCTCTCTCTCTCTCTCTCTCTCTCTCCCTCCCTCCCTCTCTCCCTCCCTCTCTCTCTGTATGCCTCAGATTCACTAGCCCTGTGCACTGTGACTCCTCCAACCTTGTTGCAGGTGTTGCATCCAGTGACCTCCAAAAGTGAATCCCGGAGCACAAAATGAAACGGACGTTTGCCGTTTCTTGGAGCATGAAATTAAACACATTTCCTGTGGCTGTCTCAGCGCTAATTATTCCCTAGGATTGATGACAGTGTCGGTGTTATTTGCTCTGGGACGGCGTGTAAACATGCATTGTGGACTGTTAGCCTCGAGTTCCTCTACATGTCGCCAGAGACGCTCTGTGAAGCCTCCGTCTCTCAGTCCAGTGACCTTAACACCCTGTGAGTGATGGGAGAGGTGAGATGTGTGCGTGCAGACACGCTCGTCTCTGAGTGTGTGTGTGGACGAAGGGGTAAGGTTAATTGAAGTTGTTAGAGTGAAAATGATCCCCACAGGGTGGGGGGCGGGGGGGGAGTGGGGGGGGTCAGAGCAGGTGGAGGCGATGGGGAAGCTCAGCAGTGGGTGACGGGGAGAGACCAGGAGAGAGGGATGAGACGGATGAGTAAAAGCACGAAGGGCAGGGGTCAGAGGTATTGCACCTCACCCCAATGCTCAGAGGCAGTGATACATGAGGACGGAGAAACGAAATGATTCATCTAAAGGTCAGGAGTGTCTGTCTCTCTAACCAATCGACCCCCCCCCCCCCCCGGGGTCGCCCCCCCCCCCCCCCCCCCCCCCGGCCCTGTGTTTGTGCCTCTGTCTGTCTCTGCATGTTTTTCTCCCAGCTAAATATGGACACATTTTTTTTCTCCCATTACGTCCCATTAATTTACACAATAACCTTTACTAAGCCAATCGGTGTGCACCCCCCCCCTCCCCACACACACACACATTCTCCCATTCTCTGCCTCTCAAGCATCCCTCTCTTTACTCCCGTTGTGTCTCTGTGTGTGTCTGCTTGTCCGTCCGTCCGTCCGTCCGTCCGTCCCCTCCTGTGGCCCCTCTCCTCCCACACTAGCCTTCATTTCACAGATGACAGGTTGGCTGACTGTAATCCAACAGATGCTGGGGCGGGAAGACCTCACCGACTGTTTTAACTCCAATCAGCCTTTATTGCTCTCTGGAGGAACGCCACACTCTCTTTACTCCCGTTGTGTCTCTGTGTGCATCTGCTTGTCCGTCCGTCCGTCCGTCCCCTCCTGTGGCCCCTCTCCTCCCACACTAGCCTTCATTTCACAGATGACAGGTTGGCTGACTGTAATCCAACAGATGCTGGGGCGGGAAGACCTCACCGACTGTTTTAACTCCAATCAGCCTTTATTGCTCTCTGGAGGAACGCCACACCACCCTCTGCCAGCCTGACATTTCACAAAGCAAAAGAGTGGAGGAGAAAGTGCCACAGAGAATAGGATGTATGTGCATATGTGTGTGTGTGTGTGTGTCTGTGTTCACGTGTGTGTGTGTGTTTTTATTAAGGCAGGGGGCTGAACAGGAAAAGGGTGACAGTCATTTCCCCTTGTGCCTGGTGTGGGGCCGAACCGGTGGCTTCAATCAATGCAGACACATGTTTTTGTGCGTGTGTGTGTGTGTGTGTGTGTGTGTGTGTGTGAGTGTGTGAGACAGTGAGTAGAATGAGTGTCCAGCATCAGCGGGGACGGAGATGTTGCTGGTAATGCATCTGCCACCGACGCGTACTGCTGCCACCCCTGTGTCGCATGCGTCTGTCGCCTCCCTCCTCTTCTCCATCCATCTCTCTCGCTCTCTCTCTTTCTCTCTGCACCCAACCTCCATCCTCCACCCTCCCTCCCTCCCCCCATCTCTCCCTCCCTCTGAGACAAAGACAAAAGCCACTGCAAATATGACTTTGACGGTTCAAGCAAGATGATGCTGTATAATATTACTCGGATGCGGTTTGTGTCATCTTAGAGGTCGCTCCTCCCAAAACGCTGGATGCTTTTATATTCCCCTTGATTGTCGTCATGCCTATGATGAAAAGCACAGCATTATCACATTGCCTAATGTAGCATCAACAGTGTTCCTCGAAAAGTAAAGTACTTTTATATAGTATTTTTCTATTTTAAAGAACATTGACCTTGTCTCCCTGACATTAAGCAGTGAGCAGTTCTTCGCTTTTATCATATGTGCATAACGAGAGCTACTTCAAAACCCAGTAATTTAGCTGTGATTTATACAGGGGGTCCTCGAGTTACGTCGGTCGCGGATTACGTCGTTTTCGTGGTTATGACACATCTCCCGTGAACTTCCTTGTTTCGGCTTAAGCGGTTTGCCCCGTAAATACGTACAGACTTCACACGGGAACTAGTTGCTGAGCGCTCTCTCTGTCTTGTCTTGTGTTTAACAACACAAAAGCATCCATTCCAGAAATCATCACTAATCACCACGGCCGCTGCTGCAAAGAGGTGATGCGCCATGGGCAGTGACTCATACGAGCACATGCATAGGTCCTTTCAGGCAGGTTCATATAGGCACCTGCTCATATACATGAATACACCCACACTAATAGGTTTTTGATAAAGCCCTCCTTTGTTCTTCTCATAAGTAGTAGAGTATTTAATTTATTAGGACGATTATAGGTCTTGCTCTGTGGCAGCTGGGACTCTCGCTCCGCCTCTGACCTTCAGATGAGAGATTAAAAAAAATGGATGGACATACGGAACTGGTACCTGCAATCATTTTTTTCCATTATGTTATTGTCTTTTGGCCCCATATATAACCCAATGATAATATTTGTCATCAGTATTGGTTGTCCTTACAGTATGTCTGCGCTCATCGCATAATCAAGATTTACATATTATATCTAATTTTAATAAGTGTTGCTTAAAAACAACGCTCTCTTAAAGAATGTTTATAACCTGACTAATTCCCCAGTTGCTTCTACCCTGAAACAGATGCCACAGGCTGACCACGAACATTAGCATGAAGATGATCTGACTCACTGCAGCCCTCTAGGCTTAGATTTCTTATAAATAGGGGACTGAAGTCTAAGCATTGACTTTTCTGGAGAAAAAGAAGGCGGAGCGTCCGTCAGATCTCGCACAAACTCTTTCAGCAGATTTTCTTAAACGGTTAATATGGTAAGTGTTGAACAGCTCTGCGAGTGTTTTGCCTTTTAGCAATTATAAGAAGTTTTCGATATCATCTTTGAACATCTCATTGCGTATCTGCAAATGAGGCATTTCATATCTGCTGGTTGAACCCCTCTGCCGACTGGATGGAAATAGATTTCATTTGTGTGTTGACGCAGAGAACGCGATGAGTCACGGTTCTTCTCTGTCTCTGTGACACGCGGGTGAGCTGCCCAGGAGTCCTGTCAAAGATGTTAACATAATGAGTATGAGGATCACTGACTGGTGAGTTGGATCTTGTACCACACTGTGCATGATACCTGAGGTGTATTTATTTTCAGATATTTCCATTAGCTCATGTACCTATAATGCACATAAGACTCTAAAGGCGAATGTAAATGACATTGCCGGAAGCAGATTTCCAACTGGCTGGAGAGCAAAGCTTTCTTTATGTATAAGTGTGAGTCAATTTCAAGGGTACTTAGCCAGTGTACAAGAGGGAGAGGTCACCTATGTAGTCAGCAACACATGCAACTTTTCTCATTAAGTGGGGGTAATTGGGTATGGGGGGGTGGGGGGGTGGAGGGGGGGGTTAAACTGTAAAAGTGTTATTAAAGAATCACTTTGTGCAGGGGGGGGGGGGGGGGGGGGGGGTTAAACTGTAAAAGTGTTATTAAAGAATCACTTTGTGCACGCCGTTCATATGGGTAGAGTCACACCTTCAGCCAATGTGCAGAATTCTATGCCTGGAAAAAAAAAAACAATGAACACTTAGCGACTAATGCTATACTGGTGTGATGTAAAATAAATAATACAAACATGGTGATATATTTTAATGAAGTTCTATTTTTAGAATCCATATACGTTTTATGTCTCTGGACTCAAAGTAATAATGAATGACAAAGACAACAGGGACTGTGCACATGGCGCCTGAATGATCTGTGAATTTATTACCGCTATATGTAGTTATATTAGTCCATCACCCCACGCTGCCATTAAATGTCCCTGTAATTAGCGAGGTACACACAGGCAACCTAATTATCCAGCGCCGCAGCCAACCCACGACATGATTACTAACAGTTTGCCTCTTATACTGCAATTTTGTGTCTGTGAGTGGCAAAAAGCTGGGATTTAAGAGGACATGTTTGGTTTTGTGTCTGTGAGTGCGCAATTGTTTGTAAGTGCTCAAGCACGGATGCGACTGTGTGTTTGGATAAAACATCATTTAAAAAAATGTGCTATATCCTGCGAAGTCTGCCTTCATTTGAGTCTATATTTTGCAGTTCACACAGCAGTTGAGGCCTGAAAGCTGCCGCAGACACCACAGACGTGAAGAAGAGGCAAACTGGGTCAGATGACTGTGGTCGTGATTTTATGCCATTAGAGAGATATGAGATGTGGGAAACTGTGCGGGACGTGGGGAAATCAAGACGGCATCTCTGTTGCTCTGCTGAGAACTTGTCTAATGAAAATTGGATAAACAATGAATGTTCCCATTGCGCTATGCGGGTCCCTGCTGGGCTGTTGGGTGGTTTTCCTAAATGAAAAACTGTAGGTCTGTCCAACCAGCAGGGGGCAGCGGAGCTGCAGCTCTCTCTCTCCCTCTCTCTCTCTATGTGTGTGTGTGTGTTTGAGAGAGAGTGTGTGTCTTAATACCTCTGATGAAAATTCCCTACACAGCCTCACTCATGGACATGGGAGCCTACAACTCTTTTAATGATCATGGTGCATAAACATGCTGGATGACGCAACACATGAATGTGTGTTTCTGCACAATTGTGTGCGTGTCCCTCCTAATTTGCATACAGAAGTGGCAAGGGCTCGAGTGTTTCACACTTGGAGAGACGTGCACAAGTGTCCCTCAGTGTCTGTAATTAGGAGACTTTATCAGCATGTGCACGTGACCAACAGTCACATTCCTGATCTCAGCATGTACACAACCCAATGTTACCGCCAATGCTACATCTTTGTTCACAATATGGATTTTATTATAGTTTCCCTTTGGGTTTTTGTTTTCTGACAATAGCCCAGCAGACACTTGCATTCAATGGTCCCCACATGGTCAAAAACCAACACGTGAAGGACTGAAACGAGAGCCTCTGATGTCTACCTGGTGATCCATGTGACGGACACGTGTCCTATTGTTTTCCTCGGTCGCACACAACCCCCTCTGCAGCCTTTTGTTCCCGTTGTGGGAGTTGGGAGTCATCTAATATCGTGAGAAGCGGCATCACCTGATAAAGAGAAAACATAAACACAAACATTCCCTTTCTCCTCTTTCTTTTACTTTCTCTTTTCTCACGCTTTTTACCGCCTCCAATATTTCGTTTGATTTTTATTTTTGGCTGCACTCGAGCCTAAAACAGTCAAAAATGTCCTCGCGTCCGTCCCTCTCCTCTCCTCTCCAGTTTTCTAACTGTTTGCACATGAACACTAATGGTCTCCTCTGTTTATGAGTGACACACCAATTAATCAAGCGCACCACGCCGGCCAAACCAGTACCAGCCAACCGCTTCCAGTTCACAGCGAGCTGGCAGTAATCAGTTTGTGCAGCCCTGAAGGGCTGTGAGTTCACACGGAAGTGTTTGTGTGTGTGTGTGTGTGTGTGTGCACTTCCTGGGTGGAAACACTGTAACACCACAAGAGCGTGAACGTGCACACATTCAGTGTAAGGTAGCGCGGCTGTGCCATGAGGCTATTCATTATTTGATTTGATAGTATGTTGGAGATAGGATCCAGCACGGACTCCCGCTAATGTCCAAAGGTTATTGGACGCCAGCCACACATTAAATATGCTCTATCTGTCCCCCTGGCTCTTTGTTTAATTCTCTGGCACAACTCGTCTTTCATCACTCAATCATTCGTTCTCTCCAGCACACAGCAAACGACTCGTCGAAAAACAAACTTTCTTTCAAAAAGATTCCCAGGTACCGTCCCCTTGACGACAGATAATTTCCTTTTAGTCATTACGGCGTTGTTTAGTTTGATTAGTTGTTTGGGAAGAGACGATTTGCATGCAAAACCCTGTGGTGTGTCAGAGCCTGCAGTTGTGGCTGATTGCTGTTTGGCCACTTGGTAAATTTGTGTCAGGCTTTCCACAGTAACACAACACGTTGCTAATTCTGGCCTTGCTGAATATTCACCACAATCATCCAGAAGACAAGGAGCCGCTTTGAATTTTGTTCATCCTGCTGATTGAATCGTGATGCTCGGTGGCTCTTTGGGTTTAACGTGACTAAATATGCACATAAACACAATTTGACGCGCGCGCGCACACACAAACGCACAAGCCCAAACGCAAACTAAAGAGTCTTCTCATTAATTTCTTTCCAGGTTGAGAGGGTGAGACGGGGGGTGTAAGCGGCGAAGGAGTGTGGAAGGATTGATGGGAGACGGGGAGGCACAGGCGAGGTGATTAAAAACTCAAGCTACAGATGTTTGTGGAGCACTTCAAAGTGGTGCGCCTGCCATCGCCAGGGCTGGGCATGATGCATTATTGAGATGGTGCCCATTTGGCACCTGGCACTAACATCACATGGCCGGGTCCACCTGGCGCCCTGCAGTCACGTGGGTGACACTCGGGGTCACGCCTCCCTCATGCGCGAACCCAGCTCTCGGCGTGATGGACGGCATCGGGGGGAAACGGCGCACATGCTCAACGGGGGCCTCACAGACTCTAAACTGGGGGCGTGTTTGAAAACATAGCTTCATGAATGGAAATTGAGATGGCAGGAAATGTTCTTGTATATGATTGCAATGCATTTTCCTCTCTTACTTTGCATGTATATGGAATAATGTTTGGTGTAAACATCCTCTCCTCCCAACACGATTTATGCTGTAAATAGAATTTTCAACACCACCACGCTCGTAGCTGCCTGTTTTAGTTTACAGCGCTGCACCGCTGAATGCTTAAGCGATATTGTGTTGTCTTACGTGTCAAGGGAAGATGAATGGAAATTAGATGATGCTCTACAAAAGATTAGGTTTTTATGAAATCAATTATTGAGCGCAATTATGATAGTTCAGTAGAGTCTGTGTTATTCAGATTATTGACTTGGGAAAGATCTAAAATGTGTTCGGCTTTGGAGGAGCCTCCTGTGTGATGCTATTGCTTCTGCTTAATATTTCATAGACCCCCCCCCCCACACACACACACACATACACAAACACACACACACACATACATAAACACACATGCACAACCTTGTATTTTGTTCAAGAGAAGTTAGAGGTCACAAAGTGCGCATGTTTGTATGTACGTGTGCACGGATACGTGTGTATGTGTGTGTGTGTTTCTCCTGCTGGTGTCCCCCGACACCTGTACTCTCTCAGGGTTTCAGGAACAGACGGGGGCCAGAGCCACAGTCACAGGTCTCAGACCAGCGGGGTGTGAAATGAATCGGAGGGACAACACACTCTCCCACCTTCATTGTTGTGTGTGTGGTGCGCGCGCGTGTGTGTGTGTCAAAGCATGCCGAGACAGGAATATAGTGAGAAAGGACAAAGAGAAAAAGAAACGAGGGGACAGAGAGCGGAATCTCCTACACTGCGGCTCCTGAATGCAATTACTGCACCTCTGTAAATAAAGTCAGCATAAATATTTATGAATGCTGTTACATTTTCTTGTGAGAGATGGTGTTTGGTGTAATGGCGGTTGAGCTTCAACAGCCTCATTTTAATTAAGTCTTGATTGTCCCTGGGCTGGATTACCAACAGGCCCAGCACCACAGACCAGACCTCTGGGTTTCCTACAGGTCTGATGCTGCCAGTCTCACAAACAGCAACTTTGAAAAACAGTTTTACACAGCTTAAGTATTTGGTGCCTCATGTCCAAATCTACACTTATTTAAATATTTTCTAATTTATCTTTGTACTGTACTCATATTATGCTGAGTACAACAAGAAGGTCCCCGGTTCGAATCTCGGTTCGGGGGATCTTTCTGTGTGGAGTTTGCATGTTCTCCCCGTGTCTATGTGGGTTCTCTCCGGCTTCCTCCCACCGCCCAAAAACATGCATTGTGGGGGTTAGGTTAATTGGCCACTCTAAATTGTCCATAGGTGTGAATGTGAGTGTGAATGGTTGTTTGTCTGTATATATTCTATGTTGGCCCTGCGATGGACTGGCGACCTGTCCAGGGTGTACCCTGCCTCTCACCCGATGTCAGCTGGGATCGGCTCCAGCTCCACCCGCGACCCGTAACAGGATTAAGCGGTAGAAAATGAATGAATGAATGAATGGAGATTATGTTTACAGAGTAACTTATATTATTAAGCAAGGTTTCAGAATATGAGTAGTGGGTTTACTGGAGCTTGCCGGACTGAGGCAGTGACAGACGACACACACTCAGACACACTCACAGAACATGGAGTTTGGAGTTTGACACTGGAGGACTGTGTCAAAGTTTGATACCTTAATATCAGAGTTTAAGAAAATAGAAGTTTCTGTCTCATCTTTCAAAGCCAGTCGTGGTTCATGGTCCAGTTTTTCAGTGAACCAGGAGATGTGTCAGCTCCTGAAATTGTTTACTCTGAGATGAGGGTTTTGCTGAAGACTGGAAAAGAGCAGAATGTTCTTTTTAAAAGCATTATAGAGGACAAAACAAAAACAACAAAATATAATTCTAAAGAAGTAATATATCGTCAAACATTTTAACCCTGATAAAACTTGATCATTAAAAAACATTTATAATTAGAAAAAAAACAATAATACAGTTGATGCTTGAGAACAATAATATTATGTGTTGCTCAAATTTCCACACACAAAACTCAGAACGGGCCCAAAACTACACAATCACAACCCGCAACTCTTTTTGGAAAAATGCTCCAGCAACAAGAAAAGGGGCGGCAGCAGATTGGCAGCCTGGCCCTCTGATTGGCTGCGCCCGCCGCCCGTCACCCCCCTTATGGCTCGGCAGCACCTCCCACAGACGCACAGCGGCAGCGCAGCTCCCGCCGACAATGATATTCCAGGCACTTGCGCCTCGTCTGCGGCGATAAGGAGGAAAAGAGGGAAGAGAGAGAGAGAGAGAGAGAGAGAAGCTCGCCTCCTCAAGCGGCGAGTGAGGTCTGGAGAAGGAAGACGGGAGAGAAGAAGAAGAGAAGAGGCCGTGGAGTAACGGGAGAAGACGGCGGAGCTCCACACAGGAGTCCCCCTCATTCGCCTGCGCGTTATCGCCCGACTCTCCAGTTCGCGCCCAGATCCGTCATGTCATCGTCCGGCAAAGACAGCAGCGGCGCCCCGCACGCCAATTACGTGGGACCGTACCGCCTGGAGAAGACGCTGGGGAAGGGACAGACAGGTCAGTCTCGCGGAAAACTCTTCCTGCTTGCCCGCGCGCTCCGCAGGAGCCAGGCTGCTGGTGTCCGCAGGTGACAGAGCACCGGCCGACACCTGTCCGCGAGCCTGCGGGGGATTCAGTTGAACTGACTGATAATCTGTGTGGGATGAGGAGGAGGGGGGTGATGTGGAGGAGGGGTGGGGGGGTTTAGGTGTTGGTGCTTTATATAGGTGCGCGTCGGCGTTGGATTGGGTGCGCGTGTCTGTGCGCGCATCCAGGAGCAGAGCAGGAATGATGACAGTGTGATGCTCCACGAAAATGAACTTTTTCCTATCCCTGCTTTCCTTTTGTGTGTATATATATGTGTGTGTGTACGCGCGCGCGTGTGTGTGGTTGGAGCACGCAGCGCCTTTAATCCAGATTTGCCTGATACATTGATCTATTCTTAGTCGACAGGCAGTCCTTCCTTCCTATAGGCTCAGGCTGCAGTCCCATGGGTTTCCTCCCATACACTTCCAAACAGGGGATCCCACCTTGACACATTACACCACGAGACCGTGTACAAGAGCCTCACTGGCATGGACCTGCTGGGCTTCCTCCATAAGCAGCACGCGCTTCATTCCAGCACACACAGCAGTGACACTGCAGTTTGTTAAAGTTGCATGGCATGCACACAATTAAAAGTGGTTTTCATTCCATCGTGTTTAATGCTGTGTGATGCGTGACAGTCTGTGTGTTGTGTATGTATTTGTGTAGCTCGGTACTGTTGTCAGCGTTGGTGGCGGTCCGGCACGTGCAGCCAGTGGAGCCATGTGAAACAGAGGCAGGCGCAGCCCTGTGTGGGCAGTGATGGCAGGAGAGATGCAGCACTTCAGACTTTTTCCTCTCCTCCCATCTGCTGTCCAAAATGGCTCCAACAGACATATAAGACAAAAACGTCCCCTGCTTGGCACAGCTGGCCATGCTGAGCAGCCCTGTGTGCAAATGTTTGTGACTTGATGCTTTTATTTGGAATATCCTCCTGGAATTCACCTGACCAATCCCATTGATGGCGTCTGTTTGCGTCCATAGGCAGTTGAAACTGTAGGGTGATCAAACAATGGTGAGTCATGTTGGAGGATTTGTTTTATTTTTCCATAAAGATGAACAACAAAGGTAAAACTGGAAACGCCATAGTATATCATATTTAACTGTTCTAACTGTGTTTAGAGGAGGATCTCTCAGCCATGCAGTCTCTTTCTGTCTGGACTGTCTAATGGCTGTTTATGGAGGTGTAGCACTGACAGTATGGTCTGCTGGGTACAGACGTTTAATGACATGGTGTAGCTGGGATCATCCGTGGCTCGGGATGTATTTACGTGAGGGTTGAGGCCGATTTGGATGCATTTCTCTCGCTAGCCTGAGACGTCAGAGCCGCAGCAACAACATGCATGTTCACTGTTAGAGAAATCCGTTGGGCCCTGTGTCGCTAACACGCGCTAAAACCTTTTCAGATTAATGACAACACATGATGTCCCCTTTGACCATGAACTATTACTTAATATGCCAGATCCCAGTCCGAGGCGAATAGGGGCTGGTCTATCCTCTGTGAGCGCCCGGTGGTCCGGGCTCCTAAGTGGCAGCTGGGACTCTCCAGTGTAAATACATCACCTGTGAGCTCTGCAGGCCGTGGTTGGCTGGTATTATTAGAGTGGAGAAAGCGAAGGCCTCTGGTTGATCTGGCCGTCCTGCTCAGAGTGGTTGGTGCTCTTCTGAGTTCATTAAGTGATTAGGTCTTGTCCTGACACACACACACACACACACACACACACACATGTGGCCACCACACTGGCTCTGGTTTGGCTTCCTGATGTAATCCCCCGCACAGCCAAAGTCCCCTCGGCTCTCATTCACGCACTCACGTGGCCCAGAGGTAGAATTTGCTGACCCATGCTAGATTCAGCAACCAAGCTCGTCCACGTCATTGTTCAGATTGAGTTGTGCTTTTCAGGTCGCATGGGAAGGACTGTCATTTTCCTACAAATGTCTTACATGCACAGTTTAAACAGTAGGACATTGTTACATTTTGTCAGTCTTTGATATAACTAATATCTCTTTGCACTTGCATTGCTCTCCCTCCTGTGTCTGTCGGCCCTGTGCATTGTCTTTTTCAGCTGGGCGTTAGATGAGGGCTTGATGGGGCCTGTATGGAACGTCGGCATGATTGGCCAGTGATTGCCGTTATTGTGGTTGAGAGGCAGAGGCAGTAGCCTGGGCATTGTGCTTTTGAAATTGCTAATGTTGGACCTATATATTGTCCTCACACCCCCCTGCACTGTCACCATGAATAGCACCAATCATCCCCCTTCTCTAGCCAAGACTGATGTGTGCAGCCTGTTTGGTTACGCCATGTGCAGTATTAGCCCCAGGAGCCTCTAATCGATGTCACAGTGCTACAGTAACAGGTAATATTCATATTCTGAACTCTCTTTCAGCGTCTCCATCACAGCCGGGATTAGCGGCGCAGCCTTTTTGCATTTCAGAATCTTGAAGCTCTGTTTGACAAAGCTGAAGAATGTGGATTTGGGTGTTACCAAGTACACCGACTTAAGACGGGTTGAATCACTGCTCTGTTTCGCTAATGCTTCGTAAAACACTGCCTCGTTTTGCCTTTGCTTTGTTCCCGGAGGCTGTTTAGTGCACAGTATTAGTGGAATAGCGGCTTATTGTCTGGAAAACATTGCCTGTTAATCCAGTCCCCATTTTTTTGCGTGACGTGGACATGGACAAGTAACTGTTGGAGGTTGATGTGTAGGCCCCTAGATTTTTTGATTGATGTTTAGAGTGAAATCATCTGCGCTTCATGGTTTGGTTTACGTATATTGACTGTTCATTTGACACAATGATGTCTTTCTGTCTCTATTTATTTCTGTCTGTTTCTGTCTATCAGTTGGAGAGTTCTTGTTCTGGGTCTTCTCAAGCTTACAAGGCATTTAAGTCAGATTCCAGCTGTTGACATTTCCAGGTCAGTAAGGGGCCGGTCAGTTTGTACGTGTGTGCGTTTCCCTCTTACAACCTGAGGTTGACTCTCGTTTGTGCACTTTATTAATTTCATTTATGCGCACAAGTTAACTAGACCATTCTGAGAGTCTGGTACATTGGATGTAAATGTAAAACCATTAATTTGACGTTGATTGATTGCCAGTGAGCCGGGGGTGGGGTGGTTGATTCAGATCAATCCGCACTCTGAAAGATTTCCTGTCCGCAGGAGGAGATTCATACTGTTTCATAGCACATGATATTCCTGATGATGACAAGTGAAGAGGGAACGCTCAGTCGATGGTGTCAATGAAAAAAACACTTGGCAAATCCACAGAAACTAAACGTCTGAGTGCCGTCGTGTGTGTGGCTTGTGAACCGAGCAGGTGCTCAAACTGCAGGGGACCTGTAGCCGGTGTGCCTTTGAAATGGTCTTGAAACCAGCGTAGAGCTCAAACACAGATGTGTCGCCTCCCATGTTGTCGGCTTTGACTCCGAAACGGCGAATGTTGGAAATAAATGAAAGGCTACGACGGTGGATCCATGTTTAAAGGGGCCTACCTAGAGAGTTGGGTCGCAGGAGCCCCGACCAAATAGCTTTGTGGAATCGCAGTCAGATGTGTAGCGATCTCCGTTAGTGAGGTGGATCAGAGCAGGAAGCCGGAGCCTACATGTCCTCAGCTGATGGACATTGTGGCTAAAGCCAAAACCCACCACCCTGAATTGTATCCTAAATGGTGGGATTCTGGTGTTCACCTGGGTCTGCGTACCAGCTGATAGGTATGTTGTCTCTTTTGTGAGCTTGTGTTTGCCTTCCTGTACGCATATATACTCGGGGAAGCCGTGAGGGTTTGGGAAGTAGTTTACTAAATAAGTTGTAACTCACATTACTCTTGCTTCAGAATGAGCCTTTTCTAAACACAGGCCATGGATCTACAATGATCCAACGCGATATTTACCCATTTCAGTGTTGTGGCTGATTGGTGTGTAATGATGATGGTCTCTGTCATTTAGTTCACTTCTCCTCTCATCCACTTCTCTCCATCTCTCCGTCCCTCTGTCCCCGGCCAGTCAAGATTCATACAGGGATTCAGCCATGTGGTAAATCAGACAAGACCTCGGTGGAATTGCATCGATTGGGGGGAATGTATGTAGCCAACGATTTTCAGAGATTAATGATGAGGAAAGAGGTGGAGAACTGGAGGGGGAGGAGAGATGAGAAGGAAGCCAAGGAGAAGCAGGAGGAGCAGAAAGGGGAGGATAGAAAAAAAAACATGAACCGAGACGGCATGAAGTGGTTTAGAAGGTTTCGCACTGCGGTGGACGTTATTAATTAAGGAAACGTATTGATTACTCTCCTCATTATGGTCCCCTCCTCCTCGATTTTCATCTCCCCGTTTCTGACCTCAGCTGGAGAAACGGTTCAATCTGCGGACGGAAGGTCAATGAATAAGTGAAGATTGCGGGAATAGTCTCCGTGGGCAATCATGAACGAGTGCGCCTGTTTGTGCGTGTTGTTTCGGACAGGCCCCATTACGTCCTATTTGGGTCTCATTCTAACTCGGTGCATTCACTGTCACTGTTCCTCTGCCATGTTATAGAGCGTAGAGAATCAGGTTAGAGCGGCATGCTTTTATGGTCCATTTTCTCTCGGTTATACCATGACAGGAGACACACACACACACACACACACACACACACACACACACACACACACGGTCACACAAACAGTCTCATTCCCTCACTCTGTCCCCGGCCCCACTGAGGTTGCCGGGCCCAGCTTGGTTGCCGTGTTTCACGTAATGTGTTATCGCCTTGTGCTATTGAGAATTTCATGGTGCTAGTTTTCCAGCAGGGAGGGAAAGATGCTAGCAGCGAGGCGGCATTTCTCTTTTCAATGCTACATCAAATCGTTACATTTATATGTGACTTCACGCCATTTCGTCAATGAAAAATAAAAAAATATGTCCAGTGTTTTGCCTCCAGACAACTCTGTCCCAACTCAAGTCTTTCGGATGCTGCCAGTCAGTAATGTAGCCGGCCTCAACGTCGGCTGTTGTATCTTTCGGGCTTTTAAAACACGGCACATTTATAAGGCAGCAGATTAAACATCTGTGCACATGTCAGTAAAAGCGAGGACCCGTTCTCGCTGTCTCCTCTCTCACGCAGCTCCGATTTAACTCTTGCTGAGCCGCATGTCTCGCTCTGACTGTGAGAACGCTGGTTTGGTTGCCAAGGTTGGTTGTCTGGTTGTCATGGTTTCCCTGCTTCTTGCTGGTTCCCAGTCTGCCTTCACGAAAAAAGGGGATATTCTCTATATGTCATCTTAGTTAGTCTCTCTCTCTCTCTCTCTCTCTCTTTCCGTTGATGCCATTACTCTGCCCCTCTCACTCCCTCTAACCCTTAAAGTGGCTCTGATCCGAAGTAAGCATCGTAATATCCTCTGTCGCCATTCTGTGTTTTTCATTTGACTCGTTTCTCCTCATGTGCATTGCACATGCAGTGTGGAAGTAGACGTGACTGCGGGAGAACATGATTGCGCGGTCGACCATACGTTTTAAAAGGCATGCGTATGTGCGTGGGCGCGCGCACGTGCATGCGCTCAGACATACGGCCGTGGATCAGACAGGCTTGCACTGCTCTGTGCTGCGTTCCCATTTAAATCTGGGAGATTAGTGCATGTGGGGAGCCTCGGCTTTAGTCGCTGTCAGCTCGGCTTGCCTTGGCGGGCTGTCCTGAGATCAGGGGGTGAAGCTCGGCGCTCATCCCCCCATTACTGTGTGCCCTGCTATACCTAATCCATGAACAAATAGATGGTTGGACCACTGACCTTGACTTTGGTACAGTTTTCTAGCTTTCGACATCCACATCTTACTTTCACACTTTTTTACCTTTATCTTTCTTTTCCGGTCAGACAACACGAAATTTCCCATAATTCTACAGTTTCCAAAACCAGTTCAGTTAGTACTTGTCCTGTCAGACTGGCAGTATTTCATATAGAATTGTTTTTTTTTAACTTTAATTTCTTGAAATTGAATATTTACTCATAGTCCTCCTAAAATATATTCAAAAAACAGCACTAAAGCATTTAGATAAATAGAATGTAAATCAGGTGTAAATATAAATAATTTATATATTTTGAAAAAATAGAAAATGTAAATGAAAGATACTTTTTGAAGTTTAGTATCACACGAAAGAGCTTTGTCAAATTTACATATTTAACTTAACTTGCCTTTTAAGAAAAATGTCAGTTTGTGTGAAAAAGTTTCACTGAAAGTTCACAGTATTTTCACTGTGAAAATACAGTAAATGAATGTCTTTTCCATTACATGAATCATTGCCTTTGCGTCAGCAGACCTGCCTGCAACTCCCCTCGGACTGTTTTCCTTGGAAAAAGTACACGGGTGAAAATGTGCGCTCGTTTACGACGTGTAGTCCGTCCCAGGCGGCAGGCGAAGGGTAATTGTGATGCATTCAGACTTTTCACTGCCACTCGCTCTGTTGTCTGCTCTTTAGGCTGTGAAGCTCAATGTCGCCCATGCCTGAAACACCCGAGATGTGGCTCGGCATGTGAAGTGACTGTCACTGAGATTAGGTTCGATGAGCCTGACTGGTCCCAAATCAACAGCCTGTGCTGGCTGCTTGTCCCCGTGGCACTGACCTCTGACACATGGCGAGACTGGAGAGAATTGGGACTATTTTAGTGAACTCGACTGACTAAAAATTTCAGAACATCCAAGATTGTGTTATTCATTAATGGAGGGCAAGGAGAGCGGGTTTAGTTTGCCGTGATGGAGATTATCACCTGGATCGCTGGCGTTACAGCATCAGTGGTCCAGCATGAGTGTTTGCGTTTCCTCTGTTTCCTACTTTTCTCCAAATATCTAACCTTGTAGTTCTGTACTAGTTTGGGAAAGTATTTCAGCATAAATCTTTTAATATGGCCACTAAGCTCTCTCCCATTTGGACGCTGACCTTTATTGTCCACCTACCGACATTCAGCTTTCTCTCTCCATTGCGATTTGACCTCTGTTAATGGGGCCAAGCAATATGCTCTGCGTAACCAAGCAAACATTTAAAGATCAGGTGCTTTATCCACAATGTATTATGCATCACCAAAGTCTTTCCACTTTACTGCCTTTCCGTTTGCCCTCATGTGACCCAACCAGAAAATGATTTCTCCTTTAATTAGAAAGTTGATAAAAAATGGGTCTTACAATCAACGATTCATCTTTCACTTTGCAATGAGAAATAAAAGACTTGCTTTTGTTTTCTAATAAAGTGAGGTGGGGTACAGAATAGGCATAAAAATCACATTCTGGGACGTGCCGATTAGATTTTGGCAGTCAAAGGTCAAGGTCACTGTGACTCCACAACGCTCATGACATTAACTTTACAGGTTAAACGGCAACTCGACTGGTTGTTGGAGGCATAAAACCGCAGTAATTCTAGTTTCTATCTCAATGGCTTTCCCTTTTTTTTCTCCAACTTTTTGCACTCTGGGCTCAGGCAGCAGTTTACGGAGTGATACAGGGAAAAGTGTGGTAAAATATGGGAAGCCTTCTTCCCTTTATACCAGATTGTTGACTTTTTTTGCATTTGTTTTATTGTCATAACTAAAAGTTGCAAACTCCTGAGTTTACTGCTGATGTTGCTGCAGTGTGTGTGTGTGTTTGTGTGTACTTGTCTGAGTGCGAGTGTTTTATTGTGCACTGCAAACTCCCGTGTCTGAGCCTCTGTAACTCATGGAGTACAGATGAGAGAGAGACAGAGTGTGTGTGTGTGTGTGTGTGTGTGTGTGTGTGTGTGTGTGTGTGTGTGTGTCGGGTTGTGGCTCACAAAAAGAGCCTCGCTTTTCCGAGTGAGGAAAAAGAGTCGCAGCAGTAAAGCATCTCTCAGGGTCAGCGCCTCCATTGTCATTCAAATCCAGTACGCACTCCCACACACAGGTACACACAGACACACACAACACAGGAGAGTGGAGTGGATGGTTTTTAGTGTCTATAGGAATTCCCAGCTCTCCCTCTGACTGCAGCAGAGCTCTGACATCATCACTCGAGGAGGACAAGCCAGAGGACACGCAAACAAACACACAAACGCACACACGCGTCCCCGTGCCTTGAGGACATTTAGGAAACCTGCTCTTCGATCACGTCCCATGTTTATTTATGTATAAATACGTTTATGTATTTCCTGCAATTTTGCACATACATAAATGTACTGATGTAGTAGATGTTGTGACTTACAGTTGTCATAGCAGCACAGGGACACAGTTCTATGTGCGGCTGATGGTGCGAGTGTGGCCACGCTCGTGTAAGTTGTTATTTTGGTTGGTCAGCTGTCTCTGCAGTCCTCATTGCTGCGTTTGATTTATTATGGTTTGTGTAATGAGTGCATGCGTGCGAGCCAGCGGCGTCCACGTCCATTTATCTGCGTCTCTGCATACATGCACCTCTGTGGGTTTCGGGAGAAACTGATGACACGTGCAGGTCTGCGTGTGGCACCGCATGACTCATGCGAGTGTGTCATTATGATCATTACGGCACTTAGTTTTCTCTTTGTGTAATGCTCCCGCCACCTGTTCGCTGTGACGGACATGAAGCGTCAATTATTTCTGGGCTGCGCTGCATCTTTTTTTTTTTTCATGTTGTTGTTTTTAATCTTCACAAATCCTTGTGTTACTATCTATCTATCTATCTATCTATCTATCTATCTATCTATCTATCTATCTATCTATCTATCTATCTATCTATCTATCTATCTATCTATCTATCCATCCATCCATCCATCTATCTATCTATCTATCTATCTATCTATCTATCTATCTATCTATCTATCTATCTATCTATCTATCTATCTATCTATCTATCTATCTATCTATCTATCTATCTATCTATCTATCTATCTATCTATCTATCTATCTATCTATCTATCTATCTATCTATCTATCTATCTATCTATCTATCTATCTATCTATCTATCTATCTATCTATCTATCTATCTATCTATCTATCTATCTATCTATCTATCTATCTATCTATCTATCTATCTATCTATCTATCTATCTATCTATCTACCTACCTACCTACCTACCTACCTATCCATCCATCCATCCATCCATCCATCCATCCATCCATCTATCTACCACACATCACTTTGCCACCACCTTCCTTCTTGACCCTTCCTTCCCGTGCTCCGTCCAGTGGTGCGTTTCCATTCTGCTCAGGTGGAGCTCATTTGACGCAGGATGATTAGATCTCCGTGGCAGCGGCGCAGGGCTGGATACGTGCGAGTGTTGTGGGCCCGCACAATAGCTGAAGAAATTCAATTAAATCTTTACATACACTCCCCTTGCAGTATGTGCCTGCCAGTCTGCAGACACATGAAGCCACATAGACACCTGGAAGCCATATCATGTGCACATAGCAGATGACTTGTGCACTGTTGTGATGACCTTTGCGCGAATAAAAGATGAAATATTTGTAGCACTGAGAAAATTGACCGCCACACATATATCGATGTGTGGGTATGTGTATAAATGGGCTAATTTAATGGTAAAAGGAGTCCGTCATAATAGAAGAAGCAGATCCTGTGTTGATTTTAATGGGCCAGAGCTGGTAATTGCTTCTAAAGACTGATCTGAGCAGTTGATAATCGCACTTCATGTTGTAAACTGCAGGGGAAGATGGCAGTAGTAATTGGAAGTTGAAGTGGGATGAATGTGTGTCTAATTTTCATTTGCCTCTCGCATTTGATCATTTTATGAAGCCGCACAACACTGCGTATGCAAATATTTTATATTGCCAGACATTGGAATAGGTAAAAATGTGGTGTTGTTCACTCATGCATCTAATTCCCTGAAACAGTTGACTGTGTGAACGCCTTAGACTGATTAGGGTTGCATGAGATCAGAAATCTGTCCTCACCAGTGTCATTATGCCTCAACCTCTTGTATTCACTTCTTAACGAGACTTTATTAAATATTCAAAACATTACCCGAAAGCGTGCCGGCATGTGCCCGGCTCTGTGTTCCTGCATATCCCGGGTTGTGTACTAGCACTGACACACACCGTTTGCGCTGACAGATACGGCCAGACAAAAGACAGACACAGGAATACATTTACATGCACCTGGAGACGACGGTAATTTGAGGCGGCGTAATGATTTGTTGTTCCAGAATTTACTGTCCCAGCTGATGGAGAGTCCGGGCTAGATTAGGCTCATTAAACCAGAGAGGGATGTGCTTGTTTGCCGTGTGTTAGTCTTACCCTGGGTCTCGTCCCGTCTTTTTCTTCCTCTCTCAGTTTCGCTCCCCGAGTGGCGCACTAAATCAAGCAGACCTTTTAATTAAAAGACACATTTTCCCCTTCTAAACACGCTATAAACCAGCAGAGCTGCTCCTGGACACAAATAGAAATGTATAACCCCCCCCAAAAAAAAAAAATTCCTCTCAGAGGCATATACAGTGAACTTTATATCAAACAAATGTGATAAAAGAAAAGTGGGTGCAACATCACCTCGTGTTCTTACTTCTCCCACAGGTGTGGAATAGGTGGTTCATATACACCCCTGCGCTTGTTTGGCTTCAGGAGGAGACCCCTCCCTTTGCCCTTGTAGCTTATGAAAGGGTCTTAAATGAAGTGTTCTACTTCCTGGTGAATTATACCGCATCGCTTTCTGTTTCACGTACGAGCGAGTCCCATGTATGATGGCATAGGGGTGAAAGATGAGTACAGAGAGCTAACCGGGGCCCTCTCCTGGGCCACTGGATGTGTGCTCAGACTACGGAAGGATTCATCAAGCAAATCCCAGGACTCGCATCAGGCCTATTCCGGTTCCCGCGGAGGCTCTCTGCCAGACGTGACCCCAGCCTTTACGTGCACTTCGCACATGTTGCAGTCTCTAATGTCTTATGGAGAGGCTCCGAGTGATTGCTGGAAACAGGGAGAAGGATCCTCCATCTTTCTGGCAGTATATAAGCTGCTGGCACTCGTTCCCCTTTGGGCACTTTCCTACTTTAATGGCTTAAGCAATGGAATGGCACTCATTCCAAAATCAGCCTGTAGGCAGCTCGTGTTTATGAATGCCAATTAGAAGTGTTTTGAAAGTAGGAAGATTGGTGTAGGTTTGCATATCTACCCCATGTAAATACACGGCTGCCAGTACAGTGGATATTCACTCCGACCGCAAACTCACATTTTGCACACGTGCAGAATGCATGCAGGTGTTTTACCATGTGTGTTCATTAGTTGGAATTCAGTGCGAGGGATTTGGGAAACTCTGTGAAGCTGCCTTGGCTCCGATGCTGCGTAGTAATCACCCTCCATTATGTAGCTGCAGAGGGAGCGTGCTACATGTGAATAGCCACGTGTTTTGTTTTATTTTTTCAGTACTGTGTTAATGCAGATGTGCACGGGTGTACCGCTGTTAGGTTGTGTTTATGTTTGTGTGTGTGTGTGTGTGAGATGAAGGGCCAGCAGTGAGGGAGTTATAGTGAAGGTGCCTGTGGTGCTAATGACAATAATAGGGGTTAGTGGGGCTTAACCTTCATCAGGTGCGTCTCCTCACCATGACGCCCCCCTCAGGACATCAGTAACCTTATTACTGACAGGGAGTTAGGCAGAGTAATGCTGAGAATAAAACGATAGGCCCTGATCCATTGGAAACGGGCGCCGCTGTCTTCATCTTTTCCCTGTCTCCGGGTTAATGGCACGCGCTGCGGAACATAACGTTGTGACTGCAGGAATTGGTGTCACTTTTCCCTTCACACAGTGTGATATTGTAGCCTCGCAGACGGTGCCGCCTTTAGAAAATGGAGTTATTTGTAGATCTGTTTTGAAGCAAACTGTATCCTGCAATGCTGCCACACTTTCTCAAAGGATATTTTTTTTTATTGCAAACTTGCACCACTAGTAATTCAAACATTCAAATGTGCATTTTCGCAAAAGATTTAAGTAATGGCTTTTTTTCTCATTTAACCATCACTGTGTGATAGGCGATTCATCACATTCACCATATATTTCCTCATAAAAAAATATAGCAAAATAGCCTCATGTGGTAAATGATGACAGCCAAGGTGTGATCGCAATGAAATATCCTCTTTTTGCATTGCGTGACAAAACCTAATTTGGAGTATTTGGATTCCGGAGGTCTTCAAATGTTAATCAGTGGGATGAGTGATTAGTCCGATTCTAATAATACAAATAATGGCCTATGTTTATCTAAACCCAGGCAGAAAAACAAGTTAATTAAGCCAAGCCACATTAGTGCGTGAGATATTATATTTTTCAGGGACACACGTAATAGCTTTTAAATGGTCTGACTGCTCGCATATTTCCAATCTTAAATTGCAAATGATCCCCACCATATTCAGATCACTGGGTGCCTTGTTTTAATAGCGGCTCATTAAAATTCCCCTTTCCAGCAGTAATGTGGGAGTTAAATCCACGTCCGGAGCTCAGGGCAGGGGTAAGAGCAAACTAAGAGCTGTGGGCTTTTTACCAAACTAATTCTCCTCTAAAGGTTTTTTTTCTCCTCTCTTCCCTTTTTCACCAGCTTCCTCCTCACTCCCCTCACCCCTCTCGTTCTATTTTCTGCCTGTCCATCTCTTCTCTCTCGTCCTCCGCCTGCCTCAGTCCACTTTCCCCATGGCTGTCAGCGTCACCCTGCTATTTTGCTCTTTTCCCATCTCTCTGTATTACCCCTTTCCAGCCTAATGGGATCCCCGGTGAGCATGTCTCTCCCTCCCTGGCTCTGCTCTCCACTATATCCTCACTTATCACTGGGAAGTTAATGAAATGGAGTGCAAAAATGACCCCTTCCTTCCATCGCTCCTCCCCCACCTTACCAAACCTGTCTCTTTTTAAACATCTCTATCCTTGTGTCCTTTAAAAAAAAAAAAAAAATTCTTGCTTTAAAATATTGTTTGCAAATTATGTTACCCTCCTCTCTCCTGTCGTCAAATCTTAATCCCATTCCTTGCATACAATCAGCGTGGCTGCAAACGAATTTTCACCTTCCATTAATGTTGTTATCTCAACTACATCTCTGCTCTGCAGCCGTACCTTACGTTAAAATGAAATAACCTGCCAGCATAAAATGTTATGTGCTCAGTAAGCAGAAACACCACCTGCCCGCCTACTCCCCCGGCCGTCTTTAACGCTTCCTTCTCCCTCTCAGGTAATCTTAGACATTTATCAGTGACCCAGAGTCTTTTTGTAAAGGTTGTAATGTAGAGTGAAAAGTGGTCTGCATTGCCTTTATATGCATATGTGTTTGTGTGCGTATGTGTTGGGATGTTTGTGTTGTCTATGCATCAGCGGTCTTTTCTCAAACCGCTGTACCTGCCAGAAAATGTCACAATTGATGTTGCCCACACAATTGCTTTGTAGGTGGGCTGTGCATTTGGAGGATGCTGTCATTGTGCGTGCGTTTGTGTGTGTGCGTGTGTGTGTGTGCGCGCGTGTGTGTGTCACCATATTGCACAAAAGCTGCCTGTAGCTTGGCTCTGAGGTTAGTCAAAAAGGAAAATACATTTGTGCTGTGGAGAAATTATCGGCCTGAAAGCCACTTTACTCTCGCTGTATAACGTCACACACAAACCACCCCCCCCCGCACACACACTCATGCACGCCCACATCACACATGTACGTGAGCGCACCACATGTGCTTGCACACCCAGTGAGTTCAGAAAGCAAGTCAGCATCTCGCGAGCGAGTGGTTCCAATCAAGATAGTGATGCTGAATTCAGACCCCCCGGTGTGTGTGTTCGGCCACCCTCCTATAACGCCACCTGCCTACGCAAACACACAGTCACATGCATGAACATTAATTAGCAGAAAGAAATCCTGGTTTTTGAGTTTCTCTCTCGGGAGAGTGGGAGTACCATTTATTTATATCCCCTTTGTGTGTACCTGTTTCAATACCTGGTTGTGCTCATTGGAGGAGGCCATTATGGTCACCATAGTAACTAATATTCTAAATATCTCTATGGACAGACGACTCCAATTGGTTGCGAAATGTCTTTTTTGCTCAAAACACTTTCATCATCCTTCTTGGATCTCTCTATAATTTTTTGTGATTTCCCCATCCTGCACTTCTAATTTCATTGCAGTAATGGCATTTTCCCCAACAGCTGTGATCAGGAGGAGACAGACAAGGAGGCAAACGATAGAAAGAGCTCTGAAAAAGAGAGGGAGAGTGAAGCTGTCGCTCCTCCCCCCTGTCGATGCACCTCACTCACTCACTCATCCAGCGGAAATTTCCCTGACCCTTTAAAACTCCAGGCCACATTAGACTCAGGGGGCTGTGTCTAATTTTGTCATCAAAGACCCACTGTGGGAAGAGAACGGCAATTTCTGTGAATAGAAGTTCAGAGTTTATTGCTGTGATTCTTCTTATTATCAGCTGATCTGTCAGTTGTTTCAATTTAGTACCGTTTACAGTGATATCAAAGCGTATTTCCACAGTACTTTTTTCTTTGTGGATTGGTTAAAGAATAAATCAATCATCAAATGGCAATTAACTTTCAGTCGATGATCCAATCAACTATCTCAGCACCAGAGTCCATACTCACGCCATACTCATAGATTTTGCTTCAGGAAAAGGGGAAAAGGAAAATACGCAGAAAAAAAGAGTCGTCACAATTGAAGAAATATATACTAATAACACCTGAATACATGCATAGATAGCCCCATGTGAGAGAAATAGATGGAGGCTAGCTGCAAGGATTATATCTCGCCCTGTGAGATTACCCACTTGCCCACTTGGGTGCTTAGGAACACACACACATGCGCAAACCCACACATGCATCAACATGCATGCACATAAACACAAACAATGTAGTGGATTAGTGCTTGCTGCTAACCTAAGGGCCGGGGTGAAGCAGATGGCTGGTCTCTGTATTGTTACGCAACCTTACTGAGCACCAGTCCATGTGCAATTACAGTGCACTTTTAATGCACACTTAAAGGCCTGTTGTGTGGGATTAAGGGGAATCAGCAGAAATGGAATATGACGTTTTTAATTGTGCTTTAATTGGTGCATAATCGCCTAAATCTAAGGATCATTATTTTAGAACGAGCACTATATATCTACATCAGAAGCAGGTCCCCTCCCACAGGCTCTGCCATGATTCACTGTTAGAATAGATTGGATGTAACCAAACACTGGATTTCCGTATCACTGGAATGACACTGTAAGTGATGGTACAGGATATTTGTTAGATTTGTGGCAGTACGCAACCTGACAACCAATATTGTATGCACACAATATTTCCATCCATATAAGAGTTTTTGTTTTGTTGTGTTTATATGTGTTTATTGAGTTAGCAGTCATCTACCAGGGGTTTTAAAGGCAGACAGACAGTCGAGTAGTGGGAAGGCGTCGGCACGGTGCCAGGAGGTTTTGGAGAAGTGGCGGATAAATACGCTCAAAAGCGCACGCACGCACACACACACACACACAGAAAGCGACCACTCAGCCAGGAGTAGCTGGGCCGAACCAAGGTGACCTGACAAGGTGATGGAAGGTCACCGTGCCAACAGGGCTGACTGTGGCAATCTATGTCAGGGAGCATTTAAAAGAGAGGAAAGAGGCCAAGGGTTTGTTTGCTTGTCTGTGGGAGGGTGGCGAGAGTCAGATGGCGTCTGGCCCTTGGAGTACACATTGACAAGCTGACATTGAAACACTTTGTATGGTACAATATGGGGCAGTTGTAGGGCACAAAAACCCCATTAACAGTGGTTGGTGGTTGTGCTGCTCGGGGACATAGATACATTGTATTTTTCCAATTTTACCATAATATATTTGGTTTTGGGAGGTTTGTTGGTTAAGTTAATTTATTATTTAAAATGATCCATTTCAGTTATGCATTAAGTTACTGTTGAGGAGGATTGTTGCCTTGCCACCATATTTGCTGCTGCAAGCTATTTTGATTTTAAATAATTTGTCGCCTGTGTGGACAATTTTATTGAAAGACATTTACGCATTGTCAAACAACAAACGAACAAAAAAGAGGCACCTTTTTTTGACAACCGACTCCCAAAAAATGGGAGTCATTTGGGAAATCTAGATTTTTGGATTTCTGAAATCCTTGAAAAAATAAGAATGCGTCTTTGTCGTTATTGTAAAAAAAAAAAAATCATTCTTTGACTCTGAACTATCAACTGACTCATCGTTGTATATGGCTGCTGTGGCAGAGTTCTCCTTTTGGAGGAAATAATTTGTCAACCTCAGCCTCCGCGGTCATTTGCCATGAATCATCCATATCTTTTCTCTACCCACTTCAGCCTCTATATTTGAAACGGTGATTCATCCAGAAAGGTCTCTGTCAGGCTTGGCGAGATTCTTTATCTTCCAATCACCCCTCTGTCCAACATATCTCCTGTCTCTTTATTAGCAGCCAGCTTTGTGTCAAGGGGCTCATAAACTCCTTCCCACCTCGGTCGCCTGTCCCTTCTTACTTAAGGATGAGACCGCAGATAACACAGGAAACTAATTACCCAGCGTGATTCACTGGTTTCCATTACACATTTCAAAGATAGACAGGGGAGACGGCAGAGTGATCTAACCAACTCCTCTGGGTTGTGCATGACGCCACCCTCATTTGTATATTCACACAAACACAAAACAGGCGTCCATGAGCTCAGATGCACGTCACGTTCACAGCCATTGCCTCAATCTTTGATTTTCACAGGAAGCAGTCAGTTGCCTGTGATGTCTGTGCGCTCTGTCGCGGGGATATGGACGACGCTGGTGCTGTAATCGAAGGGCAATATGAAATAATAACACATATTATATCCATTAGAATTTGTCGTACGTTTCTTGCACTTGCACTGTGAGGATTTTCACATTGTGGGGGGGGGGCAGTTTAATCTGTAGTGCAGAGCCAAGAGGTGTGAGTGGAAATTCAACCCTGCTGTGACACAGGAAAAAAAAAAAACAAGATATGAAGGAGGCTTAGGCAGAGTAAATGTCACAAGAAACCAGGAAGTTGCGTTTGAATGTGACCCAGAAGTAAGAGGCTTTCTATTGATTTTAACTTGGAACTGGAATGTGGTGCTTATGTCGCGTTTACATGGACTCACTTTGAATAAATGTATATATATATACACACACACGCACACACACACACACGCGCGCACACACACACACACAATGATATTTTTACAGTTTGTTGTTCCGACATTTGGACTAAAATGGTTTTGGCGATTTTTCTTTGCTAGTGTTTCATGGAACAAGTTGCCGACTCGTCATTAAAGCAACAAAGGTTAGCTCACATTCTCTGGCCGATCTCCGCATGAGGATTCTCCAGGGAAACGAGGATTCAGCAACTGCTGTTTCTTGCACGCCGACTCTCGGCTGCTAATAGTTTCTGGTTTTGGTTCATCTCTTATTCATGTGTACACATCTGCACATGCACACATGTTCAGGCCTGGTGCCCCGGATGATCAGAGCTCACTTTACTTACTGTGGAGGGAGAAGAGGGGAAGGGAGCTCACGTCCTGAGGCGGCGAGGTGAGGGAGGCCAGTGTGAAAAATAAGGTTGACACAGTTACATGGACAAATGCATTGCATGTGCGTACACACACACACACACACTGAAACTCCCTCGCAGGCTGGGTGATAATAATAGTTTGGCGTCCTTTCATTTTTTTTGGTGAGCACCGTCATTACTGTCATCACTCTTCCTCTCCAGATCACTTTCTGTCAAAGCACTCGTACACACAAAGACAGACACACTCGCTTTGGATGTTACCTACCCTTTCAACCTCTGCTTCTGGATTTCTATTTTTCTTCCACCTCCCCCGCTGCTGGTGAAACCCTGACATGACAGATCCCCCCTCTCGTTGGCCCCCCACGACTGCCTGTCAGCCGGGGAGACAATAGGGACCGGGTGCATTTGCCTTTCTAAAGAGGCTCTACCGCTTTACCCTTCCTCCTCCGTCACTCTTGTCTCCATCCTTCCCCCTTCCTTACTGTCAAATGTGATAACTCATTAATATGTCACAGACCTGCGTCTGTGTGTGTGTGTGTGTGTGTGTGTGTGTGTCTTCCAGGGTGTGTTACAGGAGGCTTATCAGTGTAACAGAACCAATGCGCTTTGCATTCAGGTTAGACAACGGGACAGACCAGAGGTAAAGAGCAAGCGTAGTCCCTCGTGAGACCAAACTCAACAGTGTGCACATGGCCAGATAATAAAGAGAAAGGTCAGAGAGGGATACAGCAAGCCTACACATATTTTCTTTTTCACACCAGCAGGTGTTTGAGGGAGACATGGAACTAAAAATGTGTGAAAGTTGTCATCAGTCTAAAAAAAGTGGCTGCAAAAGGAAATGTATCATCTGATCGACATACCTTTTAATAAATTCTGTTGATCCTGGCACGTTGCGCTGATGTATTATGGACCTTAAGGGAGTAAAATTCAACATTGGCAGATTTAAATGTGCCTTTTTCGCCTCGCTGCCAAGACTCACTGCAGAGGAGACGGATGATACCACTCTGCAGTCAGCCCCGCTGTTTCCACCTGCTTCCAGTCTCTGCAGTGAGCTGACCAGCCACGCGCAGGGTCTTCATATCTACCCCATGATGCTGATCTTCTCATCTGACAGACTAACAGATTCAGCTTGTGCAGGAATAGCTTTCTAACATTTGCTGTCTCAGGTTCAGTGAGAGTCAGATGTTTAGATCAACAGGCTCCATGCACCATGTGTAGCTCTGTATGTGAGGGTCCTCTATACAGTATGTTCATCAGAGACTATTCTGTATGTCCGGGGCACCAACTGCACATGCAAAACAGTCTGCAGACTCCAACCTGTCCCTGGATGGTGCTCAAAGATAACATTCAAGTGCACCTGCAAACACACACACACACACACACACACACACACAGGCAGTTAAACAATCACACCAGGGAATTGACATATGCATGCACATGGAACACACACATGTGCGCATGCATCTGTAATGCAGACAAATATGCACACACACACCCACACACACATGCTAAGACAGACAGACAGGCACAGCTTGGCCTCAGGCAGTAAGGATCAGTGAGGGGCTTAGGCAGGCTGAGGTAAGGGTGAAAACAGGGTGAAGAGAATTTAGTGATGCAGTGTATTATTGCAGGTCGTGGCTGCAAACGCTCATGGTAAACCACAGTGGAGTCTGATTATCAAACTTATCCCATATACTATAATATAGAGTTCTTATAGTATATGAAGTATCCCGACTCATGGACACCGATTGGTGCATCATCCTTTTAATTGAATGCCCTTGAACCGATCATGTTTCTTTTTCATAATTTGACCACAGTCGCAGATGTGTTTTCATGGCATAACTCACACCTGACACTCGTCGGAGAGGAAGGAGGTGAAGCATTGTTGTTGGTGTGTGTGTGTGTGTGTGTGTACGTTCTGCCAAACTTTAGAGACCCAGTGAAGTTGATCCCTGTCAAGCCCATAGCACCAAACTCAAGACAGGGCTTGACCAAGCGTTTAAGCACTGCTCTAGGACTTCCCGCTAGTAAAGACTGGGGGGATGTGTCAGTCAAACAGGGGTGTGTGTGTGTGTGTGTGTGTGTGTGTGTGTGTGTGTGTGTGTGTGTGCTCCGTGAGTGTAGGTTTGGCGGAATCGATGGGTGTTGGCAGTGCAGAAAGGCCAAAAAGGCTGGAAAGAAGGCTACTGCCATGAGGTGGCTGGGTTTGATTGATATGCGGAGGTCAGGGCGGATTATTGGAAAACGGTAACAAGCAAATACAAGGACTATTTTAGAGCTGCAGGGTCATGTTGTTGGTTTGGATTTTAATTGGGAAAGGATTTTTCAGCCTCGAAACCCCAGCGATAACTTTGTGTTTAAAAAAAAAAGTTGAAGGTGGAATTTACCAGTTGATGGCAACAGATCTTCCAAGGTTTTCTACTAAAACTGGACCAAAATCCGGGGAGTGTTCAGCTTCGCGTGCAAGCAGGATTCATGTTGACATTTTACCAAAGGGTAGTACTTGTGTGTTGGATGACTGAACAAATGTAACTCCAGTTGGCGTTATTACTTACACTGACTTATTTCTTTTAGTGCATCTTTTCTCCATTTTGCTTGGAAACCCCTGAAACCAATTCCAGGACCCCTGGGAAGTCTTAGCCCCATTTTACAAACCACTGCTTGAAACGTGCTACTGCACACAGTTCCTGCAGGCGGAGGCCCCTGCATGCTGAATCAGGTGATGCTCGTGTCCGTTGCCGAGCAGTAGACCTGAGAGAATGGTGCCGAAAGTCTCAAGAGAGGATTCCACTGAGCTGACAGGAGAGACAGGGATGACGGGATGAAAGGACACTGCGGTGAAAGTGATTGGACGGGGAGGATGTGATGTTGCTATGGGTGACGGGCAGGGCAGGTGGTTAGTGACTGGCAACGCGACCAGGGTGGCAGTGTTATGTGTGTGTGCGTGTGTGTGTGGTCAGCTTAATCGCTGTAGCCGGACAGGCCGCTGGTGTGGGGCTTGGAGATTTTGAGGAAATGTGTGTTATGTATGTGCGAGTTTTTGTGTGCCGCTGCGCTCTTGAAGTCCCATTAAAGCAGGAGAAGGTGGGGGGGTGGGGGTGGGGGTGTACTTGTCACTTCAGAGGGGCGGCTGTGATGTGGCAGTGGAGAATGGGGAGGAGGGGGTGGGTTGGCCTTGAGCGGCTGGAAGCCTTGGGAACGTCAGCTGTCCAGTGCGACAAAAGCAGTTTGGTGTGTGTGTGTGTGTGTTGTGGTGAAACTCTTAACGCGAGTTCAAGCATAGAAGTATTTGGTTGTTGTTGTTTTCTATGTGTGTGTTTGTGTGTGCGTGTGTTTTAATATGACTTTTTCTTTTTTAATTAAGCTGCCACTGCAAGATTTAAATGATAATAGACCCATTGACCCTGGGAAATGCTGCAGTGTTTATTTTCGTGACCACGTTGGTGGGGGCAACGGGGCAGCCGGAGAATTAGCTGGTTTTGTGTGTGTGTGTGTGTGTGTGTGTGTGTGTGTGTGTGTGTGTGTGTGACCCTCCTTTGTTCCCATTCCTTGTTGAACTGGACTGATTGTGGGGGGGTGGGAGTTGATCTGGTATGCATGTTTGTTTATTTTTTGTGAGTTGTGTTTTCCTGTTTTGATGTCTGAGAGTGTGTGTGTGTGTGTGTGTGTGTGTGTGTTGTACATGCATGAAGTCACTCAGTCGTACAGTCCAAGGTCAAAGTGTTTTTTTTTTCTGTGCCACCTTCACTCTTTCCTTTTCTCTCTTTATTCATCTTTTCCTCTCAGCATCCTTCTGTAGCCAGAAGCATTTGCTCTTTCTATCCCTCTTGCGTCCCCTCTGTGTTCATATCCCCCTTTTTTCTCTCATTCTTTCTTTTCCTACCACCCCCCCGCCCCCTGTATTGTCCTGGTTCTTCTGGCCTGCACGCCGTCTGTGCCCTCATGTCCACATGATGCATTAATCCAGGTTTCCCCAACCCATTGTTTATGCTGTTCACCCTAACACACCCTAACACACACACACCAGTGCACACATACTGTATGCACATGCTCACAAAGGCTTCCCTTGCGTTGTCACATCCTGCAGGCTCAACACATGACAGACCAACAATGGCCCGATGGGGCTCCTGATGTTTCTGAGTGTAATCTCAGACACTTAACCACAAGCCGCCACTGACAATAAGTTAAGCCGTCACTTCAGTTCACACTCAGCTGTAACCAGCATGATTAATTCATACTGTTTGATGTGATTTATTACTCAGGACGTGTGTCTCGGTGACCTTTCTATCCCTCTTGCATCCCCTCTTTGTTCATATCCCCCTTTTTTCTCTCATTCTTTCTTTTCCTCCCCCCCCCCCCCCCGCCCCCTGTATTGTCCTGGTTCTTCTGGCCTGCACTCCGTCTGTGCCCTCA
>JAFBJQ010002838.1:69861-92933 GCA_016785345.1 Trinectes maculatus
CCTCTCTGGCTATTTATTGTAATTCTGCAGTTCGACGACAAATATTTGGCTCAGACCAGCAAAAAGTGGTAACGCATTTTTAACAACGCTGCTTTTTGGGGTCGGAGCAGCACTGACAGGAGCACTGTCTGTCGTTTGCCATTATCCCCGCTAATTTAAACTGGGTTGCGGAAGAGGAGGAGGTGAGGAGAGAGAGAGAGAGCTGTGGAGGAGAAGGTGGAGCCGGGGTGATCTCCTTCCTAACAGCTAAATGTTTTATGCGGCTTGCTCGCGTAACGCCAGCTTGGGAAGCTCTCGTTAAAAAGAGCTTTCAGGACGAGAAATGGCAAATTAAATGTGCCTAATCTCCTTTATGGGTACAATAATAGAACATTAAATGATGGATCAGGGGGGTTTTGGGAAGTCAACCACATTTGCGGTCAGAATTTGTCGACGTTCGACAACTCAGGTGTGAGCCGGTTGGGGCTTATTCAAATAGGCTCCCGATTGCTTGTTTCTGTCCTAATTATTAGGTATACATACGTACATCTCTCATTTGACCTGCTTGTCAACAGTAACATGAGTCAGACTTAGATTTTTCATTTTTTTTTAATATTTTGAAATCCAAAAATGTATAATAACATATGATAATTTGGTTGGATATCAGCAAATACAAAATCATCTTTTTCCCTTAGTGAAGGGCAGAAATTAGGCCATTGTGATTCTATACAGAATACACACACACACATACACACACACACACACTGCTGTTCCATTCATTTTTAAGGTGAAGGTCATCCCTTCCTCCTCTCTGTTTGTCCCCATTCATCCCATGCTCAATGGGAGTCGCTGACTGGTTGAGGACATATATTTCAGTTACCCATCTCTCCTGCCCCTGCAGGATTTTGTGCTCGAATGCAGCGACTAGTTACCAGCGTAGTACAATTTTACTCCACATATAATGTAGTAATACGTTTAAATAAATTCAGTTCCTCACAGCCACATATTTTTTTTTTATTATTCAAGCATGCTTTTATTTGAACCATCCACTGAACAATGACAGAATGTAAGTGCAAAACCGTTGTGAGGGAGCGGTCAATAAAACCAATGGATGCGCTCCTGTTCTGCCCCCTCCTTCCTCTTTTCTTTATTAGCTCTCTGCCGCTGTATTACGATGCCCCCCCTCCCCCCCACCCTCCAGGGAGGACAGAGAGAAATTAAGAAACGGATAGGGGCAAAGCCTGACCGACAAATTCATACTTATTGCTACTTCAAGGACTGAATCTGTCTTTGTGTGTGTGTGTGTGTGTGTGTGTGTGTTTGTTTTGGACAAATATAAGGACTTCCTATGCTTGGGGTCTAAAGCTGCTGTAACCCTGTCAGTTAGGAAGGCCAGGTAATTACCTCAGAATGACAGGTCTGGAGGGCAGTGTGTGTGTGTGTGTGTGTGTGTGTGTGTGTGTGTGTGTGTATGTGTGTGTGTGTGTGTGTGTGAGAGAGAGAGAGATCTGGGTGGCTGGGTGAGGAGATGTATGGAGAGCGGCAGCATTTCTTATCCCATTCAATTCAATTAGAAAAGATATATTGACATGTGCAGAAGACCACCTGCTTGTGTATGCAAAACACACAGCATCGGGGCTTCACTTGACAGCTACACCCAAATGCACCACCCCTCCCCTACATCAGCACATACTGAAGATTCCTCTCCTCTCCTCTCCTCTTGTTTGTGGATGGAGTCTCAGCACTCCTTCACTGATTCACTCAGCGCTTCACTGATTTATTGAAACCTGTCTGGTGAGGGTAAACACTGTGCTGTTGCCATAGTCACACACTGTTCACACCCTCTCACGTCACCTATTAGTCATATATTTATGTATTGTTTGGATTTCATTATATACATTGAATGTATTTTCTTCACAACATATCCATTTATCTTACATCCTGTCTGGAAAAAAAAAACAAAGCTCTCATAATAGCAGGTATTGTTATGGACCGACAGTAACGAGACTCAAAGGAGTTTTGTTGCCAGTGTATTTGGTAATGATCACATACGTTCCTTTGCTACTTATCCATTTTCATTTCCCCAGCCATTCATTTCTTCCCAACGCTTCCCACTTATCCTATTCCCTCGCCTTTCCTTGCTTCCTCTGTCCAATGCTGTGCCATATTCCAGTATGTGTGTGTTTATGGGTTGGTGTACACCCCAACATGTTTTTTGTATTGGGTTTGTATCCCTGGAGATTTAAGCTACTCAGCTCCCGTCGTGGTAGGATTTATCTGAGTATGTGTTCAAAACGACGCCTCCAGCGCTGCACATTACAAGGCCTTAATCCACAGTGTGTTATATGGAGGTTGTACAGAGGAGGAGAGGAAGATGAGGGAGAGCGAGGACAGAAGGAGCAGGAATAAAGGCGCAGGAACAAAGGCAAGGAGCTGGAGGAATAGAGTAAGTGGGAGAAAGAGGGCATGTGAGGTTGAAAGATGAGGACAGAAATCGGAAAGAATAACTTCCTGTGTCAAAACCGGATCACAGGTTGTGCATAGATTTAGTCATCAGAGGCTCTTTAAAGACGCTGTAGTACAACCGCTGCAGCGGAGAGAGGAGGAAATGTCGAGGGTTCGCCTTAGTGTGGTTATAGAATTTTTATTTTAGTTTTTGATCGATGACGAGGGACAGAAAATGCGACTCAGCTGGTGCATAAATATTTAGCTGGATTCATGTCAATACATGAGATTTATAAAATGGTGACTCCTTGTTTTTTTTTGTTTTTTTTCATTTTGCCGTACTGTGGACACCTGGAATTTTCATTGATGTCAAACCACTGCACATTGTGTTGGATGCTCAAAAGATCATATATATATATATATATAATCACAAAATAAGAGTTGCAGATAAATTGAGTAGTGTTGCAGGTGTTCTCCTGGACAGAGTTTTAAGCCCAAGTGTGATTTCTGCTTTTTGTACTAAATGTTATAGTAATATTGATTTTTTTTGGGGGGGGGGGGGTTCGAGGAAGTTTTGTAAGCCTCTTCAGCAGACTTTTTTGTTTAATGCACCATTAAACTCGACTGCATCTTTTTCTTGAGGCACACAGCTCTGCGTTTATTTTCTATAGCAACTTTAAGAAGTAAGATGAAAGAAAACAGGCCAATAGAGATATTGCCAGCGGCTCGTAGAATGAAAATGAGAATGGAGGAGGAGGAAGGGAAAAACAGGGTGTTTATATGGAAGGAGTAGATTAATAGGAGAGGCCAGGTTATGGGTAGTCGTAAAAAGAGAGGCGGGACTTTGCAGAGTTCTGTCTGCCCTCTTGCCAACCCTCAGGTCTGATCCCATCCGGTTTGAACTTCTCCTTACACTCAGCAGAATATTGATTTTGGCTGATTCTGAAAAACCCAGATTATATTCAAAGGAGTATGAGAGTATTTTCTGGTGTTCCTGCTCAACCTTTCCCTCCCATCAACCCTCTCCCCTCTTCACCCTCGGATTCTATTTGTCGTTTTTCGACTGCAAATGTGACGGCATGACTTACTCATAACCACCCGGGGAAGGTTTAAATGAACCACTTCAAGGAGGAATGGGAGGTTTACTTGCTGCATAAATGAGTCACATCACATCCTTGAAGTGAATGTGGGACCAGAGCGGAGGCAAAAGCAGAAAATGAAAAGGGGGCTTTATATTTGGGGGGATGAAAAAAAAAAAAAAGATAGGAGATCTAATTCAGAGCTTTTCTCTTTTCTCCTTCCTCCCTGGACAGATTACTGGGCTCTGAAGGCGCCCAGTGCAGAGGCAGAGATTTTAAATGGGGGCCAACGGATGGGATTGGGGTGTGTGTTGGGTGTAGTGGGATTTAATATATAACTCAGAGGGGGAGATTTGTATTGCTGTGGTGTGTGTGTGTGTGTGTGTGTGTGTGTGTGTGTGTCTGAGAGAGGGAGTGACAGTTTTCAGCCTTTATCCGTGTGCGTTTGTGTACTATACGTTCCCATGTGCAGGTATTTACTCAAAGTGATAAACACTGGAAAGGTATGACGGCGCAGTACCCCCCCCCCCCCCCCCCCCCCCCCCCCCCCCCGCCTCACACTCCATCCCCCTTGTGACGTGGTATAGTTATAATCCACTCAGACATGTTCTGATGTTTTTTTTTGCTTTGCGTCGAGTGGTTGGTGCTCACCCACACACACTCTCATTCACCCCCTCCCTCTAAATCCCTCACTCTGTCTATTCCCACTGTCCCCAGAGAGAGAGAGAGTGAGAGAGAGAGAGAGAGAGAGAGAGAGAGAGAGAGAGAGAGAGAGAGAGAGAGAGAGAGAGAGAGAGAGAAAGAGAGAGAGAGAGAGAGAGAGAGAGGGGAATGTATGGGAGGCTGTCTCCGTGGCAGCCATTATGTGAATCTGTTGTTTGTTTATTTGTTTGTCTGTGTGTGTTCATCGAGTAAACACAGCACAATTATGTGTGTGTATGCATGTGTGTGTGTGTTGGTACATACACATCCATCTGATTACATGTGTTTTGTCATTTGGTGAGTCTATGTTTTTTGCATGTCCATGGGCATTGTTTCCTTGTATGACTGTGTATCCTGTACCAGTGTGTATGTGTCACTGCTGGGTGCAGTGTAGTCCACAGTGGGTGATCGTTGTTCACTGTTGGCCAGGTGTCTCCCCTCTCGGCCTCCTTGCTTCCCGGGTTAAACTGTGATCACAGTTCTTCTGACATAATATGCTTGGTGGTTTTTTGCCCAGCAGTTCAACCCAAAACATTGACTAATGACATTAGTACATACATTGGTGGCCAAAATTATGAACACCTGACAGATCTGAAAATATAAAACTTCTTTTTTTTCCCTCTTAAACGTGACTTCATTTCATCATGGTCATGAAACATGCATATGGTTGCTCTGAGCACAACAAATATCAGATGAAGTGGCTTTTAACTTCAATGTTTGGTATAGCCACCTTTTGCAGCAAACACACAACTGTGTCCTAGGACTCTTGCATCAACATAAATTAGACACTGACGTCATGTATGTGTCACATTGCAAGTGTTGTCCTTTCATTGCGTTCTGAGTCATGACTACCAATGAACGGATTAGCAGATTCAGGTCATACTCATTTTCTGTTCTGTTCCTGCTGGTGATCCATTCACTGCTGCAGAATAACATCCAAACACCAGCGTCTGCCGCTCTGAGCTGTACCTCCCAGGCGTGAGAATACCCACAATGCAACTCTCAGCATTGCTAATCCTATTGGCTGCTGACAAATCACCAACATTCTGCAGTATGCGTCACAGCAGAGCAGAGTTCCAGAACAAGGCGAGGCTAAATGCTTTACCACAACTTAAGCTTGTCAGATATGAATGAACCGGCGAACGCACAATGGAGCTCGGGTTGAGATTATTGTGCAGCACAAGTGTGTGTTTTCTGTGTGTGTGTGTATCTCTGCAATATATCAGGGAGTATGTGGGTGCCGTTAGAGGGGAGAACCTCCCCACTCCTCTAGTGAGGTTGAATTAGCAGAGCTTATGAAACGATTTCATGTTAATGCTGCCAAATACAGTTCCCTAATCTACCTCGATTCCCCATGCAGCATGGTCTTATTGCCTAACAGTACCCTGATTACCCGTCTGCGGCATACATTAACTTTTCCTCGTTAGGAGTAGGAGTGCATAGAGGCTTTAGGGAGAGCTGGACAGAACGTTGAAAAGAAATCCTTCACCATAAGAGGAGGTAATGCATTAAGAAGCTTCTAAAACCATCAGTAAACAGATAGGTAATTGATTACTTCTCCCACAGTGTTAAACACAATTGTACTCGCGATCTTCCTTTTCGTTCAGGATTAGCATTACCTTGTAAAACCATCAGGAAGCAGTCAGGCATTTTGATTCCCATTTAAGATCAGACACAGCAACAACGCCACTTCACAGCATAAGAATAATTCACCTCCACTGACTTGGATGGGTGTTGTGGGGGCATGGTGTGTACACAGCAAGAAAACAAGGGGCAGAGGGGAAGGAGGGGTTCAGGGCCCAGGATTTAATTTCCGCTTTGCACTGTGAGATAAGTCAAGCTTAATGAGCTGACAGGGAGAGATGGAGGGATCAGGATCGCTATGAGAGCTGGGGCACACAGAGCTACTGTGAGGTTACATACACAAAGTGAGGAGAGCAGCAGAGGGACTGTGTGCATGCGTTTGTGTGTTTGCAAGTATGTGCGGTTTCTATTTTATTGTCCTCATCGATTTTTAGATGATGAGGTATATGATGATTTTTAGATTAAGACGTATATGCAAGTATAAAATTGGAGTAGAGGATGCACTCTACTCTGTGCATCCTCTACTATTTCCCCGTTTTTTTCACTGTGGAAAAAGCAAATATTCAGTGAAATGAACCACTGATCTGAGAGACTATAAAAGTGTGTGTGTGTGTGTGTGTGTGTGTGTGTGTGTGTCTTTGCTCAGCCCTAGTCTGGCCTAAATTAGTTTTTTGCTGCCTGCTATAACAATGTGTCTATGTTTTACAAAATATTGACAAAAAGTGGGAGGTGAAAAAATTCAACAATGAATGAAGGGAACATATGCACAGACTCCGGTTGAGAGGATGACGGCTGCAGGGAATGACGGAATAGTAATATCTTGGAAGTGGGTGAAAGGTTGCTCATTGAGACTTAAAGGAGCTGTCCCAGTGCTGTTTGAATAAAACGACAGGAGCTGTCCGCAGTGCTGAAAGCAGCATGAGCTCCCGTTGCTTCTTTAGGACAACACCAGAACGGTAATGACATCGTCTCACATTATTGCAAGGTGCCAATAAATCCTCCCTTTATTAGACCTGGAGTATTGATCCCTTTTCCTTCCTCGTGTCACATCTCCAACTCTCTCTGCCCACTGCTGCTTAATCCCTGCTATGTTTTTTCCCCTCTTGCTTTTCCCTTCTTCGTTTGGAGAGA
Organism: Trinectes maculatus; assembly: GCA_016785345.1. NCBI lineage: Eukaryota > Metazoa > Chordata > Actinopteri > Pleuronectiformes > Achiridae > Trinectes > Trinectes maculatus. The sequence continues at coordinate 76,782 of JAFBJQ010002838.1, forward strand.
AATGTCAAGCTCTATCTCTGTCGCGAGTCCGTGAACTCTGTAGAGGAGGAGGGGAACGGTTTGTGTGTGTGTATGTGTGTGTGTGTGGGGGGGTGTTGTGGGGATCTTGACCCCCTCTGTCGGGCATAAAGTAAGAGATTTACTTGAATGCCAGCAAGACTCTGATGGTGGCACAGATAGGATTTACACAGAGGGAAATACATTTACATTTTTACTATGACCTCATCACAGACAAATAGAGATACAGCTAATTATTGTTGCGCCAACATGGCCCAAGGCTGATATGAATAATGTGTGTCTCTCTGAGTGCGTACATTTGTGAATAATTTCTTCCCTTTGTGTTATTTGATACTGATAATGATACTGATATGATTTTGCATGCATGCTGAAAATGCTAAACAGGTCGGAGATAAGCTTGAATGAGTAGCTGTATGGCTGTGTGCATGTGTATGTGTTTGTGTGTGTGTGTGTGTGTGTGTGTGCACACCTGTGTTCCCCAGAGATGTGAGAAGGTGTGGGTATGATGTTAATCCAGCTGTCGCACTAAGAAAGATTCCTGCCGGGAGAAGCCTGTTGTTCTGGAGTTCTCCACAGGACACCCCTTCACACACACACACATCCAGACACACACACACACACACACACACACACAGCCAGTAAATATTTCATCTTCTTCTCTATAAACAAACTGCGTCAGGGGTAGCTATTTAAAAAAAAATAGGTCATAGAATTATCACAGGTCAAAGAAATGAAAAAAATTCCAGTCAAATCGAAAAGAATGTGTAATTCAGATAAAATCCGGAAAAGTCTAGTTCAAATAAAAACACCTACAAGTGACCTCAAAGAGAGCCGACCTGACCTGATATCCTCAGAGCTGCTGGGCTCCACCTGCAAATGCACACTGTCTTCAGTTTTTAACGGGGGTTCAGGGACTGATACACACACACACACACACACACACACACACACACACACACACACACACACACACACACAGCCAGTAAATATTTCATCTTTTTCTCTATAAACCAACTGCGTCAGGGGTAGCTATTTAAAAAAAATAGGTCATAGAATTATCACAGGTCAAAGAAATGAAAAAAATTCCAGTCAAATCGAAAAGAATGTGTAATTCAGATAAAATCCGGAAAAGTCTAGTTCAAATAAAAACACCTACAAGTGACCTCAAAGAGAGCCGACCTGACCTGATATCCTCAGAGCTGCTGGGCTCCACCTGCAAATGCACACTGTCTTCAGTTTTTAACGGGGGTTCAGGGACTGATAGTCGGCCGCTGCCTGAGGGTCTCCAGCTATCTGTGCTTTCACACTGTGCACATCTGTACACACACGACACCCAGAGGGACCTTTGTCAAGTCGTCACCTTGCTTTACACATGCGCATCACACGTTCTTCATGCTCACACAAGCATGGACACATTAACAACCTGCACACACACAAGCACACTCTCTCACACACACACACACACACACACACATACTGGTCCTCAGGGGTGTCATTTGTCTTCTGTTATCCATTGCTGCAGGTGGATGGAGCAAACTGGAAACAGCAAATGTGAGAAAGGAAGTCATAGAGAGATAAAGTTTTGTTGTCGGTTTCCGCAGGACAGATAAATATGACAAGGAAAAACAATATTAATAGCACGTACAAAACACCGACATCCGTTTCCTATTCAATTTAATGCAAACGTTGTCTGAGCCGTTTGGACCGCGTTTGTATGTGTGCAGCAAATATCATGTTTTTGTGTTATGTTTGTGAGGCAACCTGCGTAAACCCGAGTGGTAACAGACACAGTGCCCTGAGGCTGCAGAGGCCAGTGAACCCTCAGCATTTGCATTAGACTAGATGTCCACTTGTATCTTCTTTACGACTGTCAGAGGGTCGACACTGGTATTTGTGACTGTCTCATTCGCCTCGACCTCATGCAGTTTTTCTCTGCACACATCAAAACACGTTTATAGAATAATTGCGTATTCCAGAAACGACTTCCGACTTTGTTTAGCTGGAGATAAGTTGCTGGCACACACTCTGAGCTCAATTTGATTCATATCTCCAATGTGAATGTTTCATGTAGATATGCCGCCTTCGGTCCGGGCAGAGAAATATCAGCTGAATTTCTAAAGAGAGCTTACAGAAGCAGTGATGGTGGCGACATCGGCGTCATCAAAGCCGCTGCCAGGACGCATTCTCACTTTGGAGAGCCGTGCGAGGTGGGAGAAGGTCACGCTGTTCTGAAAATAGTCTGCTTCAATCCCAGAGAGCATCTTGACAGAGGACCAATTTTGGAAAAAAAAAAAAAAGACAACAATAAACACTTTCCTTCTCTCAGATCTTACATGTTGCACAGTTGCATTGATGTCGAATATTACATATTATTTAAGATCATGTATATCAGGTTGCAGGCGATTGATTGGATTTTTTTTTTTTAAAGGAATCTGCTGATGGTGATGGCCTTTCTTTGCCCACAAATACGAACACACGTGAAGTTCACGCTGAGGTCGCTGGTCTACTTGTCACTGGGGAGTACAACTTGTTAACTCGATTGGCTCATAGTGCAAGCGGCCGTCCGCCGTATGGCAGTGCGACTCCCAGACAAACACAGTTACAGATATGTGATTCGGTAATGGTGAGCCGGAGAGAGCAGGCGGCACCCGATAATGTCGTTACAGCACAGCAATGAGCAGCAGCACAAGTCAAGCTGATTCAAAGTGATGGCTGACCTTCTCAACAGTTAGTGTAGTTCAGATACACAGTCGGTTATTAATACGCCCACGGTCCTCAAAAAGACTCGTGCCCCAGTTGAACATCTCGCACGCACTCTCACTTGTAGCAGTGAAATGAACATGCTGTTTATATCAGGATAAGGTCACTTTAGCCAAACTAGTTTTCAGTATTTTTTTTTTTTTTTTGGTTTCTTTTTGAAACAAAGTTGCATTACTTCACACTCTCCGTGAACTTCACCGCTCCCCAGCCGCTCGTCAGTGCCAGATGGTGCAGCCCATCACTGTTAACAGGCAGAGATGGGGAGGGGGAAAGAACAGTGAGTTGGGGATAGTCAAGCGCGCGTTCAGTCCATGTTTTATTAATTGTGAGTAATCGGGGCTTGTACGGCTGTATACATTATTGAGGCCAGGTCCTTCCGAGGGCAGTTAAGCTGAAGTGGCGCTTGGCTTAAAGCACATTTACCAAGTGCTGAGTGTAAAGGTACCACCTGTTTATACCACAAGTATGTATTATATACCACACGTATGTATTGTATACATACACCTGGTATAAACAGGTAGTAACTTTACACATGTGTACATTGTATACATGTATTATACTGCCTACTTTGTTCGTACAAAATTGTACTTAACACAGTGCGAAACAGAACAAACAGTTTAAACATCTGACCACTGAAGTGTTGTGTGATGGTCGTTAAAATAAAACCATGATATCCAGCACCGGTTTTGTATGTGTTTTGTTTGTATGCGCTCTCAGCTACTGCTCTCTTTACATGGGAGTCAGCGTCCTGTCAAGCTGTGAAGATAAGTCCTATTTACACTCTGATGTGATCTGGCTCCCATTTATATTGGGGCTGTACGACTGCTGCCTACCTTTCACAGAGAGAAGAGATCTAATCTGATATTATTAGTATTGTTTTGGAGCCCGCATTAGCATGCAGTGTCTGCCTCCCTGCCTGCTTCATGTGTAGGTGTATAAAAACATGACTCTGATACAGATAATCTGATATGAGGGCTGTTGAGAATCCTAATGTGTGTGTGTGTGTGTTTTTTTTTCTGCATTGACTGACTGTGTGCACACGCGCGCGCACACACACGCACACACATATTGTGTCTCGGAGAAGTCTGTAGGAGGCGTGTCGGGATCCTCTCATCTCACTGGCAGGTCTTGTCATCGGAGAGAACGGTATCACTTTGCATTTACATTGATCCTTATTAGGCCTGGAGATTTAAACCTCCGGACGTGTGAGCTACAGTAAAGCTGCGGCGATTTATAGTTTAGTTACACTATATACCACTCAGTCACAGGCCTAGGCGTGCACACACACACACACACACACACACACACAAATGCACATTCTCCCTCGGTCACTCAACATTCTTGCAGTCATGCTTCAATGTTAATCTAGGACAGTCACCAGGAGACGTTTCTCAGCCTGAGCCTTTTTTTTTTCCTGTGGATTTTCTAATTCAGATTTGCACAGCAACCCGGTGTCTTATGACACTGGTGAAACTGCTGCACAAGCAATTCCGTTTTTAGAACAGTTTTTTTTTAAAGTCATTAAAAGTTGCTTGATAGTTCCATAAATGAACCCTCAGATTCTTTGCGTGAAGCCAGAAGTTGCATTCATTTCACATTCGTTTGTCTTTACTTAGCGCTACGAATGGCAGCACCTGAGCCAACAACGACAAGCCTCCATATTTGTAGGCAGAAGGAGGCGTGTGCAGCTGGGTACGATGGGATGGATAGAGGTCTCCAGGGTAACAGGACAGGTCACGCGGCTTTGTCATGTTGTACAGTTTCCAATTATATTAAAGGCTGTTTGTTTCCTAACCCTGCGATGCAGTGTCACCCTGGCAACTAGCCAGCATTGCAGAGCACAGAACCGCAGCATCCGGAGCACCTTTGTTTGTGTGTGTGTGTCTGTGTGTGCGCCTGTGGCTTGCATGTGTGGCTGTTGGTACTTGTGCTTCACATAGAAGACCATCATGGGAGCAGAGAAGAGTGTGGAGTGGAGAACTAATACCAGTATACATACATATATGTGTGTATATATATACAGTATATATATGTGTGTGTGTGTGTGTGTGTGTGTAAATATGTATGTGTGTGTGTGTGTGTGTGTGTGNNNNACACACACACACACACAATGAATATGGAATATGGTCTGAAAGTGAATGTGACTTTGTGTTTTGTGTTATTGGCCTTTGACTTTTCTGTACTGATAATACCGGGTTTATATAATCTCCTTTTCTCTCCTTGGAGGGATAGAATGCTGATCTATAGAACATGTAGACATATGACTACACTTGCATCACAGGGTCATAGAGAGGATGAAAGGTGGAATGTGACAGAGAAACGAGTGTTTCAAAGGCGTCTCGGTGTTGTGTCGTCGGCGGAGAGCAGACAGATAGGGATCAGGGTGTATTTCTGCTCCGGACATGGACGAGGAACCGCAGAGCAGAGTCCAGACCAGAGTCCAGACAGGAGGAGGCGGAGGGGGAGCCACAAGTGGAGGAGAGCATATGAGAGATACAGATCAGGGCCTGGGAGCTGTTCTCTTGTGTCCTGTCACAGATGTGAGGTGATACGGGGAGAGAGAGAGAGAGAGAGAGGTAAGGAAAGATAGTGGAGGGAATGGAAATGGAGGAGTAAAGAAAGGGCAAACGCGAGGCTTTTTACGATTTGGTCTGAAATGGAGCAGTAGGTGAAAAGATCAGTGTGTGTGTGTGTGTGTGTGTGTGTGTGTGTGTGGGGGTGTCAGAGTGCCACTGTGGTGTCTTAATAGAAAACTTGAACGTTCATATTTTTCTGGATCGTGCTTTCAAAATGTTTCTGTGTTGCTGTTGCCATTTGCAATGATTATACAAATGGATGTGTATAATCTGTACTGAAGTATTTATAGTTTCCAATGTAATGTATGTGAATACAATCCCTCCCTCCCTGTCATGCAATACCTGATGTGAGTGCGTAGCTGAAGTCGACATGACAGTTGACATTATACCTCTCCACAGTATGGAGTCAGTCATGCTGTTGCCCATGATGCCTGTTGCAGGAGGATGCCTGCTCATATGTCTTGTCTGGATGTCAAATAAATTCATATGTAGCCTCTTTAATTTTGTGTTGCATATATAAAGAATAAATCAAGTGGCCTTAATATCCAGCTCTCTGGTATTTGGACATTAAAGGTTACTGCGTTGTGATTGTAAGCAAACCGCCATTACTCCTGTGCAGTTCTGCTGGGTAACAGAATTAATCTCTTAACATAATTTACACTTAATATCTTATGCAGGAGTTACATGAAATTAGCTCCATAAGTAAAAATTGAGAAAAATGTAATTGTTTATACATTTACCTCTCCAAGCAAGGAAATAACCAGGCCACTTTTTTAAAATTATATTTATTACACTACAAGTACTATAGGTGTTTTTTCCCCTGTGGTCGCAGCCGTACAAGCTACTGCCCCCTGTTTCCAATTAATACTAATCAACGCTAACAAGCTCCTGTCTTTGGACCCATATTCACCAGGTAGACTTGGTGATTGCTATTGATCTTCTTGTCTTACCCTTCACGCCCAAACAAATGACACCGTTTCCCAAAATGTGAAACCAGTCATTGAAATCGTCACCGCCCTCTTGTGTTTACAAGGAGTTCTTATGGAGATAATGTGGGTCGTCTTCTTGGAGGCTTATGGATCCCATTGATGAACTGTAGCTTCATCTATCTGAAAAGAAAAGAGGTGAGAGGTGACGGTGTAATTACAGCCGGAGCAGTAAAGTGAGACCTTCTCTTATTGACCTTGGCTTTTCTTTACCACATCAGTCTAGCAGCAGTTGCAGAGTCTCCCCAGGTTAAATAAGTTGCATATTTGTTGCGCAGTGAACTTGCCGTAACGCAATTTATTCAGTATTTACAACAACATTGCGTATTTCAAGGACTAACTCATACAACAAATATTTGAAAGCACAAGGTATGAACAATGCTTCCTTTATTTGCAGAGACGCTCGCATAGATAATCAGCGTCGCTGGGTATCACCCTGACACCTCACTGCTGCTATTCTCAGCTTGTTGCCCAGGAGACTGGTGGCATGTGGCTGCAGGTGGGTGTTGATGCCTTCCTGCCTCCCATCGGAGCTAAAGTTCTGAGGACCGCATGCTGACATCAAACAGAGGATTTGCTCACAGGCACAGTCGCAGACTCACCGGAATACGAAGCGTCCTGCACATCAGGTCGTCCGCTCTCAAAGCTCGTTGTCCTTAAAAACGCTTCCGGAGTCCCGCTCATCCATTTCATTTCACAGCGTATCATTTGTAGCATTCCTCAAACTGTTGTTCTCTCCTCCTTGCCGGCTGACTCTTGTCTCCGTCTATGGTGTGAGCACGTTACTAAGCAGAAGTCGACTATCAGATTGTTCATTGGTGGAGCTCATCCTTGGCTGATATTACATAACCGCTGCTCATCTCAGCCCTGACTGGGCTGGTAAGCTAAACACCAGTTAAGTGTTAGGTTTAAATGGAGTCATCAAAAGAATGTGAGCGGATGCCTGGGCAGCCGTTGTTCATTCAAACGCGCTACACCTATATCCGTTGGATAAATACTTGTTTGATGTTGACAACTGGAAGTATAAGTATACAGAGACGGAAACCGTTATTATTTTGGTGTAGAAGAAGTGATCCATCTGTCTGGTGTCTGATCTGGTTCTGGTGCACAGATCCAATCTACAGCTACCACTGTGTCGCCCCCTGTGTTTCCGTGTATGTGCATCAGTGTGTGTGTTTTGTAAAAGGAGACAGTCAATAAAGTTAAAACGGCCCTGGCTCCAGACTGGAGGTGCAGGTCACATCAAACAGGCTCCTGCCTCAAATATCCTATAGGTACAGTACATACAGTTTGCTTTAGATGAATCATTTATGTATTGGCTCTACATTTAAGAGAAGAGAACGGCTTTTATTTACATTTCATTCTGTTTTCCTCTCAGGTCTTTAGCGCATCCATGTTGTTTGATCTCGATCGCAGCTTTTGTCTCACTCAACGCCTGCTGCTCTTACCTTCAAAGCTCATTTAAACCATAAGGTGTGCGTCTCCCCTGGGCTGCAGGTGAGACGCACATCCTCAACCTGGCCTCCATCCTCCCTCCTCCTCTTCCTGCCTTTTCTCCTCTTTGCCGGAGCCTTTGAAAAATAATAGGTGTGCACTGGGGGCACTATTGATTTGGTCCTGCCATGCTTGGGGAAAAAAGGTGAGCTTTATTTGGTCCAAAACACACAGACCAAAGGGGGCGGGGTCATGTTTTAGTGGGCCTTTCCACATCCAATCTATTTATCCACTTTTCCTCTCTTCCCCCACTTTGTTTTCTTCCCACTTTTCCGTGTCCTTCTTCTTGCTTGTCGGTCTTCTTGATGCTTATGCATCATCTCATTTCACCGCTCCGCCTGCACACTCTCACCATGTCTCCATGTTCCTTCACTATTCATGTGCCTCAGCTGGATTCTAGTGCTGTTGTTTTTTTTTTTAATATGTCAGACCTCAGGTATGGAGACCATGTTCTCACATAAACCTCTCCTGTAACCTTTAGCTGCCTACCCTGCTGACCTCAACCTCCATGTCCTTACTGATTTTCCTCCCGGGTGTTCACACATCTTGGCCTTTGTTCTTGCTTCGTAATGTGCTCCGGGCCTGACTGACATACACGCACACTGACACACACTTTAAACGCACAGCAGAGACAAAAGGAGGTCTTGCAGTGATGGGAAATGAGACATAGCTGTGCGTTGTGTGCCTGAGGGGCTCCTTCTAGCTGCTGATGTTAGTATGAGCCAAGTGGCTGATCTTCTGTGTTGCTGACCCGTCTTTGACCACTGATGTTTGTGGACACAAGGGATAACCAATCAGTGTGGAGTCAAACTGTCCGACTGATCAATACGTTGTTATGTAAGTTTATAAGAACAGACTTAATAAGCTTGATCAGTAAATTAGTGTAATTCATCTTTAAATATTAATACAACAATAGCTGTGCCTGCTTCTTGTTGTCATGCATGTACCAGGGTTTTGATGCGCGTTGCCGGGTTGTGGTGTTGGGACAATGTTCACACGTTCAGCAGCTGTTGCGAATGACAGCAGATGTGTGAGTGTGAGATCTTCCTCTGTCGTGATCTATAATGTGAGGCCACAATAAGACGCACGCCAGACAGTCGATAATGTGGCTGCTGCGTGCTGCCTGTAGACTTGAATTCATTCATATTATCATTCGCACACTCCCCTGGCTCACTCTGACATGAAAGCGGCAAACACATTGTTAGGCTGAATGAACGGGAGCGTTAAAAAGCATGTGTTGTTTGAGGCGGCGTTCCTCGCTGATGAGGTTCCTCCTCTTCTATAAGGAGCCACCGGCGTCATTGCTCTGATTAGGTTGCATAAGAGGAATTTTGAAAAAATAAAAAAAAATTGGCCTCATTTATTCCCCCTGGAAAAGAAAAAGGGCTTTTGAGGAGTGGGTGGTGGTGGTGTGTGTGTGCGTGTGTGTGTGTTGAAAGTGTCATTTGATTGCTCAGAGGTGGAAAGGCTTTTAGAGCACATGGGGAAGAATTGGTCGGAAGAGACTGAAGGAGAGCGACTGAGGGAGGGAGCCGTAAACAGAGCTCTATAAATAGCGTGGTTTTTTGCCTGGTGTGTGTGTGTGCGTGTGTGTGTGTTGGGGGGGGGGGTGTTCGTGATCACGTTGCGGCACTCTGAAAGTGTCATTTGATTGCTCCGAGGTGGAAAGGCTTTTAGAGCACATGGGGAAGAATTGGTCGGAAGAGACTGAAGGAGAGCGACTGAGGGAGGGAGCCGTAAACAGAGCTCTATAAATAGCGTGGTTTTTTGCGGTGTGCGATTGTGCGTGGGTGTTTGTGCGGTCCCTGCAGCTTCATTCAGGCAACTTTGACTGCAGACCTCAGATTACGCACACAGGATTTAACCTGTGGTGCCACCGCAGGCTGCTGCAGCTTACAGCGGTGGTATTCGACTGTCTGTCTGCGTTTGTTGGTGCACGAGACATCTTGTTTTTATGTTTCAATCTATTTGCGGATCTGTAAATGCACAAGAACAAGATTATTTACAATGCACGTTTCTGAGTAACTGCTAGTTCACGCGTATAAAACTTCACTCAACGGGGCACTTTAAATGTATGGAAATAAAACATGTCTGCTCCGTGCAGGGACATAGCAGGAAAAGAAGGTCTGTCATTGTGTCCCGGAAGACACCAGCAGGTTGGCCGTCATAAAGGCCTCTATACAATGCTGTGCACACAGCAGGGATTTGACAGACAAAGGCATTGACCTGTTATTGATGCCAGGGCGGGTGATTCCATAGCTACAGAAAAAGGAGGTGAATGACATGATAGGGAGAAATGATAGGGTCTATCATGGTATACTTTTAAAACTGCCCTTTTTTTTAGGTTCTATTGGTTTTGTGTGCTCTGGAAAAAACATGACATTCAATGGTAAGCTCTCATTCGTTGGACCAAATTCCTAGGAAATTATTTAGCTCCTTTAATGTTTAACTTCAATTTTTGGCCCGGACTTTGATAGCGATCAAACGTTCAAGCGCTTTTCCAATTTATTTTAGACAGCCCCCCTGTTATTGCCACAAGAAATGTGAAAGGCATGAATTTCCATTTGTGAATCACGGGGGGGAACTGCTCAGTGATATTTTCCCACGCAGCTGTGAAATTTGTCTTAGTTTGTTCTTGGAGACAGATTTGTTTCATCTTAGCATACAAAAATTAAATGGAATTTTAAAAATATCAGGTAGACAATGGAGGCAGTGGAGCTCAATTCGTACTATCACCTGAAATCACAATACAATACAACATTGCTAGAATCCCTGAACCTTAACTTTTGTATTTGTGCACCACTCATATTGCTCTCATTGGGTATTTAGCAGTAAATGAGACAGATTATTGCTTTCATGTGGGTTAGTGGTGAAGCTGGTATATGCTCAATATTTATTGAATCAGTGTGATCATCATTGTATTCATTAATCAATACATTTTGCTTTACACTGATTGATGTATTGCATTCACTGATGCCCAATTATTAAAATGCACACATTGATTATACAAAATCCCCATATTTTCTGTCTATGTGGACTGATCGGAGTTAATGGGCTGAAAACATTTTGTCCAAGTGAAAACATGCAGCCCATCTAATGACTGATGAGAAGACGCTGGTGGTTTCTCGCCTCCCAGCGAGTCTGGCTGGATTAGAGCTTGGCTGAAAGCCAGACACACTAAATGTGGACATGGCCAAGGCATTTAAAAACAAACAAACCCGCACACACGAGCAGACTATGTATAGACACCGAGGGATTTGATATTGAAGGAGAGATATTGTTCGGTGTGTGACCATCTTACGTACCACAGCAGCAAAGTGGCGACGGAGAGTCGTCTCGCCGTCCAGTGACGTGACGATGGAGATGATGATGACGGAAGTGGTTCATACTGTGGCAGAGGTGGGATGTGGAGCGGGAAATGACACCACCCGTGTCTTGGCTTTTTTTGGGATTGCGATGCAGCATCACAGAATTTGACGCCGCTGCTTTGATCAGGAAAGGATGATGACGCGCGGCTTCTCTCCCCCTCTGTCTGTCTTTCATACTTAGTAATTCCTCTCTCTCTCTCTCTCTCTCTCTCCTTCCCTCCCTCCCTCTCCTGCTCCTGCTCTTGTTCTGCCTGTTTCTGAGGGAAGCCTGTGCAGAGACGTAGGAGGAGGAACGATGGCAACAGGGACTATGGAGGATGCGGAGGGAAAGCTATGGAGAAGGGGAACATGGAGTAACAGATGAAATGGGGGGGTGGGGGGGGCATTATATAAATGTTTGAGTTTTAGAGGTGCTGCTGTGGATGTTCTGCACTACACACACACACACACACACACACACACCCCATCTCGGAGCCAATCATCACAGCACTCTGCTGAATTTGGGTCATAGCATCGTGTTGCCGCTGTCTCCACTGGCAGATGCATTGTGCTGTAATCTCCAAAAAAAAAAAAAAAAACTCGGCTGGTAGGAGGAGAAGAGTGAGGAGGGTGAGAGAAGGGATAGAGACAGAGGCAAGAAGCTTTCTTCCTATAAACTGAACCCACCTTCTGGGATTTTCATCCAACACAGGACTCTGTTTTTTCTCTCGGTCTCTTCTCCCTCTTCTCTCACACTCAGAGTGAATCTGAAAACGACTTTGTGTTTAAGGAGAACATCTGAGACCACTGATCGTCCTCCTGCTTTAAAGAATGGCTGGTATTTAATGGAAGGTCCATAAGGAGAGAGAGAAAACGTATAGGCGAGAGACCCAGATGCTCAGCAGATAAATGGATGGCACGAGCAAAGTAACAGAAACAAACTTATAGTAACTTATAATAACAATGATGGTAAAACGCCTGGAGAGCACAGATTAAATCATATCTGCATGAGATATATTGAGATTAGGATTCACGTACATTAAAGTTACATTCCGTGTACTCAAAATGTGGCGGCGTGACCTGCTTTCGCTGTCTCCCAGCGCGGCGTTTCGCTGCCTCCCTGCAGTGCTGTAATGGACATGCTCCTTCACCTCTCCAGTTGTTATTTTGTCAAAGGGAAGACTAATGGATTTCAATCTGATGCACCATCTGTTGTCCCTGAACTCCGTAACTGAACACTGTATGTGTGCTGGGTAAGGTTTCGCGTTTCAAAACGTGCGACGTTTTAGACCGAGTACCTTGTTGCGATATTAATATCGTGATATTGTATTATTATATTTGCATTATATCGCTGACGTCATCGTCACGTGTGAATGATACTGTGAAGGGATGTGCTGATGCTAAGTCTTCTGATGCTTTGCTGAATAAATAATTATGGCCACACAGTAAAATAAAGTCATATCCTATATATCCCAATATAGATAATGTCATTCAGACACTTATATATGAATAGCCAGTTTATGTAAAATGACTACATGGAAAGAACTATTTCATAATAGCTTTTTGAATTACATACTTACGCCAAATTAAAGGCGTTTGTCAGTGAGCTTTGCGCTTATTGCTGTCATTCATCAAAAATGTATCTGCAGAACATTGGTCATTTTCCGCTTTTCAAACAGCAGCTTGGGTTCCAGATATTGCAGCAAGTAATGGAACAAGACGCAGCAGCAGCCGCAGTCAGCTGCAGGCGACAGGTCGGATACCTCCACCTTCTCAGCAGCCGCCTGTTCAGCAGCTCCCTCTGCGTGCAGCAGAAAATCACGGAGTGATGGAAAAAGTGGCAGTTGAAATGACAATATTTTGTTTTGGTGCAACCAGAATTATGTGCGTTGCTGCAGTGAGAAGCCGCATTGCTGTCGACACCGGCTACTGCGAATGACCTATGAGTGAAACGTTCAGGAGTGCCACTGACAGAGCATGTGACGAAATATGTCTGTAGTGTTTGAGTCTGATGTGGGGACTGGTCTCCTGCATGATTTGGATAAATCTGATCAATAAGAGAATGAGAAAAGTCCAGCGTTAGAGAAATGTCAAAATAAAAGTTGGAAATGAGACAAAGGGAGCAGATAGGAACTCGGGCAGAGTAGATCATTCATGAATTAAGCAGTGTCTATGTAAAATGTGCTTATTAGCTTCATATTTACCTTACAGGAGTGAGGATGGCATCGATTTTATTTCAAATAACTCTCAGCAACAAAGTGAAGAGCTTTTTCTCTTTGCCTCAGACGTTGCTGTAAAAGCTGCTAATGAAGTGTAAAAATGGCCTTTCATTAATTATCTATACAAAAGCTCCCCGATTTTTTTTTTTCTTTTTTGGTAATAGAAGCTCCTTAGTTTGATTTCCCTCGTTCTTGATCCCAGATTGGCTCCATTGCTGAATGTTGAGCGTTTGGTTCTGCAGAAATGTCTCAGTCATTTGTGTCTGATTGGCTCATGGAGCCATAAAGACAACGCGTTAATGAAAAAAACTGCTAAACTGGCCTTTCTGTAAGGACCATAGATTATAATGGCTGTGTAATCTGATGCGCCCTGGAGTCGCCACTGCTGAATCGGTAAAACATTAAAACAAAGACGGGCAGATATTTGACTTGACTAACATTTTGAGACACAGTCCAGTGGATGGACCCAGAATGCATTGCCTTTCTGTTGCCTGCCGACGCCCCCTGTCTGTCTGCGTCATTAAATCAACAACACCGACGACCCCAAACTTTTCTTCAACCGGACACCGCGCCGCCACTTGAACCGGTAAAATATGAGCGAGGTGAAGAGTTGCGCACAGTTCGGAGTTGTGCGTGTGTTTTCCTGTGCGTCGCGTCCGATGTCTTTTTGAAGATGGTGTGTATAGAGCTTGAAGGTATAGATGCTTCCCTGAAGGCTCCTTCATCATCACATGCACAACTGCCATCTCTCTCTTACATTTATTCCTCTTTTTTCTTCCCTCCATCTCCTGCTCTTCATCCATTTGTGCCGCTCCCTCATCCTCTCTCTCTCTCTCTCTCTTTATGGTGTGTAGATTTTTTCATCTTCCCTCACTGTCACTCTCGTCGTCCTTCGTCGGTAGTCGGTGTGGGACATGTGGGACATCGCTCCACGGCTCCCCCTGCATTATTGCTATCTAGTGGCAGCGATAATGACGGCAGGAACCAGGGATGGAGAGATGGAGGGATGGAGGGGTGGGGAAAGAGATGGAGTGGTGTTCCACAACAGCTGCCAGTGACTGCATTAAGCAGTTCTAATACGCCGCAAAGGGTTTGACGCGGGACGCCATCATCAGCCCTTTGCTGCTTTGTGCCTTCCGCTACACTCATCCCACAGAGATAAACAGCGATGCGGATGTTATTTTGGTCACATGTACGGTGAATTGCATGTGACGATGTGTGTGTGTGTGTGGAGGTGTAGGCACATACGAAAACTCGCCGACTGTGTTTGTCTCAACAGAAAAACGCCCCCGCAGACTAATGTACTTAACCTCGGCATCTCCGAGGTGAATCCTCGCCGGCTTCTGTCTCCCCGAGGGTTGAGTCGTCCATTCAGACTTCTTCATACTTCCACTTCTGATACTTTATCCACCAGTGCAGGACGCATATGAGACAGTGGTCACTACTATCAGTGCTGGAATAGGTTTAGAGATTTATAATAATAATAATAATAATAGTAATAATAAATTTGCGTTTCGATTTGTGATTCTCTGTGCTGATTCTCGTTTTCTGTTTCGAGCGCTCACAAGATGTTTGTGAGGTGTTGTGAAAGAAGATGCTTGACCTGTGGGGTGAAACAGGAAATGAGGGGATCTCATTTGTTAGTGTTATGCTTATTAGAATGTTTTTTTTTTTAATGTGACTGTGTTGTGCTTCCTGTTTATGTTTCCCATTTTTACTTTAGACGCCACACACCACATATAAAGAACATAAATGCGACTGAGTCCCCTTTAGTCAGCGATTAGCAGCTCTCATCATTTAATTATTGATGGAAGGAAGTTTTCTACTGTCCTCTCTCTTTTTCTTTTCTTTTTCCTTCTTCCTCAGTCTGAGTCTCCTGGTACCCCATTAGTTGGGCTCCTTGCTCCCTCGTATCTTACACCACTTAGGCCCATAGCTCAACTACATGCACACATGCAGAATATGTACAACAAGTTTAATTGGCCTCTAAATGCCTCACTGTCTGCAAATTTACCCGCTCTCCTTAAAGGGTATGTTTTTATGTGGTGTGGCTTTCTGTGCTCAAGTCTGCATATCTCCTCTCTCCTCTCCATCTGCTCCGAGAGTCTGGATGCATTTATACAGCTGATGTCTTTCTTTAGAACTCTGTCGCTTGACTGAGCATTTGTGTGTGTATGTGTGTGTTTGTCATCTTGCGTGTCATCATCTTCTTCAAGTATTTACACTACTCACAAAAAGGGATATTAGGGATATTCGGCTTTCGGGTGAAAAAGTTCCTGCTACAGTGATATTATATCATGAAATTGGGGGATTGAGGTACAAGAATGCAATGGTAATGATATACCAAGCACTTTCTGGAAACGAGAAAAAAGAGAAAAATCATTCCGAAATCCAAATACAGAGGGTCCTCGAGTTACGACGGTCGCGAGTTACGTTGTTTTCGTGGTTGCGACACATCTCCCGTGAACTTCCTTGTTTCGGCTTAAGCGGTTTGCCCCGTAAATACGTACAGACTTCACACCGGAACTAGATGGTGAGCGCTCTCTCTGTCTCTCAGCGCGCCTGCCGGCTCTCCAGCACCTCCACAGCACGGCTAGGCTACTCTGCCTTGTGTTTACTTATGTGAAATGGACGGCTGGCGGGGGGTGCAGCGGCAGCCGGTAAGGAGATGCACACGGACACAGATGCGTTCGGGATCGTGGCGATACCGTAGGTTTATTCACAACACAGGGTCTACACGGTTGATATCAGA
>JAFBJQ010002838.1:102811-147811 GCA_016785345.1 Trinectes maculatus
TCTTCAACCCCCCCCCCCCCCACACACACACACTTCCCCTCCTCCCACTTTGCTTCTCTCCTAGCAACAGCGCTGTCCTCAAGAGTGTCAGCATCCTTGTGACTGCGCAGATCAATTGGCTTCTGAAGCACATGTGTCAGTTGTGTATTTGATGTTCAAGTTTATTATTTTTCAGCCTATTGCTTAGACTTTAGAACAAGAAAACACTATGTGTTATTATCTGTTACAGTGTTTCTTTCTTTTGCTTATTTGTAAATCTCTAATATTTTTTTCACATCTCATTTCTGACTGTCTAAACCAGATGGCTATTCTTCTCTTAGCGTGTCTCAGCAGTGAAGGGGTGAGGGAGACAGAATGGGGTTGGGATGGAAAGGAATGGGGAAGAAGGGCAGAGGGATAAAAAAAAACAGATGGAAAGACTAGTTGAAAGGCATCGAATACACAAAAAGTTACACGGCAAAGGTAAAGGACGCCTGCGGCAGAGATACAGGAGAGTTAGAGGGAGTATGTAAATAAACATGCAGGAGGGAAAACTGACTGGAGGGTTGGAGGTGAGGCAAAAGTGCAGGTGAAAGGGAGACCCCAGCTGGCTGGAGCTGGTACTAGTGCATTACGCCCCATCTCCGACTAACACTCATTGCCACGCATCCACTTTAACTTCTCTTTTACTCAATGTGTCCAGTCATTGTTGGACTTGGAGACGAGTCGTCGCTTTATCGCCTAACAGATGATCTGGTCATGCACATTAGGCTTGAGCTTGCATGTGTATGTGGATTTGCATGTTTGTGTGTTTGACCTGAACTCCCCCCCATATACGGTAAAGATCGGACTGGTGGTTGGTTTTCCCATTCACACACACACACACACACACACACACACTCACACACACACACACACCTTGTTTGCAGACCAGCCTTTTAGCTTCTAATAAAACCACTTCTACATCCGCCTTGTCTCCATAGCAACGCAATGGCAACCCCCGCTGACCCAGCCACAATGAGATATGAACTCCACCCGCCCTCCTCTTAATCTGTCATCAGTGGCTGAGGGAGATTGTCAATCAGCTCTCCTGACATGTTGATTGGCATTTGTTGCCCAGACATGCATCGAGAGTGCATCGCCTCAGAATGAGAGGGGCTCGTGAAGGACGAGTGAAGGAACGCCAAAATTGGTTTATCCGAACTTGAGATTTTCCCATCATAAGTGGGATGAAGGCTCTTGCCGCTGAAGGATAAGTGAATAGGTGTTTGAGAGGTTCTTCAGTCAAACCTGCGACTCCGTCGTTGATTGTCAAGTGATGTAGCATGTCCAAAACGCCTCGCACATATCCATCACCGTGCAGCATACATCATCGCGTTGTGGCAGGCGCGTTCCTAGCCGCTATAGCAGGGCACACATCCCAGTCCGGTGATGTACAACATGCAATAAGCATGTCAGGGATATGTCCCCATGTCTGCAAGGCTCCTGTGACAGCTTCATTAGCATTACCATGATATATATAAAAGCCAGCATCAGCCCCGCAAACATGAGTAATACTTCAGTTCCCTCTACTCTAAAATTGGGCATTGATACTGTGTGTGTGTGTGTGTACATGTGTGTGTGTGTGTGTGTGCCTGACAGGTTCCTTTAGGACTTTGAGAGCTGGACTAATTGGCAGCACTTAGAATTAAATCCAAATTAGCACTGTGATTGTGCTTTGAGTGATTACTGTGTCCTTATGTCCCGCTGTGAAGGGATCTTGTATTATTGACTATACAAACAAATGTGCTTTATTCACACAAACACGCACACGCAGACAAACACACACACACACACATCAGATGCCTGCGTGAGGCACCGCAGATGGGCGAGGTGTTGTGTCGATCAATACGTCATCACTTGCTCGGTGTGTGTCATTATCATTTTAATGACTGCAGTATTTCCCCTGCTGATGGCCCCAGAGACGAACAAGACAACAACCGGGGTCTCTAAAAGTTCACTGATGCTGGAGTCAGCCAGGGACCGCGGGCCGGTGTCAAAATGTGGCCAGTGACATTTTGAAATCGCCAAGCAACTAATGAAGACAATACAGAGCGTATTGATTGGAGCTAAACCAAAGGTCTCGTTTTAAAATAGTTATAGAGGGGGCTGTCCTTTTTGGTTCCTCTCACATTTAATCTGCTCCTTGGCTACACTGCTAATGTAAGACGCAGCATGTGGCAAGGAGAGTAAAGTTAGCAGTTACAGTTACTTTAAGTGCCTTTATGTAATATCTGTGCTTATCGTGTTGCAGCGAGGAATTATTTCCATCATTGATTGATTATTATTTGATTAAATGGTAGAAAATGAATGAATGAATGATTATTTCTTTGATTGTTTCATCAATTGCAGTTTATAAAAACGTCTAACGATTAATAAACACATGTTAACATACTGTTCCAGATCTTTGTGTCGTTAACGATATAAACTTAGTGGAATGATCCCGGCACCGTTCTGTGTGGATGATAAACACATTGGCTAAAACATTCCTCTGTTCAGTGGATTAATAGGGTTTTCAGCATAAAGCACTAATCATGTAGCGCTAAATGGGGAAAAAGCATAAAAAGTGAGAAAGTAAAAGGATGAAATCAGCCTGACAAAAGTCTACTGCCTGTTTCAATTTTGAATGTTTGTTATGGCCGTGGGTTTTCGTGGTGTAGCGAGGGAGACGAGAAGAAATGCATGCTATAGGGTGTGTATATGTGTGTGCGTGCATGTGTGCACGTGTGTGTACTCTCTGCATGTATCTTCTCCTGCGGTCCTGCATGTGGTGACAGGCCGAGATCACAGTAAAAGCCCCCTGAAGTCGTGTCGAACAGATGTCTCTCTGCTGCCCCACTTTCCCGTGGTGGAATACACAGACCTGGCACTACAGAATATCATTGTACTTGTACGTCGCCAAAAAAGAGCGTATAAAGAACTCCTGTTACGTTTTGGTTTTCTTTCTTTAGTTCTCACTGTTTTCGACTCCCTTTCCTTTTCCCCTCGTTTCATTCTCTCTCTCTTGTCGTCTTTTCCAGACATCTGACGCTCAGATCTGTCTTTGCTCAGTGAAAAGGCCAGGTGACATGCACTGTTGGTGTGGTGCCCTTGGTATTTTGCTTTGTATACTTTAGTACTCCCCTGTGCATCAGTGTGTGTTTGTGTGAAAGTGTGAGAGGTTGTGTGTCCTGTTTGTGTGTGTGCGTGTGCGCTTTTTGTACAAGGCAATGTTCCAAGACCTGTGACGCGAGCCTTGTCTCTGACAACGCAGGCAATCTGGGCCTTGGCTTGTTTCCAATACCGCTTTCACTTTCCATTCAGCAGTGGCCTGTTACTCACACGTGTACAGCTTATGTAGACGCACATACACACACATACACACACTCACTGGCAAATACAGGCGGGCTGAAGAGTATTCAGGCAAGGTCAGGGCCCTGTTTTTGTCAAACCGGAATTCAGCATCTTCTCTTGTGCAATTAGATGTTTTCTTTACAAACTTCATAAATAAATAAAAGTACAGACATTTGTGCAGAACGCACGCGCACTTCGGCGATGATGCAACAGCAGAGCCATCTCTCTCCTCATGATTCCACTGGGAAAATCAGGATGGTGGCACTGAAGAAAAAAGAGAAACATATCAGGCCCAAACAAAAACAAAGGCAGAATGAACAAGAAAGAAAAGTGACGACTGACAGAGGATAAGGAAAACAGCACAGGTTGAAAATGATAGAGAGACTCAAGCTTTGGGGAATTCTGAGAGGGATAGAGAGAGAGAGAGATCAGGGCTTCCGGTGGCTAATAGAAATTCCCTTGTTGCCTCAGTGAGATACGACAGTGGCTTGTGTAATGAGCAAGCTGCCACTGGCGTTCCGATTAAGCCAGAGGACTCGCTCAAATTATCCCACTCCACGAGAGAGACAGGTGTCAACATCTCCACCGGTGGCCACCGGGGTAACACCTCCACCTTAACCTGCCTTGTATCTCATTCGAATAAAAACAGCACACAGTCTCCACCTCTTTTCCTCTGCAGCCCCTCCCCTTTAGGATGTTCCATGGTCCAATTTATCAGCTTGCATAAGCAAGAATCGCTAGTTGCAGCATATATCGAATGGCCGGAGTTTTTGGAGAATCCATGCTTCGCTGGAAAGAGCAAGAGAACAGTACTGTACCGTGCATGGTAAAAATCTGTACTGACGTATCTACTTTGTTGTGTACTTGTGTAGATCTGTCATGTAACACAAATGTTAAACTGGTCGGGAAAAATCCTCCTTTTGCTCTAACTGACCTCAGCTCTCCGACAAATTGACCCAACTTGTCTTTATTGTTTCTGTTCCGGCACCTTGAGGTATTTCCTGCTCTACTTAACACTAATGGTACATTTTTGACACTTTGACCTTTCCTCTGCGCAGTGTGTGTTTTACGCACGTAGAGAAAAATGTTCCACAAAGACACGGGAAAGAGGAATAAAAGCTAGGAGAGGATAACACACTATTTTTGAACCTTTTAACTTTCGATCGGAAAAGGCACAGGATGTGCCCCCTGCCTCGAATGCACATTCATACCATCTCCCCCTCCAAGATTGTTCTCTCTGAGACCTACACACTGTGTGTGGACATAAAAACAGCCTTGTGCACACTGGCCATAAAAGTGGGGTTTGCGGTCACATTGGAGAGTCCTTCCTGCTCTGTTTTTGTCAAATATTTCTAAAGAGTTTGAATGACAAAAAATATGTAATACCCTAATTTGGGCTCAGGACAAAATATTTGTAGAAATGCAAGTTAGAGAATAAAGGATGCATTGTTTTTTGTCCTCTGGCCAATTGTGTTCTCCTTCAGCCGGTACCCCTGAGTGCGCGCCTCTTGTTTTCCTGTTCCACCATCATAGCAGGACTCATTTTCAGCCTACGTGCTCAAGCCATCATCTCCCCTGCCTGCCCCAAAGTGGGAACGCAGCACCCTCATTGCCAATTAAACTACAATCAACAGGCAAGATGGAGTGAGACATCGAATTACATCCAATATCCTCTCCCGTACTCAAGCCTGCCTTTGCCAGGCACAAATTATCTTACAAATGAAGTCGCTGAAGATGGGAAAAGTTGAGTTGCCAGATAAGAACCAAATAGCATCCTGCCGGCATTTTTATGTCTTGTTCCAACTTGGATCCAACTTCCTGCCGTCCTTTGAAGTGCAGCGAGTTTGTAGACTTTTCCCCGGTCGAGCTTCGACCATCCATTTCAGTCTCCATTTAGAAGGAAGGTTATTAAGACAGGCTGATGGAAACTCATCACGCTGATCCGGCTTGATTCATGTTTGATCATTAAAATGTTGTATAGAGAAAAAAAAAAACCCAAACACTGCTAATTAATGAAATAACTCAAGCTGAATTATAGATGAGGAACGTTTGATTAATAGCTTCTGCCTCCTCCCTCTCTTTTCCAGCCCACACACTTGGCCGGACTGAGTGGTCTGCATTCCAGAAATTGTGTTTTGTCCTGTTTTAGTGCGTAGCTGCACGTGAGCCTACATGTGTGTGGAAAATACACAAAGAAGGCAGTGCCATTGCTGGAATCTCCTCTGTGGTTACAGTGGGGTTTTGTAATATTATCCAGTCAGATGTTTAATTATTCATACTCCTGTATGGGGGGGTGGGGTGGGGGGTATCTAACACATGACATGCAGACAGTGGAGCTCTTTGAATGGTGTCATGGGGCTCTACTCACTGTGAAACCTATCAGAGAGTCATCACCAAGGCACTGATTTGCCTCCTGTCTCTCTGGAGGAGTGTTTAAGTGCTGGTGTCTATATCTATATCTGTATCTCTATATCTATCTTTATATTTCTGTATCTCTGCATGCATGTGCGCTGCGGCTGAGTGCGTGTATGCACATGTGGATGTGCACATGTTTGTCCCGTCTGCTTGGGTTGCCGCATTGGGCTCTGGTGTGGCTAATTAAAAGAAGCCTGTTTGCATTATTCATGAGGCTGTAATTATACATTCCTTTTGCAGATCCCGAGTCAGAGGCATTAAAAATAGATCTGAGTGTCCATGCTCCGCCCTTCGTGGCCCCACTTTCTCCCTGTGTTTTGACTCGGTCCACCCGGGATCCCTCCATCTACTCTTATCCACATTCCTATCCTTGACCTTCCCCTTTGTTTTCACTCTTTTATTTTTTTTCCGTCTTCATTAAAGTTTGCCCTGATGTTCCCATTTGGTATTTCCGCTGAACATTCCTCTGACAGTGTCACTCTCACACGGCTCTGTGGTCGGACCTCCGGTCACATCAGGCCAAAATTCGGAGTGTTCAGAATGTGTGACGACGTGTCAGCAGGAAGACTCAGACGAGAAATCAACTTAATGGAGAGATTTTCTCCCCACAAGATCTCTTTCTATCTGCACTAAATGTTCTCCCTGACTTCTTATCATTTATACACATTTATTTGAGTATCACTGTTGCCCTGTTGCCTCTAGGCACAACTTGTAAATACTGTTGTGTGTGTGAAATCGGCTTCCCTCACCCATATACCCTGTCTATGTATACCAAACAGCCCAAAACAAACATGTACACTCAAATACATCCCATACACATGCAAACACAAACAAGGAGGCTAGCCGTGATAGAAAATACACATATTTCTCCTGGGTGCACAGTAGGATTGTGTATTTGTGTCTGCAATATGTGCGTTTTAGCCATTTAATGGTCACAGTTGGATTCGTGGAAGTGCTACATTTTTCTCAGTTACAGAAGTAATCAGGGGTAAACATCGTCTGCGCACATTTTCATTTTCAGTTGAGCGGAATTTGATCCGTTGGTGCACCCACGCTTGGTGAGTCGCCTCTCAACTGTTTTCTTGCACAGATCGAGCACCCCGATGGAGGGAAATTGATCATATCTGAACCGGAGCTAACGATGTAAATCCATATTACTCAAGAATAATAATGGAGGGCACGCTCCTTCACTCCATTAAGTCAAAGCACTTGGAATCACTGTTGGAATAAAGGATTGTTTTAATGAAGTAAGAGACTCCCTCCAGCTGCAGATTCAGCTCAATTCCTAAAAAAAATACAACTGGAGTTATCATAACACAGGTTTCTGTGTGCATGTGTCAGCGTGCCTCCCTCCTGTGGCAGACCAAGGCCAAACCGCTCCTCCTTCTTTTGAAGCTGATCTGTCGGCCTCTGTTGTTACTGATGTTGCTGCTGCTGCTGCTTTGGCTGGTCGGGTTTACAGGGCTGCAGGGGATTTTAGGCTGGGTGGACTCACGCCATGCATGGGTGACTGAAGATGTGGAGGATTGGTGGAGAGATTTGGTGAATGAAGAGGGCAGGGATAAGTGGAAGGAGAGAAATAGTGCATTTATTAAATAGCATGTAAGCACTGGTTGATCTTTGACAGGTCGTCTCCCTCCCCCACAGTATGACTCAACGGCTTCCTGCTGGCAGATTCCCACTCTTTATTCTACATACAGTAGGAGAGACGATGCACGGAAAAGAGAGGAGGAAACATGTCGGAAAACCTCAACTGCCTGTGACGGGAAGGAATGAAGACAAAATGCATGTGCGGATGACAAAACAGAAGGAAGCTGCAGAATTATGTCGCTTTCCTGATTAAATCCGTGTGTGTGTGTGTGCGCTCATCCACTTAAACGAATAACAGATTCCCACGCCTCGCTGCAGGGGCTTTCCGTGTGGCCAGAAGAAGTTGTTGGAATAGACCTTGGTAGCGCATTGTGTTTTCTTTCAAACGTTGATCTGGGGACACAACTGTAGCCGCCACATGCAGCTTCCCGGGTTAGAGAGCACGAGTAGAAAGCAGCTCACAGATCTGTGCCTAAGGGCAAGGAGCTTCTCGGAGTCAGCGCCTCGGGGAGAGAAAGCTAAGCCAGCATAAGCTACTACCATCTGCTGGCATTGGCTTAGGGCTTCTTAAAGATCAAGTTTGAAAGTGAGAGAGGTGGAGACATCTCTTTTTCATCCTCTGCTTTCCGTTCCTAATAGTAGCTTCCAAATGGAAATTAAGCTATGCGGTAATGATCTTTAACCGCATTGATGCCAGGGCTGCAAGGAGGATGAAGCTGACTACACTGAGCCTGTGTGTGGCGATGTGGATGTGTGTGTGTGTGTGGTCTGCAGGTGACTACCCTGGACTACAACAGAAGCATCAGCTTCCTGTCCTCTCTCCTGTCTGCACTCTTTTGTTCCCTCTGAATCTCCGATCGATGGCAGGGGAAATTAGGCTCATGGTCAGGGTCCATCTTCTCTCCTACCTGCTGCTCAGGAATATCCACCTCTGCCGGTGATAAATCTGCTACTGATTGGTCTGTTTGTGTAGCTGGTACACAAAGACCTCTCACAAGTGAACACAGGAGTAGTTTTTCTAGCTGGTGACTGGAGGTTTCCTGGCGGCAGTGTAAAGCTCAAGAGCTCCGCGGGAATGCAGTGCAAAAACATACTGCCGATGGCTCCATGAGAATTCCCATATATCCCAAATATCCCATATGTCCCATTTGTCAGAAAGCTTAAATATTGATCAAAACAGAGCTTTCTCTTTTCATACTGATGTGTAGAGACGCTCATTAAAACAGCCATTTTGCAAATTCCTTTTGTACCCCAAAGGTTTTTCCCGATGTTTCTCTCAGCTTGGTTATGACTCATGTTCAAAGGAAAATAACACACGACGCTGCCAAAGTGAATGTACTCTGAGGCCTGTTAGACATGGTTCCCATAACAGATGTCAGCAACTTCAGTTGCGATATGATACGATACACAATCACTTGAGACTGCAGCGAGACAAAAGGCACATTACCTAATCAGCGCTCACACATGGTTCACTGATGCAACGTAAGAGACACTTTTCTATTTATTTTCTCTTTTTTTTGCTCCCTCTGTTCTCTAGCCTGTTACCCCTCAATCTCTGACTCTGTGGATGCAATCAGTTCATCGGCTTATTCCAAAACCTTATTTATTGTCGATTTGCCAAAGCCGGTGTGATGATTGTTGGAACTGTAACTTGAAGCGTTGCATCAGCTTCCAGCACAGTGCAGTGAGTCACGCACTAACGTTCTGATTCTGAGTCCTCTTCAAGCCAGCCCAACACTTTACACCATTAATCACAGAGGTGCATGCAAAATATGGGCTACAGAGCTAGAATGAAGGCCAGGGGTCATTTGATGGTGGCCTCTCCAGTCCATAAGTCTGTGGCCGGTGTCATTAAATTTGACACTGTAGTGAATGTGGGGGCTTTTGATGCTATTGATTTGGGAGGAGGGCGAAGGAGGGGAGAGATCGATGCACGTGTTGATTCTATTCTGTTGCAAACACCTTTGTCCATATGTGTGTAGGAGCTCAACGCAACCACAAGTGATCAAATTCGAACTAAAATGTTATGTAATTCACATGCACATGTGTACAGTCGTGCGCACACACTGGCAATGGGTGCTCGTCTGTTCTCTTCCCGGTTTGAGACTCTGACCCTTTGTGCTCACAGTCAAAGTCTTATGTTTGAAGCTATGTTCAAAGACCTGGCCTTGGGAAGGTACGCTACCTTCCCAAGGCCAGCCAGATCCGGATAAACCCCAGGCATCTCTCCAACACCCTCTCTCCAGTCTCAACACTGTCCTTTGGGCTCAGGGTGTTCACGCAGAGCTGCGAGTCTTTCCTCCTGGGTGCCTTCAGGTAGAAGGGACACAGGGAGTATAAAGCAATCACCCTCATTAAAGGACATTAGAGAGTAGAAGGTTGACTGGTTAATTCTGGGTCATGAAGAAACTCATGTTAATAGCTTATTACAACATATGTGAGTCATTGTTGGGTGAAAATCTAATGTCCTTAATCGCATGTACTTCCTGTCGGAAGACGATGTGAACTCGTAGGGTTATCAGGCGGGGTCGTTGTTTAAAATGAGTGGAATGCTCTGACGGTTTGAAAGTGGAAACGCGCGTCTGAGCAGCTGCAGCCGCGAACCCGAGAACTCAACCACGTACCTGCTTCAGCCCTCTCTTCTATAATTTCCTACGACTTTGGTAGGACACTTGATTCACGTCCTTTCAATTCAGGTTGACATTTTTCCACCTTGAGTGAAATGTTTTGACGGATTTCGAGAAGGATTGCAATGACGTTTGGCTCAAATTTAGATTTTTGCCTTGGGATTAATTTTAATGACCACGATGCCTTAAGTGTAATCATGGTGGTCAAAATAGAAATAGTCCAAATGACTTTTACACATAATATTAATGACAATCTCTTACAATCGCTGATCTTTGCCTTAATGTTAACATGCTAACATGCTCAGTTTAATGTCATCCTCTAAGCATATCCACTGCCTGTTAGCATGCTGACATTATCATTTAGCTCTATGCACCTATATCCCCAAAAAATAAAGCACCACAAAGCTGCTTGAATGGCAGTCGTCTCTTAATTGTTGATTTCAAAGTACAGTTGGGTAAGTTAAAAAAAAAAAGGAGAGAAAAAAAATCACGTAATACCTTGATATTCCTCTGGTAGGCAGCGAGTTAATGAGGAAAATGGTTATTGTTTATGGATTCCTGATCATGGACACGATATCTGCTTACCTTTGTTATACCACTACTGACCAAACAAGACTAAATAATTACTTCCCCCTGTATATTAAAGTGGACCAATGGGCTGGTTTTATCTGTTGCTGCCACCTTTTACGATGTAAGCTTTTAAGTTGTTTATTGTTCTGTGACCATTTGTGCCACTTTATTAGTTGCAGTGTTGCTGTATGTTGGTTTGAGTCATAAAAAAAAGGTTTGTGGCCGTGTCCCGCTATTATGAACTGAACTTTGTTGTGAAAGTTAATTTCAGCCTATACACAGAGTGGGTTTAACAACATAATGTTTTGTTGTACCATGTAAATTTCCCCTCCTCCTAATGTTCCCTCCACAAACACACAGGCGTTGAAGGAAGATGGATAGTTAAGCAAATAATCCGGTTACGTTTTCATGCGTTCGCAGGCAAATATTTTCTCTTTAATGTGTTTATCATGACTTATGAGCCTCTCTATAGCAGCCATTAACATATGATTACCATCACAGGGCTAATGGTTATGTCTGTTGCTCCCTTTCTTGCTCAACTGCCTCAACAGCCGTCTCCTCCTGCAAATCTCTACATCGTTTTTCCTTCTCTCTTTTTATTCTTTGACTTCATTGTAAGTCTCTCTCTCGCTCTCGCGCTCTCTCGCTCGCTCTCTCGCTCGCTCTCTCGCTCGCTCTCTCGCTCGCTCTCTCGCTCGCTCTCTTACACCTCCCCTCCTCTCGGCCCCTGCGGCCCCTCAACTCCCAAGCCAGAGCCTCACTCCCACACAATGCTCTCCATTATTGTTTAATTATCTGTGGCCAGTCATTTTACTAATGCACTATCCCCGACTTTCAATCTCTCTCACATTATTCCTTCTTTTTTCAATCTCCCCTTTCTTCTCTGTCTCGCTCTGCTGCCGCTTCTTCCCCTCCTCCTGCGTTCACTCACCTTGTTGACATTTCTGTGGCATCAAAACACTTGTATCTGCGCCTACCGCCTCCTTATAGCACCTTGACTCCGCTCTTCACCCTCGCTGGTTCATATAGAAATCAAACCGTGAGGGGCTGAGCTACAAGCCCACGTTATGATGGCGTCAGCCTGCCACTTGGCTGCAGGACATTACCTCTCTCAATTGATGTTTTTGTTAAAGTAACTGCACCATTTCCATCTCAGGCCCATTATGGTAACGCTTTGCTCAATTCCACCATCTCCATCTCTGCCGGCATGAGAGATGCGTGAAACCAAAGCGCCCGCGTTATTCCACTTCAGGGTTCCTATTAATTATCTGTGCCATTAGAGAGTCACAGTGTTGTGCATTACAAAGTTAAAAATCATAAGATCATCTTCTGTCATCCCCTCATCCCTGCAGCGCCACACGGCCGTTGGGGAAATCAGTACTAGTGCGGTGACATTTGATGGTACGAGAGTGGTGCGTGTTTGTTTCAGTTTGTAAGTAATCTGTCTGATGCAAACATTTTCTAATGTGTCTGCAGTTCTGTGGTCCCTGGCAGAAAATGAATTGGCGTTGTCATAACTATTAGATATACACAAACACGCCGCGTTGCTCCACTGTAACTATACACTCATTGAGGCGTCCCTGCCTGTTTGCAGCCGAACTAAAGATACATTTACTGAGGCAAAGCCTTTGTGGTTCTGCGGCTAATAATAATAAGATTTATGTGAATTTGAATGAAACGTTGAAATGTGAATCCCATCAAATGTACTGGCACTGTGTGACCAACCCATTTAAATCTCACCCGGTGCATCGATGTGTTTGTATAGTGAAGTAAAATGAAATATTTTCTTTGTGGTGCTGAAATGTGACCACCAGATCTACTTTCACGGTTTGGCTCAGTGTTGTTGCTTCTTGTCGTTTTTGAGGCCCTGGTCAATGACGAGTTGCGTTCACTGACCGACCTCTTTGTTTGCACTGCCTCAGATTGTTAGTGCTACCTCTTTATTGTCTGCCTTAGTTCACCCAACATGACCACTTTACAGCAGTTTAGTACATTATTGAAATGTGAATCCCATCAAATGTACTGGCACTGTGTGACCAACCCATTTAAATCTCACCCCGTGTATCGATGTGTTTGTATAGTGAAGTAAAATGAAATATTTTCTTTGTGGTGCTGAAATGTGACCACCAGATCTACTTTCACGGTTTGGCTCAGTGTTGTTGCTTCTTGTCGTTTTTGAGGCCCTGGTCAATGACGAGTTGCGTTCACTGACCGACCTCTTTGTTTGCACTGCCTCAGATTGTTAGTGCTACCTCTTTATTGTCTGCCTTAGTTCACCCAACATGACCACTTTACAGCAGTTTAGTACATTATTGGAATCAATAACACAAATGGCCCACTCACTTACTGCCTTTATGGCTGAAACAAACCCCAAAGGGCACTTTACTGTAGGAACTGTCAGAAGTCATTATCCACACTCCGTACATGAGGTCACGGGCTGTTTTATAACAGTCTGCTCAGTTCACCAAAAAATGTTTTGTTTAACGTAACAGTCCATTTTGAGTCGTAACAGTCCGTGTCAGCATTATGTGCCACTAGAAACTCACATTTAGTGCAGTTCATGAGTATCGTTTGCCTTTTCAGTGTCATCTAAACAAATACCTTAGTAAAGGTTGCATTTAAGTGCAGACATTTGTTTAACGTACGTTTCCTAATAAAGTGTGTGTTTCCTGCTTGTTTTTGCAGGGTTGGTCAAGCTCGGAGTTCACTGTGTAACATGCCAGAAAGTCGCCATAAAGATTGTCAACCGAGAGAAACTCAGCGAGTCAGTACTAATGAAGGTAAGTTTCGTTTTGGCTCTTTCAGCACTGAGATTGCTGAGACTACCGTTTTTTTTTAAAATTATTATTATTATTTCTTTACAAATTCAGCAAAGTCCTGTTTTTCTGTTGGCACAGTGGTGCTGGGCAGCTTGATTCCACTTCCTCTCCCCAGAATCCTAATAGGCAGCAGCCCAACTAATAAACAGTGGCAAATGAAATCTTTGACATTTAAACTGTGGGCTGTCTGTAAGACAGTATTTAAAAAAAAAATCAAAATGAGAAGGCGCGGGCTACTTGTGTGGTGTCTGAATTTCAGCACAAATCAATGGCTGATCTTGCAGTCCTTTTCAAACCGAAGGCGTCAGCTGTTTGGCTCCGCTGCCGGGTCAGAGCCGCCAATAAATCCTGGTGTAACACAGCAATAAAGCAGGTTTCAGCAGCTGTAATTACTACAGCCTCACTCCAAAATATCTCTAAATCATCTGTAAGAAAAAAAAAATTCTTTTTTATAATCATTCCAGTTACTCACATAACCTCCTTTTAAAGGCTACAGAGAGGTTTTTTTGTTTTGTATTAAATCCCAGGGCCCCTGCTGGGCACCTCTCTTCAGAACCCACTCAGAAATTTGCATGCTGCATAATTGGCCCTTGTGTTAATGGAATGGAAACCAAAGAGAGCAGAAATATTAGGAGCGACAAGATGCTACAGCGTTTCTTTCACTAGACACATGCAGAGAGGAGTAACTATTGTTATAATTCTCTAATGAGCGGGGAAGCAGTGAGCTGATTGGTTTGCTCCCAGTGCATATTATCTTGAAATGGAACATTCCTCTGACAGGTCACTTCTGCGACTTCTGTTTGATAGCACAGTCAGTATTAATCTGTTGTTGCCATCACTCTTTTTCGATGTCCTGCTCTGCTCAACATGCGGTGTAGTGTTTTTATGAAGGAAAGGCGGGTCGCCGGTTGCCACAGCACTGACAGAGGTATTATTAGCTGTAGTGGAAGAAGTTGGTGGATCCATTTTATTATGTGAGCAGAGAGAAAGGTGGCAGAATAATGTCCCAACCCGGCGTCTCGCGTCGTGCAGTCCTACACGGGAAAATCATAGTCACTGACAGGACCAAGGCTTTTGCTGAAGCTGCAGTTCAGAGCCAATTACTGAACCCAGCCATTGTCAGTCGTCTCACAACTGCTGTGTGTTGGTGTGTGCGTGTGTGTCTGAAACAGCAGGTGTGTGTTTGTGCGTGTCGGTGACGAATGAATGAATTATGCAAGAGTCAGGACAACTGGTTGTCGGTGAAAGAGACAGTTTTCATATGTGTGTGTCCTCTAACTGTAAGAATAACGGCTGTAATTCACACTCAGTCCTCATTATTTCACATTTAATTACATTTTCCAAAGCTAATGGAGAATGTCAGTTGTTCTTACATAAGAGATCAGATGCTCTAATTTGTGTGTGTGTGTATGTTTGTTGGTCTGCTATGGAGGTGTAGATTGTGATGAGCAATTTGTGTGCATTGGTATTGTATGGTGGTGATTATATGTGTTTGTGTCGTTCGTCAAACTCATGTAACAGAGGCATTTTCATTAGTTAATGGGGTTTTAGAATCAAATTGAGTGAACTTGAAAAAAGACAGTATTGTATATGTGTCAAGATTTGTTCATTGAACTTTGACACAAAGCAGCTTGACATTTTCATTCTAATTTAAAGTCTGTACCAGTTCTCATTACACCGACTGAATAAACAGTTGAACTGGCGGGCGTTAGCTCGCCGCTGATGAGGTCACGTGTGAAGTTTCCTGGGACGTCAAGACCGGTGTCACCTTAGATACCAAAACCACTTCCCTGTTCAAAGGGTTTCCTACTTTGACTGGACAGAATTGTACTGACTCAAACCCAGCGGACACGTTTTCATATCCCCGCTGTGTTGCACTCCACAGTCTTATGTGTCGGTCTGGTCTCGGGCCTGTCTGCGTGGCTGTCAGACTGTCGGAGTGATTGGGCCGAACTCTACCACAGAGTGCAGACTCACACTGTGAAATGTCACCTTTTAATATGCTAATGTCCCGGGTCCCAATGGTGCCATTAGAAGAGAATCTGACTGTCCTGGACAGGTGTGTGTGTGTGTGTGTGTGTGTGTGTGTGTGTGTGTGTGCATGTTTGTTTCATTACTGACGATGCACTTTACGCACACTAATATACAAATATAATCTGTACAAACACTTCCAAAAGAATATTCATACGTATGTGCACGCGCACGTCCTCCGTGACACATGTCATCCCTCTACGTCTGTTATTCGCCTGACTGGCCTTGGGAGTCAGGGGGTCTGTGGATGTGAGGAGACGGGTTGAATTAATAGTCTGAGATTGTTGGTCAGAGTGGACTTTCCTTCACTCACTGTGCTGAACTCCACAGACCCGCCGGCTACGACATCGTAGACCAGAATGACATTGACTTTCGTCTTCCTCAATGAATTTGTCTCCGAACTTTATGTCAAGTCCAAACCGGGGGAATGAGCCCTGCCTTATTAAAATAACGCGTCTTATCAGAAAGCCTAACAATGGAGGGAGTTAGCTGAATAGTAATTCAGGTTTCAAGCAGTGGGAAGTGGCTGCCTGTCATGTTTCGGACGATGAGACAAAAACAGACGGGAGGTGAATGCACAATGTGACTGAATCTGACAGTGTGTCAGCAGTCACTGGCGCGAAGGCCTAACAGAATGGAGTCAAGGAAACACAGAGTAAAGTAAAGGTGCGAACCAGCACGGTATATGTGCGTAAGTGCGTCTCATGGGACGAGTTAATGTCTCTGAAACTCAGACAGTCCTCTTGCTGCCTCACTGTCATGTTTCTGTTGTGGGGGTTGAGAGACGACGGTGACTGACAGAAAGTTAAGGGAAATTATGAGTTTCTTTTGTTACCTCCATCCGCAGTCCTCAGAAGCCACCTTACGTATATGTAGAGAACTTAAGAGTGATGACATGTAAATGTATAGCTAACAGTTCCTGTGCTTAACATCCTCAGAACATCTGATTAAAATATCCCTGTCAGTGAAGAGGCAGGGATTTCGTGTGGGATGGAAACCTCCCGAGTGCTCCTGTCACAACAACGCGACGGCGCCGTAATTGCTACGACTCTGGGAAATAAAACAAGCGAAAACGGAGAAAGTCCAATAAATTGGGATTGGTGTGATTTTAATGTTAGTGCACATGTTTATAAAAAAAAGTGTTTTATGACTTGTGAAGCAGGTTGACATGTGTATTGTAAAGTTCAATGCAAACTTCATTGTCTCATCGTTAAAAACATCTAATTACCTAAACTCCACCCTGCAGTTGAATGATGATGATCACCTGGGTTAAATATACAGGGGGGGATCTCCGTCGTAACTCGAGGACCCCCTGTACTCTGTAGTTCCCCTGTGAGGTCTCCTCTTGGCCTGTAGGGCTTAGAGAAGTCTCTTATTGCAAACACCTTCTGTGACACTCATGGTCATAGTGATGGTGGAGAAAATAGACACTGAGTAGAACCTTGCTTTCGCAGTATGCTATGGTCTGACAGGCTTCCCCAGAGAGCCCAGGACTGGCTGTGCCACATTTCATACCATATTACCTGTCATGCTGAGCGCAGCAACTTTTCTAATCCACAGTTTAGTCTCCAAGTGAGTTAAATGGCAAATTGTTACTGGCCGACAGCACTCACAACCAGCAGTGGGAGACGGGTGTCTTTAGCGGTTGGTAGTTGCTGTAGATGGCTGCTCTCGTTCTCCCTCGGAGCCAGTGAGCTGGTGGCGGCGGCTGCTGCTGCTCGGATAAGGACGACTAATTAGCCTGAGTGACTTGCTCTCCTTCTCAAGCAGCGAAACTTCAAAGTCACTCCACTGGCCCCTTAGCACAAAGAGCGAGAGAGAAAGGAAGAGAAGGAGAGGAGGGATGGAGTTGGAAGATGGAGAGATGGTGGAGTCAGAACAGTCTCAATCGACGTCTTGCGCCGTAGCACTACGTGCTTGTGCTTGTTTATGGATTTGTTTAAACCCATTGGGGTCACTGAACACATCGATCGGGGTTTGCTGACTCCGTCCTCAGTGTTCGTCATAAACCTTTCATGACAAACGCTGCTTTTATATGCACAGCATCTACAATAACAAAAGAGGCAGAGAAAAGCTGGGAATAAAGGTTGAGCACAGCGACTGACGGGCATTGTGGAGGCGGGTGGGTGAGGAGCAGAATGCCACGGCCACAGATGAATCACGCAAGGTCTAATCTTGTTATCCCAACACCTCGGCGACAG
The DNA here is from genome assembly GCA_016785345.1 of Trinectes maculatus. Lineage (NCBI taxonomy): Eukaryota > Metazoa > Chordata > Actinopteri > Pleuronectiformes > Achiridae > Trinectes > Trinectes maculatus. Next base: position 120,416 of record JAFBJQ010002838.1, read on the forward strand.
CGCTGTAGCCTTCTTTCTGCTCTTCCCACCTAATGATTATAGATTGGCCATTCTCACCTATCTCTGTTGTGCCGCGAGTGAGTTTGAGATAGAAACGCCGCCAACACACATGTCCTTTGACTTTTGTGTTGTGTGCGTATAGTATATGTGTTTGTGTCTGTCTCTGTTTGTGTGTGGGTGTGGGTGTTTGCGCCACGGAGTGACACCCTTTAATATAAATGGGTTTCATATGTTGTGTCCCTGCGTGTTGATCCATCAGTTGGTCTGGAGGCGAGGAAGAAGCCAGGGCTTACCACACAGTTTGATCCTGACAGGCTGACGGAACGAGAACCATTTCATCGCTCTGTTTCCCTTTACCTCGTTTCTGTTTGTGATTTTTTTCAATGCTGGGACTTTTAATTACATTTTTCCATATTAAAAAAAGATAGTTACAATGAAATTTTGACTGCTATTCTTATACTTTTTTATTTTCTTGTTATTATTATTATAATTAATAGTAGTGGGAATAGTAGTGCTAGTAGTAGGAATAGTAGTAGTAGTAAAACGAAAAAGTAAAATCATTTCATTCGTCCATCACGTTTTGTCTGTTTTTTCTCAGCTACCAGTTATTTTGATCCTCTTTTATTGATCTTGATAGAGAAGAACTGGTTATTGAATACTTGTTTCACTCAGCTTTCTACATCCTAGGTTGCTCTCCAATCACCACTTCTCAATCAATGACTGTCCACCTTTTCCTTCTCCTTATCGAGTGGCAAACAGGACTGGATGACATGGCAATGGAATAGACTTTACCTACAGGGCACGTGTTGATGTTTTTTGTTGGTTTGTGGAGAAATCTTCAGTCACATATTGTTTCACACCAGACACCGAGCATTAAGCTTTACACAGTTCTTGATGGGTAGTTTCGGATCTCATGCATACTGAGGAGGTGTGTAAAAGCTTTCTCATCTTCTCGCTGTGGTGACAAAGCTCAAAAGAATACTCGCACGATGTCTTCAAACTGATTTTACGTTTCATGTATTGGATAAAACAGAGTTGTCGTGAAGGCGAAATAATGAAATGAAGGCTAGCAGACGGCACGATGTAGCGGGAACCCCCATTGAGCTTGATGGGAGACAGACAGACCTCTGAACCAGTGCCACTTTTTTCTCCTCTTCAAAGACAACAGTTGCTGTTTTGTCAGATGCATGTGAAAACATTAGGGGTTTTTGTATTCGTTGTTCTTTTTTCTTTGCACATTCAGCGATTATTAAGTGGAATGATGGCTTCACGAAGAGATCGGAAGTGTTTTCCCATCAAGGTTGAGCTTTCCTTTTTGATGCCTTTTTTTTCTTTTTCTTTTTTCTTTTCTTGCACTGGGATTTGTTACCTCTTCAATCTTACCTGTGAACCCACTAAAGTGTATTTTTTCTTCATAGCTACCGGGTATTCAGATCCCCTTTTATTGATCTTGCTTGAGAATGCACTGGTAATTGAATAGTATTTCATACTCCCTTAACAGGGAAAATGTGCAACCTCCAGTTTTACTTCTAAATCTGACAGTATGTCATTTTTATATTGTGCTGCTGCTTTTTACAAACACAAACTTCCAACCTTCCAGTGTCCTGCCTCTTTGCATATTGCCTTTCAGTGTATATTACAAAATATGTATTTGTCAATGACTTTGTTCTTCATTGTCCTTTATTTTTCTATCTATCTATCTATCTATCTATCTATCTATCTATCTATCTATCTATCTATCTATCCATCCATCCATCCATCCATCCATCCATCCATCCATCCATCCATCCATCCATCCATCCATCCATCCATCCATCTATTCTACTGCACTTTTTGGCAATCTCAAAAGCCAGCTCTCTCGCTCTCTCGCTCTCTCTTTCTCCTTCAGACCTCTCTTACTCAAACAATCTATATGCCCACAAAGCACATGCATGTCAATTTATTCAGGCCCTGTACAATTTCGCACATGGTTTGCCATTCTTAGGCTAAATAATTAGTGCCAACAGAGCACAAGTGTGCGCCTTTTATGTGTCAAGACTCAAACTCGGTGTAAAGACCTAATTAACAAGTGCGGAAGCTAAAACAACCCCCTGATTACATTATTAGGGCTATTCTGGACTTATTTGGAACATTTCTAAGCTAATTTGAGCTGTTTCAGTTGACCAGTCTTGCCTGCTGACCTGCTGTCTGTCCGGTATTGACTCCTCTCCCTGGCTCGCTATTGTCCACGCTCTTGTGTCAGTGAATAAACCATGTATTTATATGTGGAGATAATTAGTTGAGGAAGTGAACCACAGTTATCTCATGGTTGCTGTCCGCCTGAATAATTTCACGGAATGGTCTTCATTACTCTCTCATTACTTACTTTCTTCAAGTTGTTTTTACTTTTCGCATATTGTTGTGGTATGTTCACGATGTTTTTTGCGCTGTTCAGGTTTTCATGGTATTCTTCCTCATATAAATTATTTGTTACATGATGACTCGGGTAATTTATTTTCACCGCACATGACAAAATGGTGTTATTGTGTCACAATAGAATCACAATTTAAGAGTCATTTTGTTTATTTTCTGAGATAAAAGTGGTAAAAAGGTTCTGCTCTGCTTTTGCCCTCATAGTCAATTAAACCTTTTTAAATAGGTCACATTTGAATCATTATGTAATAATCAATTTTTATGTTCTTGTGCAGTTTCATCTATCACATGCAGATGTATGTTATTACATTTACCCTTTTCACAGACATAGATGACCTTCAGTTCTAATCACTACATTCTGATCTGCACTCGCCCCATCTAGTCTGTGAAAACCCAGTTATTAATCCGCATTTCTCATCTCGCAATCCGAGGTCACCTTTCCGATCCTCAATGAAATATCTGTCACTTACTGAGCGACGGATGGAATGGACGAGATGACAAAAAGACACTTTAGACAAGCAACTCAAAAACATTGCCAGCCAAAGGGACTGCCACTGCCTGCCAGTTACTGATAAATCACTCCTCCTGCAGGTTTCCCCTGCGCAGCCCATCCTACTCCATCCCACCTATCAGCCCATGCAGTAGTTTTCAAGAGGCTCATGATTATACCCTTTGACCTCAGGGTGTGGAGGGCCTCTGCCATTAGACTCTATTATGGCCAAGGTCAACCAGGGACACGTCTGTTAGTGTGAAGCGATGTGGCCTGCGTCTGGTTTAAGTGGCAGGCTGATGGATCTCTCAGCCCAGCACACATCATAGGCATGATTAGAGAGACAAAACGAGAGGAACACAAAATAAACGGGGGATGGTAAAGGAGGGAGAGGAGGGTCAGAGTTAGTCTGGGATGGGGGAGCTTAATGAGTGGGACTTGAAAGCGGAGGGCGATGGATAAAGGATAAGGACTAGTGAGCTACCAGACACTATGTCCTGATTGATTTACATGTCTCTGCCATTGATCAGACTCTCCTGTGTAGAGAATTATCCTGCTCTCCACAAAAGACAACCAATACAGTGATTATCCCAAAAAAAACACTTGCGCTGGCGGTCTATCCATGTTTTTGCATGTGCTCACATGCAGTTGTGTATTTCTAGGGTCAGCAGGGTGGGCAACAATCATGTCCTTTTGCACCAAATGTAGGAAAAACATAGGAAAATACCTCAGGAGAGACTCGATGTGACTGATGTCTTTTTATGGTCTAAAAACCGACCAGATGCGTTTGTGTGTTTGTGTGTTTGTGTGTTTGTGCGTTTGCCCTTGAAACGGGTGTCCTACCCTTATGGCTGGAAAGACTAAACATATAGTTCTCTACAGCCAAGAGACGCCTCTCTATTAACATGCACGTATGAGCGCATACACACTGATGCACACATGCATGCGTGCACACCAGTCCAGCTACCCCTCTGCTCCTGGCAGGAAACTGATTCTGCCCTACTGGCCCCCTGACCGACATATGGATCAATGGAGGTGGCTCGTGGCTCATGGTGATGGCTGCCATGTGCGTACAGTGTGTGTGCATCATGCGTTAATGTGTCCACATGTCAGAAGTTTGAATGGATGACGAGCTGAGTGGTTTTGTCTGGGAGCCAGTGGCCAAGCTGTGCTGTCTCCTACCCTTCTGCTCACTGGCAGTTGGACCCACAGCCCGTTCTCTCCAGCCATTACCCCGGCCACACTGTACTTCCCCTTCACCCATATGTTATGTTATATATTTATCTTGCACATCTCCCTTCATGCATTTCCTCAACAGGACGTCATTTTGAGTTTTATCATAAAAAAAAAACGGGATACAAGTAAACATTCAAACTAACTTTCAGAAAGGACATTTCGTCAACCGTTGTAGATATTTTGTCAGTCAAGAAGCAAAAGAGTTAAACATGCTTGATTGACACATGTTTTTGCTCTCTCTGTTATCTTTACATCATTTTGCTCCCAGTCGGATGTTTTGTTGCAAGTTGCCAAACAAAAAGTCAATCCCCTTTCCCTGTGTTGTCTTCGCTTTCCTCTGGCTCCCTTTAGTTTTTCTATCCATCCAGCAGCTCGTGCATGCGCTGGATCTCCGACGTTAGCAGAGTCGACGCATTTTTTCTTTTTATAGCTGACACACACGACTGCCCTGTTGACTTTGATCCTCAGATCTCTCATTCACTTGCCCGGGGGAGGTGACAGAAACGTCTGTGTTTTCCTTCTGTGTGCATGAGAGAGAAAGCGCGAGATGCAATAAGTGGAGAGTGAGACATGACAGACCCTGTGATCCAATATTTGCCCCTCTGAGGTTTCGGGCTGGTTTCACTTTTCTGTCATTGTCTGACACGTGTGACATGAATCTCACCCCCTTTGTGTCCCTGATCCCATCTGTAGCCACACTGATGAAACTATTGATGTTGCCAGGCTTTTGTTTACTCTTCATTCACTCAGTCAGATCCAAGGCTATAATTTAAAGAATCAATAGCAAGCTGATGGCGCTATGCTAAACTGGCTCCCATCCTCTATATTTGGGATGACACGTCAGCGCCAGTAGCTGTTTTGTCCAATTTGTCCACGTATCCCCTTACCTGTCCTCCTCTCTCGCACAGGCCTGCTCTCTATTCTAACGTACCACCTACACCCGCAAATACACAATAATTACAAGCATCAAAATTTAAGTGAAACAAAATTGTGCTCTTGCTTTTAATTTGGTAAAACACAATGCAGTTCCCTGGTGCCTGGTGGTAAGTTGTTTAGTCACATTAATCGCGCAGCCTCATTTATTTTGTATTTTGCTTGCAACCATGTTCGTTGTAGTTAACACTGAACAGGAATCACCACCACAGTTCAAAGCTATTGATCTGTCGCCAATCAGCGTGTACACCAACAGGCTTCTGACATCTTCCGCTAATGAGGTCCACCGTACACCACAAGACAAATTATCTTCCCCTCAAATAGTCAAATTGGATTAGTGTCAGTTTTGAGCTCGTATTCAACCTCTGGTTTCTGGTTAGGTGTTTTTTTTTTCCTTCCTCTACCTTTTTCACGTGTGTTCATTTATGCCGAAATTAAACAAATTGGCTATAAATTGAAGTGCACAACACAAGAGGAATGCCACTAACAAGAAGCATAAAAGAAACATGGTGTGTGTTCAAATGAACACCTGCCCATCTGTCCACATGCACATACGTGTGTGTGTGTGTGTGTCTCTCGTGAACAGTGGCCAATCGCCTGCTAATCAAGGCTTAATGAAAGTGCCGTGCAGGTATGGCAGTTGGAGAGAACACGCTCACAGATGCGAAAGTTAATGGAGGAGTGTGGTGCTTTGTGCCGGTGCCAGACCAACAGAGAGCGCAGCCACCTGTCATTTAGTCCGTAGCCTACTAACATGGAGGTGGGAAGGCGCTGAATGTGGTTGTTTGAGGCGTTGAGAAGATGAACAAACAGGCGTTGGTGTTTTCATAGACGGCCGTTGTGAATGCACTTTTCAGAACGTATCTTTTGACTGATAATTGTGAGGCGAGTCACAAAGCTGCGCTGCATCGCGCTGGAAAGATCATTATACACGAAAAAGGGTTGCTTCGCGGATTTACGTTAGTCTGTTAATCAACAGCTAATCTCGCCATGAGCAGGCAGTGGTACAGATAAGTCTTCACATTAAGCCTCATTTCTCTTTTTTCAATTAACTGTAAGGACGCGCTTAGAGGATGCTCGGGAAGCCAGCTGCTGCCTCCGTAGAGTCTCGACAGCTCATCTCTTCCTGAGTCCCTGGTAGCATTAGTCTCTCTGCAGGGAACCCTGCTGCCAGCCATTGAACTAACCACCACAGGCTCATTCTTAACAACACACCTTAGCCTCAGGTGAGAGAGCGGCACGGTGTAGTGCAGATGATAGTGCTCATTAGTCACTGGATTAGCCCTGATTAGCCTAGCCATTACTCCCACTGATACTCCGTACCAATGTTAATTATGCATTTACCACTTTACCCTTATTGAGGCAAGCTGTGGGCCTTGATCCATTAGCTTTATGCTCTTCCAGCCAGGACTTTTTCCTGGCTGCCGTTGCACCGCGTTGCAATTTTCTCTCTAGTGACTGAACGTAAGCAAATCCAACAGGGGATTTTTTTGTTCTTCATAGCGCACCTTGCGTTTGATAAGTGGAGATTCGGATCTTCCCGTTCATCAAGATCAAGATAATGATGATGAAATCGCCAGACAGAATAGACTGCAGTATCTACCCGAGCACATGGTTATGACTATGTGAGCCACTGTCGAATGCAAAACAATGTGAGAGCATAATCAAGGAGGATTTTATGCCCAGTCAAGCAAACACCTTTGTGGGGAGTTCAACAAAAAAACACAGTAAAGTTCCGAATGCTAAACCACAACAAGGGTGACATTAAGGCAACGTGAAGGTTGTCACAGGCAAGTGACATAGTGAAATTGACTTTGATGGGATCGCGATGAGGCAGCGGAGCCTTTAACTCACGCCGTCTCCATCACTGTCAGCTGATGTAAGAGGGACAGAGGGTGCAGGAGAAGGTGGACAGGGAATCTGGAGGTGACGGGGGAGCAGATAACTACAAGGGCCAACGGAGAGGACCATGGGGGCAGACAATAAGTGGTGGCTTCTGTCGAATGGGGCCCATGCTGATTTTCAGTGGCAGCTGTGCGTGTCGACTGCAAACTCCGGCGATGCTGAAACAAATCAAATCTGATGTGCTAGATTTGGTGGTATTCAGCTCTCACCTGTGTCAGTACACCAGGCACATCTCCCAACAGCTCTGTAAGCAGAAACAAAAAAAAACCAAACTACAGTATATGGACCTCTGCTCCCTCTGGAACTGGTGTTGTTTTCCAGTTCAGATTCAAATGTGGTATAAATGTGTTTACTGAGTATCAGAATGGTTTGTTTTGTGAGTGAAGAAAGTCCAACTTCTCCTCGGTAAGAAAAACAGAATCTGTTTAGCAGGCAAGCTGCATTTTCAGCGTGAGATAGCACAACTCGCTGGCTGTCAAAGCTTATCTGTCCTCTCAGACAGCCGAGTGCCAGTCAGCATCTTGCTCTGCTTAAATTCTGCTTCTTAAACCCTTGTTGCTGTTTGTGCAAAGCGTTATTAAAGACAGCCGTTTTGTCTCTGTATCTCCGACCTTCATAAGAAACTTTACAGATGTGAGAAATCATTGCGTGCTGTTTTGGGGTCACTTGGTTTATTGTCCCGGGGGTTCGGTTCTGGCAGCAACGACAGGAAAGTCCCAGTTCGAGAGATCAGAAAATGGTTTGCAGAACTAAAACGTGTTGATGTGACTCTAATCAAATCTCTGTTTTCTCTTCTCCCCTCCCTCCCCCAATCCATCCCTCTCTCATGCAGGTGGAGCGAGAAATAGCTATTCTGAAGCTCATAGAACACCCGCACGTTTTAAAGCTGCACGATGTCTACGAAAATAAAAAGTACTTGTAAGTATCACCAAATACATGTCAGATGTATTCAATTGTATATGTATTATATACATTCATAAATATACACACAGATACAGATATGTTTTTATTAAAACCTTTGCAGCTCACAAATTATTACCAACTCCCTCCTGAACATAAGAGCAGTCTTTCAAATCGAAAAGATCATCTTGTTGGCCCAAGGAGCAGTTTGGATGGTGCATTAAGATTGCAAGGCAAGTGTGATAGCCTTGGAGGGGCGGATGCTTCATTAGTACTGGCGGAAAGCACTTAATTTGGTCATGCACGCTGAGGGACTGCTAATATGGAGAGGAACTCTCTGCAATGTAAACACCATGACACGGTTATCAGAGGCAAACACCGTAGCACTCAGAAACATTCGCCCTAGAGAGTGGCAGCCACATTAGTCTGCTGCGGCTGCTGCACCACAGACACACACACACACACACACACACACATACACACGTGCACGTGCACAGTAGTGAGCGACAAGCCCCATCATTCATTTATCGGAGTCCTCTTGATCTACTGAGGTCTGTTTGTCAACTAAATTCAAATAGTTCTTATGCTAATAGGATTGTGCATGCTGCCTCAGTGCAGTATTGTACATCTCATACTTTAAGATGACAGGAATGCCATAATGTTATCGTTCATTCTATAATTGGATTATCCAAATCACATTTTGTGCCCGTTGGTTCATCACGTTTGACAGCTGGTCACCAGAGGAGTCACTGGAGACAAACTACTTTACATTTGTATCACCGGTGACTCAAGTACTCCACGTCAGTGATGTAGTCCGTCTCTTGGTATTGCTTCGATTTGTATGCAGATATCGTTACACGAAAGCTAATATCCGATAGACAGGCGGCGTGTTTGGAGCTAGCGGTCCCGGAGCTTTTGAGATTTATTATGCTGTCGGCAAAGATCCTACCACAAGCTGTTTAAACTGATGAGAGGTGAGGGAGAAGTGGAAGGGGGTTGATATATATACCCTGGCAATGTTTTATTTATGGATATTACATCGCGAGAAATGAATGAATGATCACACGTTGATGTTGCCCGTGCTTTTGAGAATGAAATACGCTCCCTGTGAAAGGCTAAGTTGTCTTAATAGAACTTAGCCGTCTGACTACAATGCACATACGCCATTTTTGTTTCAAATGTTTGCCTCTGATAAACTGCAATGGATGCAAGACGTGCTCTCTTCAAGGCTGTTTCGTTTGTCTGCCATTAAGACACATTAAGATCTAAGTCAAACATTCATTTTATCTGTAATTGGCTGAATGTTTCTCGTAATGAGGTTAACAGTAAATGATAGTGAGAGTGCTGTAGCCTGTTCCCGTCTCTGTACTTGAGCATCATATCCTGTGATGTTCAAGTATAAAGAAACAATCCTCAGATGTACTTTTCAGTGCAGATTTGTAACTGGAAATCTGCTCCCTCCAAGGCTTACAACATTATTAGTTTTCACAGCTTCAAGCAAGCGTCTTTCCAAATGGCACAAAATGATATACGATTGTAACTTTAAATGTGCTGATTACTGCTCTCCGTGATGAGTCCATCAATCAAGGAATCTGGGTATGTAAAATTAATCCAATTTAAATGCTACTTATCAAGTTAAATCCCAGAACGAAACGGAAGCGTGGTGGTATTATTGCTAAATTATAGTCATGTTACACAGAGATACGTTGTTATATTAACAACAACAAACAAGCTAGTGAGGTTTGCTTGCTGTTGGCCTTAAGGTTTTGGGCTTATGAAATGACCTTGAGCATTTTGGCCATGTAAAAGTTGCGCCACTATAGTTAAACATATAAAATCAAATAATCGTATGCACAACACTCATCCACAGCAGGGCGAGCGAGAAGAGAAAGTATTATGGACTATTTGAGTTTCAATTTGTCATAGTGAAGATGGAGGGACTTTACGGCGCACGATTTACGAGGAAGCCCGTCCCGAATGGGGGCAGGGCACCGCTGGCTTTCAGCCCACAGATGCGGCGTAAGGCCTGGGTCAGCAGGGATACATCTCCTCCCTGTCGCTTTAGAGCACCAGAGCATCATGGCTGTACTGTCGGTTTGACAAACTGCACCCAGTGCGAGCCCACACAGGCAGAGGGGCCACCTGAAGGGTGGTTATAAGAAATGTAACGGCCAAGATTGGATTAAAAAAAAAAGGATGACACAAGAACTGTATGCTTCGCCACACTCACGTCTGAGCTTGGTGTCTTTTCCCAGGTTTTTCGCAATGTAATGCAAATGTATCACCTCTCTGATGCCTCCCGCAGGAGGTCAGAGTGTCTCGCTGCGGAACCCGTCACATGGAGTACACTGTATTGTAAACCACTGCTGGCTCACTTCACTCTCTGACTGTAGGGACAGCTTACAGATGACAAAATGAAAAAAATAGTCAACATGATGTGGCTTTGGGGAGGTCAGATCATTGATCCTGGCTGCTTTGTCCGTTTTTAATGGTTGTACGAGAACGATCCCTCACACATGGCTCCGGCTCTTACGGACCTCTGAGGTGGGAGGCTCTGATTCCTCTTTTTGACAGGACTCTTTCAGATGGCTCTGTGGAGGTCGCTCGTCTTTGTTGTTCCGCGTGTGTATGTGTGTGTTTATTTATTGAAATTTCCTTTTTAATTTTTCCACTCATTCCATTGCCTCCCCGTCTCCCCCTCCCTGTTTCCCAGGTACCTTGTGCTAGAACACGTGTCTGGTGGTGAGCTGTTTGACTACCTGGTGAAGAAAGGCAGGTTAACGCCTAAAGAGGCCCGGAAATTCTTCAGACAGATCATGTCTGCGCTGGATTTTTGCCACAGTCATTCCATATGGTAAGTGGCGCGATCCGCATCCATAAACACTCACTTTAACTGAATAATAAAATCAATTTAAATTTGTATCTTAGTAAAATCACATTTTGCACAATATTGTGCTTAGAGTTAAAACCATAAAAGCCACATTAATTATCATCATTCCATTAAAAAAAAAACATTATGTACAGTTACGAAAATAAAACAGCCAATAAAGGACCCAGGTGGTGCGACAAACAATTTGGTTCATACAACATTGAACAAATAATGTGTTTCTAAATAATGAATTCTAAGAAGATGAAGTGCATCAACCATCCAAATTTCAATCAGTTTATTCATAGCTCCAGAATGCTGGTGAGATTTTATACCAATGATTCAAATAGGAATTTGGAAAACTTGAACCTGCTTTTATATCAAAGTCTGTAGTTTTAGCCTTTTTGATGTCTGCATGTACACTATGCACCACATATCCTGTATAAGCAAAGAGTGAGTTTTCTTTCCTCTACCATAGAGCAGAATAAATAAACATATTTATTTCTAAAGCTCAGTCTCCAGCGAGTTTTGCAGAAACGGGATAAAAAATTCAAATATAAGCTGCGGCAAAAAAAATAACAGAACAAATAAACATTCAACTGATCAGTGATCAAACACATGAAAAAAAAAAACGCAATCAAACACAAGGAGACACAAGAGCCGCCTGGATCCTCCTCAGAGATGGCAGGACATGAAAACTGGTGCTGGGTATGTAGAGAACATGGAAATCATGGAAAATGAGGTGAAACACCATCACGCTACAGCAGAGAAATGAGACAGTAATTAGTACCATATATTATGCCTTATATTTACTGGTGCCAATATTCAAAAAGCAATGATAGAAAAACGTTTTTAAAAACTCATGAGTCAACCAATTTTACCGTTTTACACTGATTTTCTAATAGTTGTTTTCTTGCATTTCTCTAATTGTATCTGTTTTTCCATTGACGGATATATAACACTAATATGTGGTAATATGTGTTTTTTTCCCATCAATCTATTTTAATCGGCACAGTTTTCTAACTATTATGCATCTGCATCTCATTTAATAACAGGCTATTATGTTTTGAAATACATTTAGGCTGTCCCCTTCCTTTTACTGAAAAGTAATATATCAATCCCTACTTCAACAATAACCCTAGGCAGTGGTCTATGTAAAACAGCTAATTTAATTTAGTTATTTAAATAATTGCTTCTCGACTATTTACTCAGCAGGTGCTGCACACGTCAACGAGTATTGATGTTGTAGCGCAAATTACAAATCAAGTGAAAATTAAAAGTGTTGCAAAATGCCAACGCTTGATACCAGCTCAAGGGTGCGGCGCTTTATTAGTTAGTTTCCTCGCTGCTCACGCTGCAATAATATTCCCAGGCTGGCGCTTCAGATTACAAACATTATCGTATCGTCATAAAACCCCGGCACAGTCATGGTCAGGCCATGGCCGTTGTCTTCTCACACCATGATGCTCTCTAACCAGCCAGCAGACTCATGATTATTATTTATGGGAGCCCGTCGTAACTTTGGCACCAAGGCTAATGTGGCAGAAAGAGGAAGGGGGTTTCTGCTCTCCTGTGGACACTTTAGTGTACTTGAAAGTTTCCTCGCTAGCTCTCGGCTGCTGATGAAGGGGGAAACCAAGCCTATGAAAAACAGTCACGGCGTACCACCCCCTAAGTCCTAATGCTGAGTACTGAATGCCTGGAAGATAGATTTGCATAATTTTGCACAGGCAATTAAAAGGAGCAAATTAAACTGATTTGTCACGGGATGGTTGGGTACGGTTGAATTTCTGTGATTTGATTTATTTTAGTATTCTTTACAGTATAGTTTCTAGAGGAGGCAATTCCATTTAATCCAATGCTTTTAATAATGACGCCACGTGGGAACTGTTATGCTCAGTATGAGCCACTGCGTTCATCCAGAGTCCAAATTACTTTACATTTCACTGAGCACCCAGGGATGATGCGCTCGAGTCCTTGTTTGTACCATTTAACAGGTGGTTGATGAACTCGGTGTGGAATTCTCAGGGAGAGGTTTAAAAAAACAGGAGCAAATCGCTTGTGTCGCTCGAAATAGAACAAAGATGCCGTTCCTAAGAGAACAAAAGTCTTTTTTCAGTCTGTGTAAATAACCGACTGTGCGAATAACAGATTATTCCACTTAGGTTGAAAACATCCGGGAGTGAGTTTAAGTGTATGCGCAGACAGTGCATCGATTATCACACCTCTTTTCTCATATGATTGAAAGGCTGATTTAGCGAACCTTTCCTGTAACACACAAAGAAAATGACGCCTTGTACATTTATCATGAGGATTGTTAGGGATTGTTGCAGCATCTTCTCGCCCTCCTCCCATCAAACATCTGCACCCCTTCTCGTGTCCCCTCCTTGCCCATTAATGAGATTTCAACATCCCCTCCATAAAAGGGTTTCTGCGGCCATTTCTTCCATCCCTTTTGTGCTGTGCACAGGACCTACACGGGCCATTAGTTGTGCTACCTCTTCTTTGTGAGTCATTGTTCCGAGCGGAGCACAAACATGCCCCTCAACACCTCCCCTTGTCACTGTTTCTCACCGCCACGCGCTTCTGTCCTCCGGGAGCGTAAACAACGTTTCCCTCCATCCAGATGGATGCGAGTGTGGATGTGAGGGAAAGAACGCAGGGCTGTTTACCACTCAAACTTTCCTGTCCCTGATTCACATGACTCTCAATTTCTTTTTCTTTTTTTCTTTTGACACAGAGGGAAGGGTGAGAGGCAGTGGAAAGTACATGAGAGTAGCAGATGATGAAGATGCGGCAAAGATGAGTAAGCGTAGGGCGTAAACAGATACTCGTCCCCGGATCCCAGCAGCCTCGGCTGCACCTCGTCAGCTCTGACTTTCTGTCGCATTTACATGTGCTGCACCGCCGATGCACTTCCCAGAGAAGTCGGCGTGGCAGTTTGCCATAACTCCAGACGCCCAGCGGAGACACTGAGTGACTGAGAGGAGCAAAGTTTATTTCCCTTCAGCACTTGATAAGCTGCCTGAGTGCTTCTTAAACACTACTGGACTATGTTAACTGGTGAAGTATATCATTTGGATGTCATCATTTACACCAGCGTATTTGACATGGAGGAAACTGACTGCATAAATTAATTATGTGTAATTATATAAGAAGCTTCCCTGCACATCTTTTTACTGTAAGTATTTTATAACAAACGGATACGGATACTTAGGTCAGTGAGGGTTGATCAGATATTGTGATTGGTCAGTCAGACATAGAATATATATACTGTATATATATATATATATATATATATATACACACACACACACACACATGCATACCTCTATTACTCCCCACATCAATTTGTCCACCCACTCACATCACGTCGTCCTTTATTTGTGGAGCCTCACCCACCGTACACTGTGTTTTTATGAGCGTGTTTTCAGAGCCGTTCCCAGATCCCCATTCACTCTTAGAACAGGAACACGGCACATTTATCACTGGGCGGGATTCTACCCGAACAACAATACAGTTTCCCCTCGTAACCCAGTGAACAGCCCAGTGTGTGTGTGTGTGTGTGTGTCTGCTAAATACGAAGTGACTGTGTGTGGGTGAGAGATAAAGACTATCTGTCACATAAAGTAACTCCCGCCGTCCCACAAAGTCAGGCACGGATCGCTCGTGCACCTTGGAAGAGAACCTGGCAACTAAGCCTCACATGTTGGATAATACATGCTCACACACACACACACACACACACACACGCACACACATTCACACAGTCACAAATCCTCCAGTCGCTGACACTTATGTGCAAATTACATCTGCAACCTACATATGCCCAAACAAACACCTGGTGCTTAAGTAGCATTAAACCCACGCAATGACAAAGTCATGTACATCACCCATATCCTCCAACCCCCACCCCCACCCCCTCTCTCTACCCCCCTCCCTCTCTCTCATGTGTCTGTCAGTGCCATCACTTGCTTACAGCCCCACAGAGAGAAACAAAGCGCGCCGCAGGCACTTTTAATTAATCCATCATTAATAATCATTTCTGTCTCTTGTTACAGTTGTCACTTTAGCCAGCCGTGGCATATGCTAGATAGAGATACATACGTTACAGTCATTTATGAACAACAAATGCTTACTGTTACGGTAAGCCGACTGAAATGTCTGTTTATGACTGTCTACCTGCAGTATGACAAAAGCGTCTTTACAAATGCAGACATGTCGCTGTGGTTCCCTCCTTCTTCTCTGCAACACTCTAATGGAGACAGACTGGAGAATTGCCATCACCAGTTTTTCTTTGTGCATCAAGCGCTCACTGTTGCCATAACACTATTCGATGGAAAGGCACACGAATCTTTATTGCGCCTTCCTTACCGACATGCGAGTTAACGTTTGCATTCTATTTGAATAAAAACTACTGTCGTTGTTCTTCAGCAGGAAGTTCATGTTTGCTTATTTGTCATCCACATCTTTTGTCTGTCTTTCCCCCTGTCAGCAGCAGCAGCAGCAGCACCTCTTTGTGGCTGTCGTTTTCTGCATCCCCGTAGAAAACCCATACTTATACCCTATCATCATTAAGGTTGATGGCTGCTAACAACACAGAATGGCTATGTTTTTCCTCTCCCTCTCTCCTTGTCTCCATATTTTTTCCCCCTTGCAGTGTCAGTAAAATCACTGAAGTGTAAGAGGGTGAGTGGAGGAGGTGAGTGCTAGTGTTGAGGAGAGGATGGAGAGATTGAAATAGGGTGGTTAAAATTGGTATGGAAATGGAGCAGGAGGACGTTGTAGGTTTGTCTCTGGTGTTTGATTCCGGGAGAGAATGGGAAATTACATGAAAGTTGAGAAAAGGCATTATAGGGGAGGTAAAATAAAGTCAGTAGTAAAATATGCAGAGAAAAGAGAATAGAGCCAACAAGTCAAAGGGAATACAATTCATATTTTGCATCGCCATGTAAAACCATGTGTTAGACTTCATGCTCTGGGTTTTTCATATGTATGCCACTCCTTCACTCCAGTGGTTCTCTGACGGCTTATCTCTTCATACCGTCTTGAAGGTCTGCTGCTCATCCAGCGTTTCCCCAGTCAAACGCTGGATTAAGAGCAAACGCTGGGTTGCACACACAGATTTGTCACAACAAAGCAAATAGTTTGTTTGTGGGAGATCTAGCCATTGTAATCCCTCCCTCCCGCCCCCTTTTTTTTCTTTTTTGTCACCGCATTACATGCAACTGTGCATTACTGAGACAGGGAATGATCTGGTAACAGTTCACTGGAGAGGGCAGTGTTGTGTAGATAAAACAACAGCGGTTTATTATCCAGTCTCAATACGGAGACAGTTGGAAACTTCTGTGCCACAGTGCAGGTTATGGTTATGAAGTATTTCGTGCAAAAGGATTTAAACAACAGTGTATAATGGTGGACTTGTATAATAAGTCATTTGATAAGCACAGACAGGGTTAGGGTTAGGGTTAGGGTTAGGGTTAGGGTTGGGGTTGGGGTTAGGGTTGGGGTTAGGGTTAGGGTTAGGGTTAGGGTTAGGGTTAGGGTTAGGGTTGGGGTTAGGGTTGGGGTTAGGGTTAGGGTTAGGGTTAGCTATAGTGTTCAGTGAACAGTGCATTACATCTTTTCATTTTCCCCCCTACGTCACAAAAGTTACGTCACTGTTAAATAAACGAAAAGAGAATTTAGATAAGCTGCAGCAAACAGTGTGGTTAATACAGTACAAGGTTTTCATGTCAAAGGGGATAAAAGGAAACCTTTAATTCGTGTTTTGTCGTGCTTCTTATCTGTACATTCAAAACACTTATCGCTTGATTTGCAAACAAATGCTACATTCACAACTGAAAAGGGAGAAATGACAACTTTATGTTTTTTTTCAGCCCTGATTGGCGTTAAACAGCATTTAACCCCGTTGGCTCATGAATAAATGTGCCTACTACGCCAATGTCAGCCGTCAGAGCGAGTGATCAAATATTACCCCGAAGCACTTTTAGTGATTGTACTGGGTCTGTTTCTAATTGGTCCAAACAGAAAAAAAAAAGGACGCTAAAAGGATGACGCAAAGATGCGCCGCATTATAATTGATGCGTTTCAACAGGCAGTGATAGTTTAATATATCAGAATAGCTTCATCACCTCAAGAAAATGCAAAAATAAGGTTTGCTAGACTCCGCGCATGTTAATGTGTCAAAAAACGCATTTGAGCCATTAGCTGTAATTTTTAGTATCCTGGTTCAGCCAATTAATTCCGCACGGCGTTACAAGAGGCAGTGTTAAAAACAAACAGTGTGTGTCAAAATGTGTCACCACGGGGAAAAACGTATTTTCCATGAACTGGACAATTTAGATTTTAAAAAAAATCCTCATTGCCATAAACATGTCAGGGATATTCCAAGCATGTGAGCCCCAAGAGGACAGACCCATTACACTCTTGTAAAAAACACAACATATTAGTATGGTATGTGCAATGATCACAGGCAATTAAGAGCTTGGTGTTAGATTGCAAGAATCATGTTTAACAGCCCCACTGGGTGTAAACCTTGCTCAGAAAGCATGCAGACACACTCATGTGCCCTGTAAATTAAAATGAGCAGCTTTATAAGAGCGTAGTGCTGCAGTGATCTGTGCAGCCTATTCCACAGATCAAGGTAAAACCCTGTGTAGTAAATAATGATAAAGGCTGCCATGCATTGGAATGATCCCTATAGTGGCTTTCCTTTGGTATTTTATATTTTTATGATTTTTTTTCTTACATTAGTTAAACACCAGTCTCCATTACACCACACCTGTGTTTGTGTGGTTTGGGCAATGGAAGCATCCCGTTCCAGAAACCACAGTCACACGCAGGCCCAGCACAGCTGTTGACTTCGCTTAGCACCATCGGCTCCCACATGACATATTAGCTATCTCGGCTAGCTGCGCTTGCTGCGTGAGCAAGATTACAGTATCAAAGTGCAGCCTAATGTGTCACAGAGGCAGTTTAATGTCCCATTACAGATACCCAGGTTCTGACAAACAATAAAACATCCAGATGCAATTTGTCCCCGTGACACCGTCGCTGGATAAATATGCTGCTGCCTCCTCTGTTTTGTACGTCGCTCTCTCTGGAGATCTTTATGTTTTACATGTGATACGCCTGTAATTACACACTGGTTATGCCATGTTTATGGAACCGTTCAGTGGTGATTTAGTGTGCGCGCTGCACCTGAGGCTGACACTGTGAGGGTACTCGGGGTATTTATGACTCTTTTGAGGCTTCGGGTCTGTGATTGGGGTCGCGGAGGTCAGGACGCTACCTCGTCTTTAACGCGCCTATAGAGAGCCGTGTTTGAACACTTGTGCTATGCAGGCGTGCGCGGGTCCACCGATGGCGCTACAAATTATTGATTTGTTATTTTTTTCACTGGCACGCATATTGACAAAGGTATGAGTTGACTTTATGTAACGTTTAAACTCAAAGTCACTGGTGATTTGCAAGTGTCAGCTGCCCACAACGTTTTATTGCCGGGGGGGAAACATTACTTTTTAATCAGGCGTTCAGACAAAGACACTTTATGGCACCGGCCACACACACACACACACACACACACACCCACACTGGTGGTCCGAGTAGCCGATGTTTCTTCCTTGTGTGATTTGACAGTATTAGTTAAAAGGCCAGCCTGAGAGGCTGCCAGACAGTAGCTGTGTGAAGCGATGAAGGCTTTGGCCTGGGGAGGACTGTTTAAGATGCTATCTGTGTTTTTGTTTCAACGATAGGCGGGATGACAGAGACTGCCAGTGACCAGCTGACAGCTTATCCCTCAGGACAGGAAACGAGTTGTGCAGCGGCCGATGTCAACCAAGGTTAAACTGGCCATTGCGTTGAGGCATTTTTCAAAGACGGACACATCCAGCTGTTGTTCTTCCTTCTCCTTTTCTATTTTTAGTCTAAGAAGATTGACGCGTCATCCCACCTCTGGTCATAGACCAGTAAAACAAGTGAGCACAGCTGTTAGACTGTAGAAGAGATAGACAGCGTGGATATGAGTTAAAGTCATATTCATGTAATGGATTTATTGACATCCCTTAACCCTTAACCTTTAACCCTTAACCCAGGAGGAGGCGTTAAGTGTGCACTGACGTCACTCCGCTTTTTACCCGCAGACACAGCGGCAGCATTCATGTCATGAGAAACGCTCCATTTGTACGGCGGGAGGTCATGTTCGCTAAATGTTGCGCCCCCGCTGTGTTAGCTGGTAGCGAATGGCGGGTAACGACCCACACGTCTGCAGCAGGCTCCTCGTGATGCCCTTTGTTTCGCCGGTTTGCTGGTGGCTGTCTGGGAGATGAGAGGGAAGGGGTGAGGGGTGGAGATGTAGGGAAGGAGAAGGAGAAAGTGACACACCGGGGGGCTGTCACACCTGATACCAGCCCGGCGCCGAGGTGGGAGCTCCCTCGTTTCAGCATGGACGGATCAAAGAGAGAGAGGAGGGGATGTGTATGTGTGTGTGTGTGCGTTTCAGTAACAGGTTAAGATGCCGTGTTGTTCACAGTTGTGCTGCGGCAGGTGTGTGGTAGACATTCCAGGACATCTTTCATCTCTGCTCATTTCCTCCTTGTTATGATGGATTATTTCATGTTTCATTAACCGTGCAGTGGCTCTGTCTTTCAGCCACAGGGATCTGAAGCCAGAGAACCTGTTGCTCGATGAAAAGAACAACATCAGGATAGCAGACTTTGGCATGGCCTCCCTTCAGGTCGGAGACAGTCTGCTGGAAACCAGCTGCGGGTGAGTAACGCGCGAAACCCTGTGATGCATGCGTTCCCAAATGCGAGGTCGGCCTCGCATCCTTGACAGTTAAAATTAAGATGATGCCAAGAGGGCCCCAAAGGTGGGAATTAGTCATGGTGTGGGGCAGAGGAGGGGAAGAAGACGGATGAGTGGAGCTAAGGTGGTGTGTTCTGGAAGCCTCGTCTTATCCTGCGGTGTGGATGTCCTGACGAGAGACAGTCAGTGTCTCTCACAGAGTGTGCTGTCTCGCTGCGAGCAGGGCCAGGGCCATGGCGGCACATTACTGCTCTGCGTCCCCACATATCACGCTCGGAGCTTTACGATCCAGGCAGTCACGACCACATCAGCTCCATCAATCCCACAACGACTGTGATGAATTTTTCCTTTGCAGGAAAAGTCACTTTCAAAGTCTTTATTGTGGTCATTTATGTTGAGGGAGTGTTTCCTGTTTAAGCCGAACGTGCAGGGAGGAAAGTGCAGCGGCACTTTTGTCAATAAAGGCGTGACAGTGGTTTTGGTTTACGTTAAGGTGCCGCTTGAACCTAATGACGGCATGAATGAACTTTTTTTTTTTACTGAAGCAATGAAACTTTTTTAAAAATGTTTTATATTTATATTTATATTTATATTTATATTTATATTTATATTTATATTTATATTTATATTTATATTTATATTTATTACGTCATATGAAATCTCATTATATAAGCATGGCTGACTGTAATAGGGACATATGGTGTATATTAATCTGAACTGATCGTTGACGATATGTCTTTATAGTTGATATGTCGTCCTCTGCTCTGTGGTTACACATGACACGGCGCACCATGACCCCGAGGCATCTGTCCCCAGCTCAGGCCCCGATTCTGTCCAGATTATACCTCCACAGCAGCTGTGACTGAAATTACACGCAAACACACACGCACATACAACACTGTGAGGCTTAATTCATCCCCGACCTCAATGACCCTTTGTCCTCTACTTAGGTTGTTGTCGCTCTACCTCTCGTTCTGTTTCGTTTGTGACTATCTCAAGGAATCCCACATGCACGCATGCTCATTTAATTATTTGCACACATTTACACACAAACCAGCAGTTGACCCGTTTGCACAATGATTTTTTTTTCTGAGTCATCTGCAAGTCAGCTCTCTCTGCAAGTCAGATGGGCACAACTGAGTCATTGTGCGGCCGTGATGACCGCACTGAAGTGTTTCCTTTTCCTAAAAAAGGCCTCAGAATAGGACGGCTCTTCATTAGCTCCTGGCTGCAGTTTGCACACCAGCTGTTTCTCCATTTGATTGCATTCTGCTTCGACTCTGAGTTATTATGCTGACTGATCTCAGCGCGACACATCTGCTCATTCCACTGTGTGCGTTTACAAAGGGCCGCTGGCACTTGTTGCAGGTGGGAGCGCAGCACTGTCTCTACAGGGATGCACACACTCTCACACAGACACAAACACACAAAGTCGTTCTGTTTTCTTTCCACTCTCAGCTCCGTCACCACACACGCACTTACTTCCGCGTGTGTGTGTCTGTCTGCAGTGAGCCAGCTCCGTTTGTGTTTGTTTGCCAGTGCCTGTTATGCATGTGAATGTGGCGCACACGCACTGTGTATGTGTGTATATGTATGTGTGTGTGTGTGTGTGTGTGTGTGTGTGTGTGTGTGTGGTTATTGATTATTCATGCTGTTCAGACTGTCCCATCTCTAAGTGTAGATATGACACTTTTTAATTAAAAGCATTTATCTGGGCCCCTCTCACCACGCACCACGCCTGACAGAAATGTATTCCATTTGCCACGGGTAATGGAGCCGAGTGAAGATGAGACTCGCCTCAGGTAGAGACGGGGGAAGAGCCTCGGAGCACATACATTAATGCACGCAGACGTGCAGACGTATGGACGAGCACAGGAACTGACAAGCGCATACCAATCTGGACGCAGGAATGCACATGCAGTCGACTTCTGTCTCCTTCTTGCTGCACGGGCCCAGCTGCAAGTGCGTTAGTGCCTGATGTTTGGGTGCGTTGATTAATGAGGGGAAATTATCTCGTAAGCAGTAAGTAGCCACACGTATTTGGTTCTCTTTAAATGAAGATGAGCTGCGTGTCCTCAATAGTGCTGCTATCTCTGACTGCACTTTAACTTCCCTGTCAAGAACCTCTATCTCTTTACTTCTTTCTTTTTTTTTTCCCCCTCTAGTTTTAATGGCGGTTGGCAAACAAGTTTGAGAGTGCATTACCGCCAGATCACACTACACTACAACACTGTCAATTCCAAACCCACACCTGCACACATACATCTCTTAGCTTCATGATACCCGCCTTGCAAATCTGTGCAGTGGGAGGGGGTTAAGAGGGCTTGTTTGAGCTGGGAGTCCAGAGATCTGAGTAGTAGAGCTGACACTCTTAACGCTGATAAGCTCTTCGCTGTCGATAAAGACAGATTTTAATGCATCTTTAATGCTTTTATCTCCCTTTAGGCTGCAAACAACTCACCGCAGTGTTTTGTCCCGGTGAAGTGTTGTTGTTGTTGTTGTTGTTGCTGCATGAGAACGTGGCATAAAGTTTCTGTCCCGTCTGTCTGATTTTATTCATGTGATGTTAGTTATGTTAGTGGCATCAGGTTGAGCGGTATCACATTTACCTGTAGCATCCTGGTCTATAGTCAGAAGATTTTTATTTATTTTTCTGAGGCTATAGATTCCCATAGTAAATTTCTGTATTTTTCTGTAAATCAGTGCAGGACAAATAAAGGGATTTTCTTTGTCGTTTTAGTTAACATGGTTAAGTTACATTCGAATGACCTTTATTTTGAACATCTTACCTATTTCAACAGTGATTTCTGCATATTATTAGCTACGCTGTATATTGTTGGTATACAGAGTGTATGAATACGGACACATTAGAAGTCTTTACCTTGTGTTTGCCACCTGAAGCCTTGTGCAAATAGAGAGTTTGTGTTTACTCAGGTTCCAGCTCTGGCTTGAGGCTCTCATGAGACATAACTAGTGCAAATCTCAGTTTTTTGTTTTTTTTTATTCCTCACAAATCTGCATAATGCACCATGACATGTGCAATCAGGAAGGTTGTATTTGCATAGGCTTGCATTTGAACCTTAGCCCACTGACACGGTGGCAGTGTTTGTTACTAGCCAGTATTTTGACAAGGCCGTCAAAGCTGGTATTCATGAATACACGAGACAACAACCTAATGGGCGCGGTGTTTACCGAGTGCACATTGTCTTTCATTACCGTTGAGCCAAATATCTCACTATTAAATAAAACTGAGCAGGACAAAGAGTCATATCGCCAAGGTAAGAGGCTTAGGGAGATAGACTTGTTGGATTTCTATACACTGGGACGTTGAATTTAGACGACACAAAATTCTCATTACCCTAATTTATACTCACTGAATTTGGAAATCTCTGACAATGTCAGAGAACCAGCGAAAGTTCTAATGTGCACATAAAGAAGAAGAAGAAGTCACTCTCCGCAGCTGCTGCTCTCGTCCATAGCCATTGGCTTATGGAGCGGCCGTTCTGCAGTAGCTTCATAAATCTTCATACGATATTGATGTGTCAATCTAGTCATTGGGTTTACTGTCAGCCCATCCAGGTGCTGTAAAGATTAGTGGGTCTGTTCGCTGTCTGCTGTGAGAGGACGCCCTTGAGTGAGCAAGCAGGAGGACATCCAAACACCCTCAGGATATCTCAACCCCCCGAGCACATCTTGATCGACGTCCACGAGAGACATTTATCGTCTACCCACATTGTTCTTCCCATTTTCCATACAGCCGTGCAGGACTCGGAAACGTTTGCTGTGTCATGATCGCCCGGCGCCGTTTTTACTTTGCAATGCAGCAGTTTATATGGAAAAGAAGTAATGTTGCCTATGTTTTATCTCCTTCATTATTCCGTGTTTGCACTTTTATTCCCCACAGATCGCCACACTACGCCTGTCCAGAGGTCATCAGGGTATGTTCTTTACACACTGATACTGTTGTTTCTGCGCTACTAGCTTCTTGTTTGTAGTGCTTAGATTGTTTCAACCACTTTCTCCAAACTCTTTTTGTCTTCAGGGCGAGAAGTATGACGGGAGGAAAGCAGACGTCTGGAGCTGCGGGGTCATTCTTTTTGCCCTGTTGGTGGTGAGTGTTGGTTCGTTCCTCGCTAACCCAACTGAAGTCAATGCGAAATATGGTCCAGTGCAATTTTACCATCGTTTTAAAGACTCAGAATTGGAAATAAGAGTCAACCTTGTGTCACGTCAGTCATGGCTTTGCATCGTGGTCATTGACACAACATTGACAGGGGCAGCGTGCCCAAAAAATATTGGCCTGATCCACTGAAGCTGATATTCTTGAAGAACAACAAATAGTAGCATCTTTTTTTATTCATTATCCTTTTTCCACACGCAACATATTCATAGTTTTGTTTATTCTGCAGCTACATAATGACGGTGGTTTCCCGGGCCACGCAGCCCCGAAGCTTTGTCTCATCAACAGCTGTACTGTCGTTCCTCCATACTCCTGCTCCATGAATAATTTATAAAAGCGAAGTGAAACAAAAATAAATACCCGCGCCGACAGGACAGCTTTTGGCTACAGGCCCTGTCTGTCTGTCTTTGTTTTTGTCTCCTCTCGCCTCATGTCTCTTTCAGTCTCATACAGTATGTGTCTTTACTTTGGATAAGGACAGTCTCCAATTTTTTTTTGTTAGTTTTGTCTTCTCCGGCACGGCCATACCTCTCTTACCCCAAACTAAAGTTCTCTGCTGTGTTTGACTCTGCGTGACTCAGATTGCTATTGCCAAGCTCCGGTTTACGTTCTGTTGTCTGGCTGCGAGATAACCATTTGTCTGATTGTGGGAGGCACGTCTACTCCCCATCAGTTAGGCTACGCTCAGATCATCTGTTATACAAACCTACCCCCCCCACAACCCCACCACCCCCCGCCTCTCTTCGTTCTCCAGCTTTTCCTTCTGTCTTTTTCACCTTTTCCCTCTTTCCCTACCCCTCCATCTTGTCTTCTGGTGGGGTTTGTCATTCATCAAACAGCCACATCTGCGAGGTGTCAGCCCGCGCTGATGAATGACTCTGATGAGTGAATGCTAAATGAACGAGGTAAATGAGAACGCTGGGTAATTATTAGAAAAAGCCCCGTTTTACGCTCTCTGCTGTTTATTAGCCAGTTTGCATCGTGGCTGAGGGCAGAATGCTGTAAGTGCTGAGACAGCGAGCCTGTTCTCTAAGTCATACAAGTTTTAAAAGACTGTTCTTTCGTTCAACCTTGAAAGTCATTCACACTTTTTTTCGTATTTTCCTTTCAAATGCTGCCATTAAATCAAGAACAAACATTCTCCACTCTACTTCTTTTTTTTTTGTTTCTACACCTGCAGATCATCTTTACCATTTCCAATTTCTTTTCCCATTTCTCACTCTTTGGTTCTTGCCCGTGTCTCTCCAGGGTGCCCTGCCTTTTGATGACGACAACCTGAGGAATCTTCTGGAGAAGGTGAAGCTGGGTGTGTTTCATATGCCGCACTTCATCCCTCCAGACTGTCAGAACCTTCTCCGCGGCATGATTGAAGTGGACGCTACCAAGAGACTAACGGTCAGTTCATTCGGACGCTGGATGATAAAACAGTGTGAATATGTTCATGCACAACCGTGTGCGTTTTGGTTTCAGGCTGCTTTCTAATGGAAGAATATTTTTTACATATGGCATCATGATATCTATCAATCTAAATATTATTTTTGAAAAAGCAGAGAGCTCCACATTTAACTTTAAGCGGCGAATATCTACTTGCCGCTGTTGTCGTTTCTTTTTTCTTTTATTTTCTGTCTTCTCCTGTGTTTTCCTCGTCCCCAATTCTGTTTGTGTTCTTCTTCAAGTACGGGTTGTGAATTCAGCCGAGGCCTCCTGTTTGTGTACAGTCCCCCCACTCTCTTTAGTGCCCTCATCACAATGCCAGGCGTTTCCTGCACAGCAGCAGATCTCACCTTGGAGAGGTGGCTGGAGGAGAGCCGGGGAACACAGAGGTGTGAAGGGCAGAGAGTGGGGATAGAGAAAGAGGGAGATGGACAAAGGGAGATGTAAATAAATAAAAGCGGTCCGAGAGCTCTAAAGAATAGGCTTCACAGAGAGACGCAGCCGCTCTTTGTTCCTGTCCTGCATTTCGCATTCAGACACAGTGCAGGTATGTGGACACGCTTGAAACTATCTATAGATCCACACACACAAGTTTAAAAACTGGATGCACATATCTCTGTGGATCAGAGCAGCAAGCAACAAACTGCATTCATGCACCAGCCTATGTGCAAATACGTATCTTAATGCCACATGTAAGTAAATTCTGCTGCTTCCTCTCCCCCGGACCTTATCTATGTCAATATGACTCTAACTTATGGAAACATTAAAGATAGCAGTAAACAAACAGAAGGAGATTCTTATTTGCAGGGAGGTGAAGCCCTTCAGATAAGCAGCAAGTGTTGATACGCCAACGCAAAAAAGATCCCACCTCTTTTGTATGCTAAGGTGCGCTACCTGCTTTATTTTTCTGCGCTCCCTGGCTGACGAGGACAGGTCACCCTGATATCCCCTAGATATGTCCCCCAGCCTCCAGCGATGTCCTCAACAAAGTGCTACAGCGGGACATCGCTGCTGGGAGAGAATATGCTACCTGTCTAACCCCTCTCAGTCGCGAGCGCACCAGGCGGCGCTCTGGGGACACGTAGTAACCTCACAGAATGTCAACTAGCCCTGTTTGAACTGTCTCCGAGTTCAGTTGCGTCTTGGGCTAAGTCAGGTACGTTCAGAGGTGGGAAGGACATCATAAGGGAGTGTGGTCTTTAGCTGGGGATTATTGATAATCATGTTGAGAGTAGTTTAGCTGAGTGAAATCAATAGGGTAATCAAATGGTACCAGCTGGCCTTATATCAGTATGTCTGTTGTTGCCTGCTTTTATATGGAGTTTGGTAGGAGATGCACGCAAGTACGCACCTGTCTGTGCAGTCGAACCCCCGGAGGTGACTGAGACAACAACCTCAAAAGTCATTTATTTTTTCTGTTTGAATGAACGAAGACACGCTGCTTTATTTATGTCATAAATCTATAGACTATAATACCCGGTTACCCTGAACCAGAATAAATAGCAGGAAAGTTGCACACGCGTATTAATGTAAGCATGCTTTAGAATTAATTTATGCATATGCAGTACCTACTTGAATATACAGTGAAACCTCGACTTACGAACTTAATTGGTCCCGTGATCGGGTTCGTAGATTGAAACGTTCGTAAATCGAAGCGATTTTTTTCGATCCCTATTCCCTACTCCCTACATAGGTAAATTAATGTAGTGGACTATATAGCTCTGAGAGACTCGCCCGGTCGCACGTAGTGGCGGCGGCCGGGGAAATGTTTTTAATTTTTCCGTGCTCGGAAAATTTGGTACGTAAGATGAGGCAAAAAAATCTTGAATCTCCGGTTCGTATCTCGAAAAGTTCGCAAGTATAGGCATTCGTAAGTCGAGGTTTCACTGTACACTCAGACACCCATACAGAGACAAGGTAGTATTACAGCAGCGTTCCCGTCAGCCTGAGTGAAAGAAGCTGGAATTGGTGCTGTCACATTTCGAGGCTGATTGATGTGATAGTGCATTTCGAACCACATCACTTTCAAGCCCGTCTGTGATATCGGTCTCTTGCCCCCAGGCCTTCAATAAAAGTCAGCGAGAGTAGGTCACCCACCAGCCTGTATCTGACAGTCAGGGTTTCTCTGTCAATATCATGACCTCTGTGGAGGCACACAGGAGTCAACCCGCAGTCTGTCGTCTGCCTGCCTCTGTGACGGCACCGGTATCTCATCAAGGTGTTGATCAGATC
>JAFBJQ010002838.1:152811-162811 GCA_016785345.1 Trinectes maculatus
GTATGGAATTGCAATGCTAATGTGGAAATGCTGCTAGTTTTTCTCTGTCAGGTTTCCCCGGAGGGGCTTGTGGTGGGTTGGAGATGGAGGGAATCTTATACCACAGCCCCTCCACCTCTGAATCAAATCAAATCTCCCCTCCTCTCTCGCAATGCATCCCTCTCCACCCAGCTGCAATCCCTCGTTCTCCAGCTGATCAGCGGAGGTGAGGGTGGGTTGGGTGATGATGGTAACCAAGTCCACGCAAAATCCGGATTTTCGCAAAATTTCCTGCTTTTATCACCTCCTGGCGTGCGCTTGGTTTGATCATGTGCCTGTGTGTGTGTTTGTATGCAGACGACGGTGTCGGAAAAGGCCCGTGCGTAGCAGTTGTCCGGCTTTTTCTCTGATGCCAACCTTATCGTTCCCCGACAGCAAACTTTTGTCGACGGCTCAGAAGATTCATAGAACGACAGATCAGAGGGTGTCAAAGAGACGTCTGACTTTGACATGTGTGTTTTTACAGGATACCTTTCCACCAGGCGTAAATACAAACTGTTTTATCTAAAATTACACAGCAACAATGTCTAAACCTTGACCCTTTAATCCAACATTTTTCCTTGCATATGACAACATAGGATTTGTGATTTGACAGCGCCTGTAAATATGGATTTAATAGATTTGGGATAAATCCGCCAGTAGCCATGTTGCGCAGAACCACATTGGAGGACATTCTACCGTAAATGCCCTTTAATTTCTTTTTAAAGGTATCAGGGAAAAAAGGGACATTTGAAGCGAAATTCAAAGCAGGAGAAATCCCGCTGATTTAATTTAAAATCTTAACAACGTGCCAGGAGAAATGAAAGGGGGTTAATGATATGGAAATGAAATATGGAAAAGTGCTGCAGTGTGGAGAAGAGAATACCAATTGATTTTTCCTTTACAATTCATGTTTCTGCATTCACTTTAAATACGCTGTGTTATTCAGAGCTGTCTTAATAAGTTAAGTTATAGTAATTATTGACTTATATGTATTTAAGCAGCTGTGACACTGATCTCTAAAGCAGAGACTGCGTGGGTCTTGAAGCACTTAGGAATTTGAGGCGTCGAGGAAATTTAAGCTGTGTTGATGTATTCAACTCCATGTAGCATAACATCGGTAGGACAAAGTCAATATAGAGGAGGGACAACGGGAAGAATGAAACTTTAAACCATGCTTGCAGAGCACATACACTGTGTTTTGGCTTTGGCAGTGTTATTCATTTGCCATTTGACTCCTGGCGCTATCCATTTCATTTTGCTTCACATTCGTTTTATTTCGGTCCATGCACTCACCCCAGACCCCCTTGTTCCATTTCCCACAGTTTACCATTAGATCCCCACAGGTGTTTTGGATGGGTGTCTGACATGAGGACATGGGGCCCATTCTAAAATAGGCTAACGTTAGCTTGAGGACGAATGGGTGCTACGAAGACTGAAATGGGCAGCCAGACACATACATGAATGCGCACACATATCGGGTGCAAATATACTTACTTTTTTACCTTTTTGTGGTATCCAGCAATGCAGATAATTATGTCTCCAAGCTTTAAGCTAATCCTTATCAGAATAAGGCAAATGGAATATTTTGGTAGCAATAGTATTTATTTTTGTAAAAGCTGCAATCAGAATGTAAAAATAGTCGAGGCCAGGTCTATTAAAGAAATCCGTTTTTAGCTGGAATGTGCTGCGCGGCATGTAAAATCTCACTCTGAAGATTATGCTGTAATTATTCCTGTCAGTTAAACGCAATGGAGTAAAAAAAAATAAAGTGCACCAAGTGCCCAAAAGCAGTACTTACATGAATGTGCTTCCACCACTGGTGCTCACAAATTCAGAATGAATTTGTCCTTTTAGTAATAATATCCTCATTACTCATGAAGATCTATGGTCCACAACGTGGAAAATGTTCCTCTTAGCTACTTTTCACCAGAGAGGTAGGTCGGCTGCTAACAGTGTGTTTTAACCAGATAACGAGATAGAATTCCAATCACCCCTTTTTTAAGGGGTTGCAGCAGAGACGTTTTTATAAACTTTCATAATTGCTATGTAAAATTGCAGAGCATGTCTTTTGTCATTTGAGTTAACTAACCCTTTAAAAGTAAGCAAGACATCTTAGCTGGCCACGCCTCTCTAAGCGATGTAATCGTGTTCTCTTTTTTTTCTTCCGTATAAAAGATGATAAGTGATCGCTTACTTGTGCATGCTGTCCACTGTAAATGAAAGATTCGTCGTGAATAATTCATCGTCTCTCCGAAGCCCAGCAGTGTACAGCATAACCATCTGAAACATTAGCTTTTATAGACCTGCTTTTCCAACACGCACAGATGCAGCGCGTCTTTAACAATATGCTCCGAATGGCCCGAGGACGCCGCGTTTGGCCGTGTTTCAGATGAAGCGAAGCGGGCAGTGCGTGGACAGGAGCTGCAGTCTCGGGGGACCAAATGGACGTGAATGTAAATGATAGCAACTGTCTGGTCAGCTGCTCTATGACACAAGAAATCCAAGTCTTTGCATCGCCTACTCGCCTGTGTGCAATAAATACACTCACAGAAGGGGCAGTGCAAAAATAGCGCAAGAGTGGGTGTTCCTTTTTTTTTCTTTTACTCTCTTGGTAGCTGTTAAGTCTTCTGCTCTGGTTTTGGTTCTGGGTGTCTCTTTAGGCAGGTCCCTGTTCTATTATTAGTTCTTTCCTTAGACGAAGCATCCGGATTTTTTTTTTTTTTTGTCATCATTTACTGTATACGGTTTTTCGTGTCCATGTACGGTCGTTCCTTTCATCCCATGGGACTGCTCCGGAATTAGGAATCATCCTTCTTCATCACTCCATTCTCCATTTCCACCCTTCCTCATTCCTCTGTCATTCTAACCCCCCACCCCATCCTCCGCTCACCATATTTTCACACCAGAACCTCACTAGTTGTAGTTTTCATCGCTTCATCCTGTCAGCGAGAGACAATAGATCTGCACGATTTGCCACATGTTCACAAACGCATAAGGGGGAAAGAAGCGGGGGCTTATTATTAGATTGAGTGACAATGAGGAACAGTGTTGTGTCAGCGAGCAGCTGGTGTTTCCCAGTGTTGACAGGTGCTTTTTTTTGTGTGTGTGCGTGTGTGTTTGTGTTTGTGTTTGTGTGCGCTTGATGGAGACAGATTGTCCCGTGATTGTTCATTTCTGAGCAGGGCTCCGCTCACAGGGGTTATTGACGGCATCTGCAGGGGGGGAAAATATGACAAATGGTCCTCAACCAAATGTCCCACTCTACACACACACACACACACACACACATAAGATCTTTTCTTCTGATCCTATGTAATCAGTGCAAAGACCTAAAAAGTCAACACATTTGATTTATGAGAACGCCGTAGTCAAGTTGGAAAGCTAATTTCAGTGCTAATCTATGGAAAGTAGCGTATAGATTCACACTGGAAGGTGCTGTCAAATTGACATATTTGAAAACCAAAGTTTAATTGGTTTGAGACTAATTGCTGGGAGTCAATAGCAATGCTCGTGTTGTGTATTGTCCAGTGCTGCTGTTGTGTTGTAGCTCTCCCGACCTCTTTGTGTGAAACAAGGTTGGTTTTTGCAAAGGTCTTGGTAGCAGCATGTGTTTAGTGTGGTTCAGTGCGTCACCTCCAAGCTCTCACCTCCGCTTGTGTAACATACAGCAGTCACATATGTTGATCCCACAAATTACAACCGCACCTTCTTGTGTTTTCTCCGTGTTCGTATCACAGGTCGCGGTCTATAAGCGGAGCCTCGTCTGGACTCACCTCCACCAGCCCCCTCAGCAGCCCACGGGTAAGTCATGACCCTGAGTCCACTTCACAACTCTCAATCACACACACACACACACACACACACACACATGCATACTGTGACGAACCTCGTCATTGCCCATGTTCGATCATGCTTTTTTTCACCTCGTCCTAATAGTTACATATACTACACACACAGTGCAGACGTAAACAGCAAACTCTTCTCTCTTCAGTCCCTCAGCTCATTATCCCTCTCTCTGTGTTCTGTGTCCCGAGCTGTGTGGAAATCCAGCTCCGGGGCTGCTTCACAAAATCCCACTCCTCTCGCTCTCCTCAGAGCTGAGGAGCTTGGACTAAACCTGTTCCGGCCGAATAACCCGAGAAGGCTTGAGATTAGCCGGGATCCTAAAACGAGCATCTTGTGCCACACAGGTTCTTCTGGGCTGGCCTGGAAGGGAAATTGATTTGTCAGACTTTAACCAAAGCCTCGATCTTGCTCGCTGCACGAAGCTCAGCGCAGTTCGTCAGCGCTCCACGTGTGGATGCGGTTTAACCATTAAAAATCAAACTGATGAGCAAACCTATTTGTAATCATGAAATTTCACAGCAGAGATGCCAGAATGGTGTTTCCCCCTTTTACTGAGACGCTCCAAATTGTCCTCACAGCTGGCCTCGTGTCTAACACACCTGTGTCCACTTGCGTTTGTCTGCCAGCTGAGTCCCGTGTGTGTTTTCTCTTCAGTCGCCTTGTCTTTACACCTTTTCACTGTACTGTTTGCTGTTTTTGTTGCTCTTTTTCTTTTGTTTCTTTTTGTCGTCAGTGTTTTAACTGCATGTTTTTCTTCTTTTTTGTGCTTCTCTTTTTTTTTCTTTTTCACCTGCCTCGATATTCCTTGGCTGCCTTTGCTTCTGCATGTGACGTTCTGTTTGTTCTGCTGCGCTTGTTTTCTCGCTGTATCGGCGTATCCTTGCACGCGTCCCTGTGTGTGGTGTGATTTCCTTTGTTTTCATGTTATTTCACCTGTTTTGTTGTTGTTGTTGTTGTTGTTGTTGTTGTTGTTGTTGTTTATTTCGTGTTGTGTGCTCTCGCACTGTGTCCAGCCTGTCAGAAAGTTTGTTGTACCACCTCAGTCCCCAGACTTCTCACAGTCCCCGAACACAAGCCCCTGCCCATCACCAGACCCTGTCCCCAGTCACACAGGCCAGTGTATCTCAACCCCCAACTCACTCGCTCCAAACAACGTGGCCCTGTCAGTCGCACTCAACAAGACGCAGACGCTCCCTGCCAAACCCAAAGTTGCCCCGAAGCCCCTCCAGGCCACGCGATCAAACCCGCTCCCTGAAACCTCCCCAGATCCAGCATCTGCAGCCAAATCAGAGCCCTCCACCCTCTGCCAGCTCCCACTACAGCCGCCTTCTGCCTCTATGCCCCCCACCCCTACTTCCCCACCCTCCCCTTTCTCCCCGTCCACCATCTCCACTGCACCACTCCCAAACAGCCCCCATGTACGGCGCTCCCATTTCGCTGCTAGCCCTCAGCTCTCTGTGCCCTTCAGCCCCGCGGTGCCCCTGTCGCCCATCCGGCTGCACCACTTTCATCCCATGGCACCGACGCCTTCTTCAGTCACTGACCTCCCACCCAAATCTATCCCCCTCATACAGGTTACCCCTCACCCTTCCCCTCGAGGCAGCCCCCTTCCCACCCCAAAGGGCACCCCTGTGCACACTCCCAAGGACAGCCCTGCCGGGACCCCCACCCCAACGCCGCCACCCAGCCCCTCCATCGGAGGCATGCCGTGGAGGACGCGTCTCAACTCCATCAAGAACAGCTTCCTGGGGTCGCCACGCTTCCACCGCAGGAAACTCCAAGGTTCTGACATTACTGAACAGCAGATACTCAATACATTTGCACTCTTATAATGCTTAGTGATCCTGATGCTGATCATGAACTTTGACCATTGACCTCGTTCATACAGTTCCCACACAAGAGGAGATGTCCAGCCTCACACCAGAGTCTTCTCCAGAGTGAGTAGATGCTGTGCTTCTTAGACCCATCACTCATATCATAACTACACATACCCTTATGCCCACTGGCTCAAACAGGCCTCGTCTCGATAGTGTGATGTTTTGAAAAGGATATAACACAGATCAATGTTTTTTTTTCCCCGTTCTGAGTTTCCTGTGATGACCTCAGGTCTGGTCTGGGTTGCAGAAGCAGCAGGGTAGCCTGTGTGATGTTAGCTGTGCTCTCAGGGGCCCGATAACTCAAAGTTGGCCTAGATATGCCTGTTTGATTGGCTGATTGTCTGGCTCGGCCATTTCCACCCAGCTGGAGAGAACATCCTGGCTGGAAGAAGATCTTCTTTTAGCCTGCACTCATACGTCCATGCACAGCCACAGACAGTCTCTGTGGGTAATACGATTATGCACGTCCCTATTAATGCTTAAATAGTTATTTATTTATATAGATTTTATAGAGTCCACTTTTTGCTAAAGTTGAAGTCCTGCAAATCCTTCAGTCTTTTGAGTCGTCCCTATGAAATATTAATCTGCCAAAACCAGGACATATGGCTTATTAGTGGGTGCAGGTACAGCTGCTCCGAGGCCAGTCGTGAATTCATCTACCTCTGCCCCCTTCTGGACATGCAGGTCTGTTCAGAGAGCAGCTCAATTTGTGCTCTCTCAATCGCTGTCACACACTCGCACAAATACACATATATGTACTGAAGTATACCTGGAGTTTCAGAGAAGGTGGAAATGTCAGGAATCGTTCCCCTTCCTGCACAGCTTTAGCACATTTCCCTCAGGGTATCCTCAGTTGGCCGCTTTCCATTTCCCGAGAGCTGCAGTGAGAGAGAGAGAGATCTTTTGGTTTTCTCCATTTTCTGGGTGAATAAATAAATCAATTTAAAGGGGGTTAAGCATGTAAACAATGCAGCGGTGCAGCTGATAGTGTCTTGTTCTTATTGTTGTTTTTTTCCCAACAGACTTGCCAAAAAATCCTGGTTCGGTAACTTCATCAACCTGGAAAAAGAGGAGCAGATCTTCATCGTCATCAGAGACAAGCCCCTCAGCTCCATAAAGGCGGACATTGTTCAGGCCTTTCTCTCGGTACGTGCGCCACTTTCTAACTCGGTGATTTCATTTTCCCTGCCTCGACTCTACCCCCCCCCACCCCCCATCTGCCCTTTGCCCTCTACGCCCCATGTTTCCCTGTTTATTACATTTGTTTGGGTGTGAAAGTCGCAGTATTACCTGTGTGAATCTTCTTTCCGGCTGCAGGACGTTGCAGCTGTGGTGCCTGGCTGTGCAGTGAGGCAGCGTCTCTCTGAGCGTTTGCTAACATGATTCTGATTTATGTAGCAGTGCAGTAAACTGCTTGTGCTCAGCGCTTCCATTTTCCCTGCAACTGCAGACTCACTTAGGGTCAATAGAAAATCAACAGAGAGCATTGATCATTAGCATATAGATGCTTTGCTCTGTGTCTTGCATTGGACTCATGTGTGTTTAGGTGTGCGGCGCCTGAAATTGCACAGGTTTTATCTGTGTGCGGCGTGTTTATAATAACGCGGATGAATGAAATACGCGGAGGAACCGCCGCCAACATAAGCGGCTACAGTGAGTGCGGCAGAAGCTGTAGCAACAAACATCCAGCAATGGTATTTGATATTCAGTGTACATAATTGAACAGAACCTATCCTCGTCCCTGTTAGATTTAACAAAGCAAAAGTAGATGCAAACTCTGCCTCTACAGGTCAGTGTCAGATCTGCTTCCCCGTCCCGGAAGGTAGATATTTTTTAGCTTTTCTCCTGATTCAGATTGTCACAAGAATCAGCGGAATTATACCTCTCAGCACTTTCACAATAATGGAATGTCAGGGCCTCTCCAGCACGAAGGCGAAATGTGACAGTTTCAGAGTTCCCCTGTTCGCTGAGCATACAAATTCATTTAAGGTGGTAGAGTGCGATGTTGTTGGGGGAGTCGAGATTACATTAGCTTAAGTCTCCCTGGCATGCATACATATATATATATATATATATATATATATATATATATATATATATACACACACACACACACACACACACACACACACACACACATACACTTATTTATTTATTTATTTATTTGTTTGTTTATTTATTTTTAGATTTATATATTTTTTTCCTCACATTTTCTGCATTAACACTCCTTTTTCTGTCTTCTTTCTGTAGATCCCCAGCCTCAGCCACAGTGTGATTTCTCAGACCAGTTTTCGAGCAGAGTACAAATCCACAGCTGGCCCTACAGTCTTTCAGAAGCCGGTCAAATTTCAGGTCGACATCACCTACACAGAGAGCACAGCTGCCACTAAGGAGAACGGCATCTACTCTGTCACCTTTACCCTGCTCTCAGGTGAGGACACTCGAGGAGGGGATCGCGACCCGTGCCCAGAAGGCCCAGTGCACCTATAACCTCACATGGGCTACATAATGTTCCAATACCCACATTAACAAACAAAATGAATATTAGTCGATCCAAACAAAAAAAAAGATTATCATCACACTGGAAAGTTTTTGTAAATGTCTTTCTGTCCTTCAGTGACAACGGGAGATGCTGTCAAACTAATAAAATTGCGCTACAGAAAACCAAAACAAATAAACCAGAAGTGCTGTTTCCATAAGTGGGTGTTGTCAAATAAGCTGCCAAAAAGAATGGCTGCCTCAGGATTTCATCGCTGTCCCGAAAGCTTGATAAGACCCCCCCCCCCCAAATCTCCCTGAGCCTTACAAGATGAGGTCTGGCTGTGCAAGATTACATAGTATGCAATCACGCCTGCATGCTAAGTCCTGCAAAACCATACGCTTGCTCTGTTTCTCTCTCGTGCGCACACAGTCTCAGAAACACACTCTCCAGTGAGGACACACTTGAGATGAGTGGGGTGCACCAGTGTCTCCTTTGAAACTCCTGCTTCTTCCACGTCTCTGACCATACACAGTCCATGACAGGCCAGAAGTGCTGTTTCCATAAGTGGGTGTTGTCAAATAAGCTGCCAAAAAGAATGGCTGCCTCAGGATTTCCTCGCTGTCCTGAAAGCTTGATAAGACCCCCCCCCCCCCAATCTCAAGCTTGATAAGCCCCCCCCCCCCCCCAAAATCTCCCTGAGCCTTACAAGATGAGGTCTGTCTGTGCAAGATTACATAGTATGCAATCACGCCTGCATGCTAAGTCCTGCAAAACCATACGCTTGCTCTGTTTCTCTGTCGTGCGCACACAGTCTCAGAAACACACTCTCCAGTGAGGACACACTTGAGATGAGTGGGGTGCACCAGTGTCTCCTTTGAAACTCCTGCTTCTTCCACGTCTCTGACCATACACAGTCCATGACAGGTGGAGAGCAGGAGCTTTAAGTGGCACTCCTCTCTGGGCTCCATTTATCATCTCAGGCTTTTTGCCTCTTTTCCAGTTCCCCTTTCACACCGCGCGCTCGAACCCATGCACCTTTGCTGTTCCTTCTCCTCTTCCGTCAACAGAAACTATTTCCCAACACACTCCGCCGACTGCCTTTTGCACTGCTGCCGTGATGCACGACCACCATGTCAATAAATCCTCTGTGTGTTTGTTCGTCACCTGCGTTTAGGACCCAGCCGGCGCTTCAAGCGAGTGGTGGAGACGATTCAGAGCCAGTTGTTAAGCACACATGACCAGCCCGGGGTCCAGCAGCTGACCGGTGAGTGAAAGCTTTTTCACACACAAATTTTAAAAAATATCAAAATCTTCTCCAGAACCTGTTCACCATTTCCTCCACTGCCTCATCTACCATCCCACCCGCTGACAAACCACGCCCACCGCTGAAGCTAAATCCCGCCCATAATACCTTGCCCATGCCTGAGACCCCTGAGCCACTCTCAGCTTCTCGAAGCAGCTTCCTCTGCATGCCAGCACCTCACAGCCATGAGGGGGTGGGAGTTGCTCTCGACTGACTGACCCTGGGTCAGCTGTCGTCTGGTGGCCCTGACGGTGAAGATTAGAGTAGAGGTCGCTGATGCACATTCTGGTGGTCCTGTTTCCAAGCCTGAACGTCAGTGCTTGTCACCATGGCAACACCACTGCACCTCAACGCACTCCCACAATGCACTGCACAGCACAGCGACACCTGACGAGCGCGCGCGCTCTTTTGCCATCCTCTTGATTATAGCTCCACCTGCTGGTCAGCCAGGGAAACACAGTCAGCCCAAAA
>JAFBJQ010002838.1:165311-203399 GCA_016785345.1 Trinectes maculatus
AACACGACAAACACACTCCTGTTCTTCCATTCCCTTTCTCATCACGCCTCAGTGTCCACCATTATCATCCACCCCTTCTCTTCCCCAACGATCGAATCACCTGTGGCCCTTGCTCTGTTTTTTTGCTCCCTTCATTCTAACCTGTGTGATGACATGACTTGTTTCTGATACCAGGAATTATCCAGAAAACCTATTAAGTTCCTCCTCCTGCTCCCTGCTCCGTTCGCCCTCCCACGACCAAGTCTCCACCCCCCTGAGCGCGCCGAGAGACGGGCATTTGTTGACGGAGGACTGCTTTTAGAGGTGCGCTCAGAAGTGGGGGGGGGGGGGTTACCATGGAAACAGACCCATCATACAGACCTTCATCTCCCTCTGCGCCCCTTCTACACCTCTGGCAACCATCAGTAGAACTTGCTGAAAATACCTTTAGTGTACCCCATCATAGAAACACAATAACAGACATGTGCAGCACAACTCCTCCGCACACATCCTAATGACACCAACAACCCCCCGGAGCCTTTCCTCTTTTCCAGCTCAAGGAGCGCGGATCAATTCAAAACACAAGCATTTTACAACGAGACCCTGCATACAAAATCATACACACGCATATGCACACGCACAGGTCCAGTATGCATAATATAACTCTGGGATGTATTCATATGAACATGGATGACAACAACAACATAAACAACAACAGACTGATTCCGAGGAGGAGAGAAGGGAGGTGGAGTTTTTTTTGTTTTTTGTTTTTTTTTTGTGGAAAAGCCCAAACAGCCGACGCTGATGCTTGCTGGATTGTATCTGTTTGCTTTTTAATGTACTTTCTTTGTGAAAAACTGGGTTTAAAATACTAACTGACTTTATTAGACTTAATACTATTGCTGCAAATGGACTGGAATTGTGATTTCAGAGAGCACTGGGGTGTGAAGATTACAGGGTAGGGGGCAGTGGGGGAGATAAACAGTGATGTAGGGTTGGGGGGGGGTCGTGGGTGGTTATTCGGGTATTTAAAATGAATGATGATCTATTCTGTTGTACAGACTGATATCATTTCTAATGTACAAAAAAATGTCTAGTTGTGACACTGTTTAGATACCATAGGGACAGGTTGGTAAACCTGCCCCTGCCATTATCTGTTACTTTAAATTCCTCTGTGTATTTTTGTTAAATGAGCATTTCTGTATTTGCTTGATCAATCTAATTATCATCCAAACATCCCCCTTCCCTGTTATATGCAGCACTTTGTCTTGGATTTCTCTGGTTTTCCATTTATACCTCTCTCTTAGTCTTACAAACCAGCAGTAGGAGTAGAGGAACAAAAAATGATGACATGATAAATGCAATTGTGGATATTTTTGTATTTTTTTTTGTCCTTATTTATTCACAAGTGTTCATTTCACTGTTTGAGTTCCTAATTTATTGTTACTTGGCTATTTATATGAACAAAGCTGTTAGGTCAGTTGAATGTTATTTATTACCCTCTCGTGTGTTCGTAAATGGGGCGACATTTGAAGAAATGCGTACTTTTCTTTCCTTTTCGCCGGACTTTAAAAGAATTATGTGAACAATGACAAGTCGCAAATTCTCCTTTCCCCGTTCTTCCTGAAGAGAGAAGGAGAACTTGCGGAAACTCTTGGAAGAAAAAAAAAAAACGATTTACCAGTAATTTAAGAATGTAGACTTAGCCTCTTTTTGGAGAGGGAATATGCTCTTCTATCGATATTTGTCAGTTTCATATTATTGTACTTGTAGGCCAGGCCTGAGGAGAAGGACGCCACAGGTCCCAGTGTAATTCTTCTCTTTGTAAATAGACAGACTAAACTTGGGGTTGATTGTCTTCTCAACCATGTTGGGGATTCCTGCTCTACGCTTTTAGCTTGTATCGTTGTGTGCATGTCAAACACGAGCTTTTCTTTGCATGGCTTTAGTGTTAATGTTTCATGCCAAAGTCGTCACTCCTTCCTCTCAGCCTCCATCGATTCTCCACAAAACTCCTTTTCATGTTTTTAATTCCCTCTTTGTCCCTTTATTCTCACCATCTCTGCTTTGACTTCTGGCCTGCTCTTTTTTTTTTATTGTCCCCTTGCTCCTGCTGATCTTTCTCTTCCTCCTCCTCCTCCTATCTTGTGCACAAAGCTTTTGACAAATGCTTCCTTTACCCTGTAACTTTCTCAGAGGCTCAGAGGTCTGGGCTCTCACCACTTGTAGGTAGAAGAAGCACAGGGAGGGAATATCAGTACTACAAACACAAAGCAATACCCTACTGTTCACCCTCCTTTCTGTTTTCTACAATGGGAAGCTAGCAGCACGAAGGACATTGGCCTTTTGACAGAGCAGGAACAAAACTGACTGATGTAATCCCCATATAACACAACTGTGAGCATCTTCAATGCTAAAACAAATAAACTCATTCAGTTACTGTGCATTTGTTTTCCTTTTTGTTCATGTACCGGTAAGTGCATATGAATACAGTACCTAATAGTATTCATATTCATAGTGTTGTCATAACGTTATAACGTGTGAGATTAATTCTGTGTACCTCCTGGACTTCCCTGAAATTATTGTCTGTTTTATTCACTTCAGGCGACTATACCCATTCACACATTGGAAATGTTCTCTCTTTGGAAAAAAAAAAGCAATAATGGTCATTTTTAACAACATACTATGTAATGAGTTTTTTAAATATTTTTGAGGCTGAATTATGACTATGGCAAAAATTTTGACGATATATTAATATATTAATTTTTTTGAAATTTTTCATGTTTTTTATCATTTTTGACGACATACTATACTACAATGTTTTTTGTCACTTTTGACAACATTCTACAAAATTTCAAAAACATAATAACGTGTCCAAAATAACCAAATAGGTTCATAGTATGTCGTCATTTTTGACAGTATACAGTATAGTTTTAAATTTTAAATTTTGCCAGATTTTCTGACAATGTGCTATACTATGACGTCGAATTTTTTTAGGTTTTTACAATGAAGTTTGACCTGCTATATTATGATATTTGGTTGAATTTTGTTGTTTTTGAGAAAAGTGAAAAATTTGTCGGATTTCATGACGACATGCTATACTATGATGTTTCGTTTGAATTTTTGACATTTTAGTGAAAAGTGAAAATGTTCCCAGATTTCTTGACGACATGCTATACTACAACGTTTTGGTCAAATTTTTAACGTTTTTGCAAAAAGTGAAAATTTTGTTGGGTTTTGTGACGACATGCTATACTATGACGTTCCGGTCGAATTTTTGACATTTTTGCAAAAAGTGAAAATTTCCCCAGATTTCGTGATGACATGCTATACTATGACTATTTGGTCGAATTTTTGACATTTTTGCGAAAAGTGACAATTCTGTTGGATTTTGTGACGACATGCTATACTATGACATTTCGATCACATTTTTGACATTTTACAAATAGTGAAAATTTTAACAGATTTCGTCACACCATACTGTATTGTGACATTTCAGTCCAATTTTTGACGTTTTTGCAAAAATTTTGCCAGATTTCATCACCATTTCCATCGGGGTTTTTTTGACGTTTTAGCGTGAAGTATTTTGACAGATTTTCGTGATGAAAAGATATACTATGACGATTTGGTTTAATTTTTTGACGTTTTTGTGAAAAGTGAAAAATTTGTTGTCATGGGTTTGGTGCGACATGCTATACTATTACGTTTCGGTCGAAATTTTGACGTTTTTGTGAAAAGTGACAATTTTGACAGATTTCATGAAGGCATGCTATATTATGACGTTTCAGTCGTAATAATATGTTTTTGTGACATTTTGTTTCCGGATTTTCTGAGGACATGCTATACTATGATGTTTTGGTTGAATTTTTGACGTTTTTCTGAAAGTGAAAATTTTGTCGGATTAAGTAACGACGTGCCATACTATGCTATTACGTTCAAATTTTTGACATTTTAGTGAAAAGTGAAAATTTTCCCAGATTTCTTGACGACATGCTACATACACTATGACGTTTCTGTCAAATTTTTGACGTTTTTGCGAAACGTGAACGTTGAAATTTTAATGTTTTTCTGAAAAGTGAAACTTTTGTCGGATTAAGTGACAACGTGCTATACTATGACGTTTCCGTCGAATTTTTGATATTTTTGTGAAACGTGAAAATTGTCCCAGATTTCATGACGACATGCTACTATGACGCTTGGGTTGAAATTTTTGACGTTTTTGTGAAAAGTGAAAATTTTGCCAGATTTTGTGACAACATGCTATGATGTTTTGGTCGAAATTTTGTTGTTGGATTACGTGACGATATGCTTAGAGCTGCCTTGGCTCAGTAGGTAGTGTGTCCTTCTTTCAGCAAGGAGACCTGGGTTTGAATCCTGCCAAGGCCAATGACAGCAAAGGAATGTGGTTGCTCCAAACGCCAAATCAAAGGGCTTTAATAAGCCAAGTCTCGCATGAGGCACGTCACAAGCCTGTTTTTGTGAAAAGTGAAAATTTTAACAGACTTTGTAACGACATGCTATACTATGACTTTTTTCGGTCGAATATTTGACATTTTTGCGAAAAGTGAAAACTTTGTCGGAT
The DNA here is from genome assembly GCA_016785345.1 of Trinectes maculatus. Lineage (NCBI taxonomy): Eukaryota > Metazoa > Chordata > Actinopteri > Pleuronectiformes > Achiridae > Trinectes > Trinectes maculatus. The sequence goes on from JAFBJQ010002838.1 coordinate 169,873, forward strand.
TTTGTGATGACATGATATACTAAGACATTCCGGTCGAATTTTTGAAATTTTTGTGAAAAAATTAACATTTTCCCAGATTTCGTGACAACATGCTGTACTACGACGTTTTGGTCAAATTCTTGACGTTTTTGCGAAAACTGATTTTGTTGATTTTTTGATGTTTTTCTGAAACATGAATTTTTTACAGATTCCATGACGACATGCTATACTATGATATTTTGGTTGAATTTTGGTGTTTTTGAGAAAAGTGAAAAATTTGTCGGACTTCATGACGGCAAATTTTTCATTGTTTTTGACATTTTTATTAGTTGTGTTTGTTCATTGTTTTTTGAAAAAATAATATTATAGTTTTTGACTTTTTTAAAACAAATTTGTCAGTTTTAGAAAAAAAGTTTGTTGTTTTTTTGTTATGTTCATTTTTTGTCGTTTTTATGTTTTTTGCCATTTTTGACGTTTTTTGAAAAAATAATTTTGACATTTTTTGAAAATTACTTTTTACTATGCTTTTCATGTTTTTTGAAAAAAATGTTGTTTTTAGAAAAAAATCTTCTTGTAGTTCCTTCCTCCTATTTTGAAAAATTATATTTTTCATATGTTGACTTTTTTTTTAAATTGTCGTCATATGTCTTTATTATGTTTTTCATAGTTTTCGCTCTTTGAAAAAGTTGAGTTTTTTTTAAAAAATTGCACATTTTTGTTTTTTTACCTTTTTGAAAAGAAAAATGTCATACTTCTTACTATAATTTGATGTTTTTTCATTTTTGAGAATATATTGTACTGTGACCCATTTTACTCACTTTTGACAACATTCTGTATTATGATGATTTTTGCTCATTTTTGATGACATACTAGACTATGATGTTGTCACAGACAACATAAGATTATACTCTGACTTTCTTTGTCATTATTGGCATCTTAGCATACAACGACATTCATTGATGTCGTGCTATACAAGAAGAGACACTGTGGTTCAGCGGTTAGCACCCATGATTCACAGAAATAAAGTTTGTTAGGTTTGTTAACCAGGTTTATTGCAATAATCAGCATTAAAACAGCAAAGTCTAAAGTCAATGTTGGATTCTGCTGCTGCACATGTCTAGAAGCATTAACCTCAGCATACATAAATTCAATTAAACTGTTAATATACCTGGAAAAACATCAGCTACATAAAAGCAACATTTCAACAATAATATTAATTATTTGCTTGGATTAAGAACAAAAATATAAAGGGAACACCCCGTTAAATACTCTCACATCTTTTTTCTCTTATTAAATAGAAAATGTCCATCCCACTCTTCGGTAAGTTTTGTGCTTCTCTGGTTGTACTTTTTTAAGGATAGAAAATAAAAATGTACAGTTACATTAAAAAGTACATTTGTTAATCCAGAGCGTACATCATTTCAGGAGGCCCTGAATCTACTTCCTTCACCCGACTCTGCATTAATAGTTGAAATTAGGACAATACCAAAAGTCCAGCATGGCTGCCTCACTCGATAGATACTTCAGTCTATTAACTCTTTACATAGCTTCATTAAGAACCAGTCACCAATCGCAGTCCTCCATGACATTATTCATTTTGCCAGCTTTGTCCATTAGAGGGCAGCATTGTCTCATGACTCTGTGTTGCCACTTGTTGCATCCATTCCGTTGAGTCCCCCGTTTTATCTTCCTGAGCCTTGGAGAAAAGATCACATTGTCCTAATTTCTTCTCCATAAACAGGCTTTACAATAAATGTCAATAAAGTCAATGGCGCAAAATATGAAACATTGACTTGTCCACAGAGCATAGACTATCTGGTGCCAAATAATTCACTGTGTACGTGAATTGCTTGTTGCCACGGCCAGGACCAGATGTTATTGGGAAAACATCTGTACTCCAACCATTTAGACACGTCTCTAAAGATCTGATCCTGTACCGGTGATAAAATGAAATATCCACTCCAACGCTGCAACGTTTCCCCATTAATCTCTGTACGCTCTTTTCTTAGTATGCATCCTCCTCTCCTCAGACTCTGGAGCTGACATAAAGAGAGCGCAGTCGTTGAGCTAAGGTGGCTTCCAGCTCCTCCAGAGGTGAGTCGCCCCGGCTGTGAACCAGGGTAGAAGCAGAGTTGTTTCCTTGACGGGTCCCCGGGGGTCCCAAAAGCAGAGTCCTGAAACCCTCCCTCTCCAACAGAGCAGGCATCTGCTGTAAGAAGTAACCCTCACAGAATGAGCTCAACTCCAACGAACCATAGGACTAGAAAGGAAAAAAAAAGAAAATATAATGGTAACGATTAATGTCTTTTTATCACACATCAACATTGATAAAAATCATTAAATATAACATAGCATTGAAGCCAGTTGTATATTATGGGATATCAAGTCTTTTGTGCAGATAATGGAATTTGTGCAAATAACATCCGATATAGATTGTATCTATTAAAGATCTTTGTTAATATCATACTTTATGTCTTCTATGATTTACCCTGATTACATCATTGTCGTAAAACTAAGGTTTTCATACCAATTTGCTTGACAGATTTAGGCTTCCGGGGTGCGTTACCTTGGCTGTCTTGTAGATGCTGACTGCGTTATCCAGGTTGATGTGACGAGAGCAGATGAGTTCACAGTGTCTTTGTAGCGCCCCCAGCTGAAAAAGACTGGCCGCTGCCAACAACTGCAGGAAAAAACGTAAGCAAATGTGTCAGCCATAGATACATTGTGGCATGAGACACACTGTGGATTTTCATATTATGTGCATTATATAAGAATTAGCCTTATTTATGTTAAAATTGACAAATCAACAAATGTAACCAGACTCTATTGCATTTCTTTGAAAATCATTTCGGTCATGTGCAATAATAATAATAATTAGGTACTGAGCAGCATTGTAAATACTGTTGATTGTATATACTTGAGACCATATTTTATTTTATTTTATTTTATTCCTTATTCTTATTTTTATTCCCATTGTACTTACTACTGACTTTTTCTCTGTAAACGGTGCACTGCTTAAAAGGAATTTCCCGCAAGGGATTAATAAAGTATTTCTGATTCTGATTCTGATTCTGATTTAAAAATGGTTACTGTTGAACTTGAAGAGTTAAACTTTTACATCCCTTTTATTTATTTGTTAGTTTTATGTAATAGACCTTTGTAAATGGCATTTCACGTATCTTCACCTTTGTTTGTAGTTCCAGTAAAGCTGAACTCAGTCCAGCTGAACAAAACCCTGTACGATTGCACTGACGAATGTGTGTAACTGTTAAAGTATTCTCACCTCCAACAGGTCAGGCACATTAGTTTTCAGTGACTCTGTTCCCCCACAGTACAGGTAAGACATCATCATCTGCAGACAGGTTAGATTCATTGTTACACCAACAATAGAAGATGATACTTTCAAAAAATGTGAGGGGGGAAAAAAGAATGCGTTACCTGAAAAATGCTGTACTTAACATCGTTAATCTCAATCTCTTTGTTGGGGCTTCCTTCTGGTCCGGAAGATGTCAGCAAAGACTTGAATCTAAAAGAGAACAAATGTCAAATATTTTAAGGACCACAATGTACACTATGAGTAGAGTTGTGTATCTCTCCTGTCAAGTGTGAACATGTCTGCCCTCACCTGTCAGAGGCCGTGATCAGCAGCACTCTGTGGCCGTAGAACGGTTTCCCCTCCACCACAAACGTCACATCTGACATCTCTGGGTTATTCAGGAAGTGAGGGTCTGCAGAAAACCACATCAGCATCTCCTTACAACTCCATCCACTTTCATCTCACACAGACCTGATGTAACACACTTCCTATTCCCAGCTTCTAGACCAGGGGTCTTCAACGTTTTCCAGGCCAAGGACCCCCAAACTGACGGAGAGATGGAGCAGGGACCCCCTACTCATGTATAAAATTGTGTTTTATATTAAACTGGTCCTATAGTGCAAAACTTTCGGACCCCCTGTTGAAGACCTCTGTTCTAGACTGTAAAGATCTGCTGCCTGTATTTGGACTTTTTGTTTCTTGTTTGTTTGTTGAACCAGTCGATGACATCAAATAAGCTTTAAGAAACCGCTGGGCATTTCTAAACTCAATGATTCTGTTAATCAAGAAAACAATTAGCAAAAGAGTCAAAAGCCAAGAATTTATTGTAGCCTTTTAACCACAGACGGATTTTTTAAAAAGCAGAAAAAAAAGAAGACTTTTCCTCTAGTACACAAAGCTGTGTCTGTTCTTATATCATCATAGTTTCCTTACCCAACTGTGCTGAAAGAGTTGCCTTCATCTCAGGGACGGCTGGGAGGGGTGCTGGGCCAAAACTGTGACTAAAAATAGCTGCCAACTGTTGAATAATGGCGTCATTCTAGAAGCAAATGAACGGGGAGAAGGATCTTTCATGACAAGTGTATTGCTTTGAAACGGTAATAATTCGACGGAAGGACAGTTAGAGCTTCCTCAGCCGTCCAAAGACAGTTTGTACCTTGGTGGTACGCAGGATACTGAACATGAGGGGCAGGCCCATGGTGACCAGCTCCTCACAGTAATCCTCTTCTCTGATTGTGGTGAACTCTCTGAGGAGGGAGAGCGTGACCCCGGCCCGGGACTGCTGCTGGGCACAGCGCAGAGATTCCAGCCACACGTGTAGTTTCCATGGGACACCTGGTCAGAAAGAGGGGATTTATTATTATTGTTGTTCCAATACGAGTTTGAAAATCAAGCCCATCCTCTTATTGCGGTGTAAAGAGTTACCCAATGCTCGCAGCTCCATGGTGACGTCCAGGTAGCCGTGCTCGGCGCTGTAATAGCTCGCCTCTTGCAGGGCCTTCATCCTGGCCTTGCAGAGTTTGGGTATGGCCACTTCTGGCAGGGCCCCAGGGCCAGAGGAAGGGGTCGGAAGGGGGGAGAGAGGGAGGAAAGGGCAGATCCCAGCGTCCTCACCCTCCACCCCTTCAGCCAAGATCTCCTCCAGAGACAGGACATCCTCTTTGACCTGCTGGGGCTGAGTCAGTAGCTTTCTCAGCACATTCCTGACAAGATAAATGGAAGAAAGAAAGAGGGAGGGAGGGAGGGAGGGAGGAGGACGTGCAAGGACGGAGGGAAAGAAAAAAAATGCATGAAAACATTCATATAAATCTCAGCTTCGAGAACATCCATCCATTTGTGTGACCCTGTGCCCTCTGCTGTGATTACACATACTGTCACCGCCTCTGTGGAATGTGAAGTGTTGAGACTACGTTGTGTTCACACATAAAGGCGGCGAACAGGTGGAGGGGGCTTACGCTAACAACTGGTGTTCACAGACAGATGGACTCAGAACAGAGGGCGACCCTGAGCTCCCGTTTCATCATCTGATCATCTCGCAGGCGTCAGCGTCCCCGCACCATAAAGAACTTAACATTGTTCTGTACGTCTCTTTGTTCTCAGTGGAGGAAGAAAAGTACCTGTGTCCATGTGCGGCGGCGTGGCTGAAGCAGTTCATGTCCTCATAGAGAGATGACGTCAGGGCGTTTCCATCGTGGATCTTGGATAGGGGGTCGGCGCCCCGCGCCAGAAGCAGACTCACCATCTCGTAGTTCCCTGGGAAGCACATAAACAGTAAGTTACATGCAAAAGCAGCTCCTAAACACATTCCAATACAGTATGACGTTTTTACGAGTATATTTACTGCTGCAATGATTACATTTCACCACAGGGAACCATGTGCGCTGTATAAAGACTTATTTTTCATTTCTCAAACACGCAGACGCCTTCATATTAAGCACTGTTTACATGCTGTCATTGCTCCAGCATGTGTCTGTGTCAGTGGAGCTATGTGTGGCTTTCAGATGATCCCACAGAGGAATGCTGCCCAGAGGTTTCTAAAAGAACCACAGGCTGCACGCTGTTCCTCCCTGTGCCTTCCTGCACCCTCTCATTTGCTGACTGATACTACAAAGGCACAAGTCATTCAATTATTCATTCATTCATGTTTTATTTTTCTTTTCCTGGTCCTCATACGGACGTGCCTGTGTAACTTGTAATAATTGATCTGCTGTCAAACAGATCATAACACAGGCCGACTGCATAAGTTCGCTAAGATCAGCTGCGCCTTGTGTTGTACAGTGTGTAACTATGCATGTGCATATGTGTGCGTATGTGTGCGCCCACCTGCTGCTGAGGCCAGCTGCAATGGAGTGTCGGCAGTGCTCTCCTGTCCGTTGCGGACCGCGGCCCCCTCCACATTAGCCCCCGCATCCAAAAGGAGCTACAGAGCCACACCAAACATCTGTTACATTAAGCAATGTTTGACATCCTGTAACTTATTTACAGCCCGACCCCTGACCCCTCACAGTTGTCAATCCACTTTTTAAAGCATAAGCATCAGTTAGCTGTGGAACGTGCACGACAACTTGCATCTATCTATCTATGAGTATCCGACCTGCACAACAGAGATGTGTCCGTGCAGCACGGCGAACGTGAGCGCCGCCCAGTGTCGACTGTCAGGGTGCACAGAGGGGTGCTTTGGAGAGCATGGTGGGACCTGCCATCAGAGAACAAATCAGGTGCATAAGAACAGATGCATTCCCTGTGGGTAGCAGCATTTGGATGTGTCTAACTGCCGGAAACGTTAAAGCCTATATACATACCGCCACGTCAAGGTTGGCCCCAGCGTCGATCAACATCTGGACTAAAGCTTCATCTCCAGCTGCACAGGCGTACATCAGCGGGGTCATTCCCTGAGTGATGAAGGGAAAAAAAGGGAAATATCTTTATGAAGTATAGCTTTTAAAATGACCTCTGGGTGGAATTCCCCATGTATACTGCAGCAGTATTCCACAAACACAAGGAGATAGATGTTCAGTACCTGGTCGTCCATGCTGTTGACTCCATCTGGCCCCAGCAGATCAATGGCTTGGCCTATCAGGTCTGTGCGCCCACAGTTGAGCATCCGGAAACCTAAGTCCAGGTGGAACTTGTCTGTGGCAGCTTTGGAGTCCAGCCGTTTGAAGGAGCTGAAGCAGCACTCAGGTCTTACGGAGACAGAGACACAAAGAGAGGGCGAGAAGATGAATGGCAAATTCACCACCGGTTTGTACGAGCTGAATTATAACACACTCGTGTGTGTGTGTGTGTGTGTGTGTGTGTGTGTTTTCTCATTTACTTCAGCTGTCTTGGTTCACAGTCCAGTCCTGGAAGGAGCAGCCGGGCTGTCTGTCTGACATCATCGCTGTCTACCAGCAGACTCTTGCGATGCTCGGCGTGAACAATGGCCACTCTCATCCACTCCATCAGAGGCGGCAGCAGCAGGAACGGCCTGTGAAGAAACACAGTGTACACAGCGTCAACCTCTATCTAATGCATATGCATGTAACAAGAATAATCTACGTAACCCCAATGAGGAACAGTGTGTATTCATACTGCGATGTGTGTACGTGTCTGTGGTTCACCAGTGAGTCCACATTAGCTCACTGCAGGGAGGACGAGTTCTTCAAAGCTCATGATTCAGTTATGTTGATGGGAAACTCGTAAACTGTCTTCATCCTGATGACTTATGAGCGTCTGGCAACACTGTGAGTCACCCTTAAACCCCCCCCACACACACACACACACATACGCATATACATATATAACACTGTGCACCACACCTACTAATCATACGTACTTTCCAGCTTTTACACACCATATAGAAGTGGCTTACTTCAATGCAATACACACACACACAGGCAGATAACAGCTGTATCCGTGTATGACTAATGAGTGTTTATACTGTGGTTGCCAGGTTGTGCGTTTCAACATCAGTGTGTATTTGCTGGCAAAGCTATGACTGAAGATGAGAACATCGCCGTGACTTAGTTTTTGCTGTGGTTTCATAAACAAAACACTGCAGTCATTCATGAACACGCAGCTTATTCTGAAAACCCGTTACAGTAATAACGTACGACCCGAGGGAGCTGCAGCTACCTGGCACTGTTATGAATGATGTTTCTGAGATTACACAAAACCCAAAAAAAACACGACAGAGCCAGCTAAAACAAAAAAGAGGTCGATAGATTTTAAAATGAAATGAAACGACAGACATGACTGATCTGAGCCTGGGGGGATGGGGATGGGGGGGGGGGAGAAAACGTCAGTAATAGTAGTAATCACTATCCATTTGCTTTCTCATTTCACTGTTCTTCTCTCACACCTTTTGTCCTAACTCCCCTCAGAACCCCCGCTGACGTGGTCGTCAGTGACGTGGTCGTCAGTGACGTGGTCGTCAGTGACGTGGTCGTCAGTGACGTGGTCGTCAGTGACGCCGCGTCTAGCCGGGTTATCTGCTATTAATCCCTTCTCGTCTGTGCCCTCCCCTGACCATATGTGCATAGAATGAATGAGCCTGTTAACAGTGGCACATTATTGTGGGTTTTTAATTGTTGTTCTCCTTTTCGAGCTGAAGACAAAGTGTGTCGATTGTTTGAACACACACACACACACACACACACACGCCTGGGTAATCATGAGTTATTGAGCCGCTTCTCTCCTGCTGTGATGTTGACGTCATTGTTTCACCTTTGTTCTGAGGAAATGCAAACACTCAGTGCATACAATGAATACAATGGAGACAAAAGCCTGTGCAGTATAGCAGCATATCATACTGTGGAGTGTGTGTGTGTAGCCTATAGAGATTGTAGTTACCCATTATTCTGCTTACTGTGTTTACATTAAGCAGCTACCTGTGGTTTCCTATATGGAACTGCGCCTTCTGCACAACAGCACTCTCATTAATCACTGCTTTGTTAATAATGAATGAAGTCTCTACTTTAGCTGAAGGTCTCGGAAGGTCAGGCCTTTTAAATGATAACTCAACAACATAACTTGTTAAATTAACAATAATTTCACAAAACAATATTTTAAATATTTTATATATTTCCTGGCTGAGCATTGCTAAAAAAAATGAAATGTAATTGTGATGACGACAGTAGTGAATGTGGTGTAGTGAGGCATTCGTTGATGAATAAAACACAGTCGGGGGGGGGGAGCCCCCGCTGTCAGCTGTCACTCAGGTGTGACCGTTAACAGGCAGATGAAGGGATAATTGGCTGGAGGAGGAGAGCCGATGGTTTAATGGAGCGGAGAGAAGATGGGGTTTTGTTTCTGAGGAGGAGCAGTGGGTTCGTGGATCAAAGTCCATACCTTTCTTAATGGCCTCCAATCAGCATAAACTGGGCCGAGTGTGTCTGTTAGTTCATGTGTGCATGCACGCCCCCCCGCCCCGCCCCCCCCGCCCCATTGCTACTTTACTGCACACTTGCTCCCAGCCATTGGCACTAATTCACAGCTAAAGCTGCTTCAGTCAGCCGTGTCCAGCTTTTAACAATTAACACTCATTGATCCATTAGAGATATTTTTCTGTGCTGCACAGTGTTTGAGTGTTTGAGTGTGTGTGTGTGCGTGTGTGTGTGTGTGTGTGTGTGTAGTGGGCTATACACAATTTTGCCAGTGGCCCTACACTGCGGACAGATGGATTGTGTCCGTACAATTACCCACACAGCTCTGGCCACTATCCCACAATGCATCTCCTCTTTCTCTCTCAAGTACTTCTTCACCCCCCCCCCCCCCCCCCCCCCCCCCCCCCCCCCCCCCCCCCCCACAACCCCGCACCCCCCATCTGACCCCTGTGTCTGGGTTATGCCCTGAGCCTGAAACACAAACTTCAGCGTAGCCAGAGCAGCATCAAAGCCCAGACGCCTGTTATCGCCGTAACTAGATAGCACTTTCTGGGTAGCCTACTGACCTGACATGCTATGGCTACACACCAAGAACAGCAGGATATACACACAAACGCACACGCACCACCTCCCCTTACCACCACCTGGCCGGTCATAAAATGACAGTCGGCTCATATTGTGCTCAGATGTGGTTGAACTATTTAAATTCTAACCTGTCCATCATTAGAAGCAAAGGTTTTCCACGCCGGGCGGCAACATCACACAGGCCACACCGGCCCCATATGTTGTGTGTGTCCTAAATCCTGAAACCAGTGTGACTGACTTATTGACTTTACGCTCTATACTTCAGTCAGGTCTTAAAGCAAACCCACATGAAGGACTGCAAAGGGTCAGGGTTGACCAGTAATAAAGAGTCAGATTATTATCATAAAGACTCCATACAGGGTGGTGTAGACCATATCTGGTTCATCTGTGGTCCACTGGCTATTTCTTATCACAGTTACACATCTCTCCATTAGTGCTGACTTCCATCTACTGGGGGGGTCTGTGCACAGAATGGGTTTTGGATTTGCTCCTTTTTGGCGGTGAGGTGACTGAGCTTACCAATAAAATAGTTAAATAACTTTCAGCATTCATAAAAATCTTTTTTTTTATATACGTTAAAGAGGGAAGTGTGACTCTACATAAAGAAGCTGGTGAGTTGCCCTCCCACATATACTGTAGTTCAATACTCAGATACAAGATCGTCACTTACAACTAAGTACCAGCTTAAAAGGCTCAGAACAAAAAGGGTCGTCTCACATACACTAAAGGATTCTGCAATAACACTCTCCCCATAACACTTGATGATGTGGCCCACACAGATTTAGAGGTTTCGGGTTTCCACCAAAGATTTTATAAAGCTTTCAACAGAGCGTGAGCCAACGAGATGGAGAGAAGTTTGTATCATTGCAAGGCATTCAGATTGTAATCACTACCGGGTTTCCTCGACCACCTGAATCTGCCCTGCACGTTAACGTTCACAAACTCCACACACAGATATCCAGGGTGGTGTGCAGCGACACGGCTACAGAAAGGCAGATCGGCAGATGTGTAGAAAGAAACGGAGAAAGTTGCAGATGTTGTAACGGGAGGTTAAATCATTTTCATCCTGCACACACACAAACCAGACGGATACACAACCGAGATTAAAAACATCTGAGCACTTGGGAGAAACTGCCAGGACAGGGGAAAGAGGTGTGTGTGTGTGTGTGTGTGTGTGTGTGTGTGTGTGTGTGTGTGTGTGTGTGTTTGCAGCTCTGCTCTCTTTGATGCAAACGTGGAGCCCACCTTTGCTCCATCACACTGTGCCTGCTCATTATTAAATGTACGTGGGCCAGCTGTTACTGTGTGAACACACATGTGCGAGTGTGTTAAGGGCGGAACAAGATGCAGACCGCGGCCTGATCATCGTGCCTTCACGGAAACGGACCGATTACAAACAAGGGAATTTTCTGGAGGTTGAGAACACTGCCGGGTGAAAACTCCGCCCAATTACTGCAGCAAACTGAGCACACGCATTGGTGGGAGGTTCCATTTATATGCATGACTGCTACCTCTTGACAGGCCTCCATACATCAGCATCAGTGTCGTTAACCTTTACACACGAGAACGTTTCCCACTGACATTTAAACGTGATTAACCCGGGATCACACAGCCACACCTGAACGCTGATATACGACCAATCCCAAACACAATCCCACGCTTAAATTCAAATTAATATCCGTCTCTTTACTAACTGCACACAACCTCCCGTGATCAGTCACTAAACAGTCAGCTGCAGTGAGGGCACATGATGTTCAAACCAGTGTTGTATAGTTACATTGTTATTGGTCATTTATGCAGTATAAAGGTGTCATGCTGTTTTACTGTCAGGCTATCTACATATTTTAAACCAGTTGTCTTGTGATTGGAAACAAAAAGACAATAATTAACATAATTGTTCTACAAAAGGCGGCGCGGGGAAGATCTGAGGAGTCCCTAACAGAATTACAGTCAATTAGCACCTTTTAAGCCCCTTAAAACCACAAGTCCCTCACCGAATATGCACTCTGAAGGTGCAATTCCCCATCTATCAGACTAACATTAGCACCTGGAAGCCGCTGCTTACCTGTAATTTACCTCCAGAAAATTAACACGTCAATGAACAGAAGGCGAGGGGGTTAGGGGGTTGGCTGAGAAAAAAAAACATGTGGCTTGTAAACAGAGCTGCTCACTTGATTAGATGGTGTCTGAAGTTGGATGTTTGTGTATTTGAATTAGTGTTTATGCAGTTTGTAAAATTTCCGTCAAACCCGTGAGCCAAATCAAATCCTGTCTGTTTACAGAGGAAAGCCGGAAAACAATACAATGCAATAAAATGTACAAGAGGATCAGCCAGTAAACTTAAAATCTGACTTTAAATAAATAAACACACTCTCCTTAGATTAGATTTGTTATTTCACTGCCTGTGATACACTCTCAATAAGTCCTGTGTGACGCCCACCTCTCCTTGATGAGTGCCATGCGTGGGGGATCGAGGTTGGGATTCTCCATGGACTCCATCTGTGGGCAGCGCAGGAAGTAGTAAAGGGTGTGGAGGGCGTCAGGCGACCAGGACACGGGCTGCTGAGAGCGGGCGTGACGGGCTGGACTCAGCCCCGGGCGCACGGAGCTCAGGCGCTGCATGTGGTGCATCGCACGCGACACCAAGTCACCTTGAAAAGAGAAAACACGAGACATTAAACCTAATAGGCAGCATCATTTTCTGACCTGTACAATAAAATGCAGGCGCTCAGAGGTTTGTTGGGGTGATATAAGGCTAATCAGGCATTAAGACCATAACAAAAAGATCTCAGTGCCCAGTCTAATACCCTGTTGGCTTCCAGTCCAACCCAACCGGATTTCCCCCTTTCCTTAACCACTTACGCTCAATCCTTTACTCATTCCTCTCCCTCAGTGTCTCCAGTGGTATTTGCCATTAGCATTACCATTATCAGTAAGCACAGCCAGACGGCCAGTCTAAATAGCCATTTATCTTAAATCACTTCAGCAGTTAATGGGGTAACAAACAGTTGGTTACAGACACTAATGAAGTGTACAGCTGTTTTCTCTATCAAAGCTGTTCACTCACTGCTCGCCGCCTGGGAAGGTGGAGAGTGGGAGTCAGTCACGTGACCAAGTGAAAGGTAAACAAACGGAAAAAGTCCAAATTTGTGTTGACCGCCACTTGTGAGCAAACGCTGCAGTGGAGATGTATTTGAATCAGATAACACAAAACAAAGCGAGAGTGTGAGATGAAGAGAACTCCACAGGCTCCAGGAGGGAGGCCCAGGTTGAACTTGAGACGGTGTAACGTTCATTTAGCATAATTACCCCGGGTTAATTCCTAACCACATTACTGTGAGTAGGCGGCTGCACGGAGGAAAAGGCTGGTAATTTTAGCAGGGGGTGTGTGTATATAAACGTGTGTCTATGTAAAGGGGGGGGTTGGGGCACTTCAAGGGGGGTTAGATTGGAGTGGCCTTCCCAAAACAGGGCCCACTTAAAGCTGAAGGGTCTCCTTTGTGTTAACCACCACCAGCAACCCCTCCAGGAGGTCTCGCAGGAATTCCTGCCCAAGATGGAGAGCCTCTCCCAGGCTTTCAAGCCCATATTGTGCCCCGAAGCTACGCTGAGCTTTAAGGGTCAGAAGGATATGAAATACTACTTTACAGCTCCCACTTAAAGTCCCTGTGAAGGCCTGGAAAAATCAATTAACTATGACACGACTGGCTTTTAAATGCACATTGACCAAAATGTGCAAGATAATGAAAAAAAAATACACCAGATAACTGTAAGATCTCGACCATGATATCAGCTAATGAGAGAAAAAAAAAACATGTCAACAGGAGATTTTCATCTGGACTCGGAGTGACCCCACATTTGTACCAGCACGAGCACAAAGCTTGTCTTATTATGGGCTGTCCTGAAGTTCTCCACAGTTAGGTGGATGGTCCCACACACACACACACACTGACCACGGGTTTGTTCGAGGGCTGTTAACAGAGCTGAAAAGGAAACGTTTGAGTGTGAAACGACAACTTTTAGAGCCAGTCGATTCGTTACGCTTCATTTCCCACAATTCTTCAGCCGTCGAGTATCCAATATCCACCATGGCTCCGCACGCCATGGCTTCATCTGTCCAAGCCCAGTCCAGAGACGCAGCTTAGTACAGATGCTCCTGTGTGCGCCTGGTCTCCTGGGCTCAGATCACAGTGCCAAGCCCCGCGTGTGTTTTTGTTGTGTGCACGCGTATCAGTGAACACATGCGTGAGTGCGTGTCTGGGGGCATGAATGAGTGTGAAGGATGCCAGCCCTGTCCACTGCAGCCCGGCTCCACACCACAACCACCACCACCACCAGGGATGTGGCACAAAGAGACCACTGAGCGGGACTGAGAAAGAGTGTGTCTGTTTAAGAGCGTGTGTGTACACTTTCTTAATGCCTCACTAACGGCGGTGGTGTATGAACGTGGCCTTGTGCTGGTGGAACAAATGGCAGAGTGTTAGCTCATTTGTGGGGGGGGAGGGGGGGGGGACTTATCCCTGCCCAGGCCAACACTAATCTCCATCCCTCCTCCGCTCGCTCTGCCTCACTCTTCACCTCTACACCTTTCCATCATTTCCCCCGAGTCGTCAGTCCTCACACATCTAACACCACCACCACCACACACACACACACACACACACACACACTGCTTTACCCACTATACTGTACTATTACACTCCCAGTCAAGTCGTCAACTAAACCCCAAAGTGGTATAACTGCTTTCAATTTTAAAGTATAATTCAATGTTTAAAGTATAATTCTCTTGACTATAATCAAACAGACACAGGTAAAAACATGAATGTCCTGAATGTATGTAATCCAAGGCTTTCTCACTTAATTCTCCAGTGCCACTGGTGTAAATAAACTTTAACTATTGCTTATGTTAGAGGGGCTTGTTAACACAATGAGGCCCAAGATTTATTTCAGGACAATAATAAGTAAAACAACAGGTATTTGGAATTTCTGTGGCACTTGGCAGTCTGACACAACTACATGACAACTTGTCATGTAGTACATGACAATGTGTGTTTAGAAAGTTTCCATAATATAAGTCAAATATTTAATACATTCGCAGGTTCATAAACATAAAGCATGCACAAGAGCACAGGCATTATCCTGTACTCACTGAGCTCAGAGATGCTGCCCACGCAGGTAGCAAGCAGGGACTGCTCCAGTGTCCTCAGCTCCAGCTGGGCATAGGCATCCTCCCTGCTGTCCACAGACGTCTGCTGGTTCTCTGTGTATGGACTGAAATGGGCCGGCAGAGACAAAACACCTACAGAGGCGAAACACAGACAAAGAGAAAGTTATTAGGATTGATGTGATCAATAAGTTGAACTTTACACAAGCGTCCATTCACAGTCCCAAACCAATTAGTGAGGATGTTTCCAGAGTGTATTTATAATCCTGGTAACACATCATCAACACCACTGACGGCAAATAAACACACGGGGGAACACGAGGCTTGCTCTCAATACATTCAGGAACATAAACAGAGCACACGGGGACATGAGGCTCATTCAGACCCTAACCCTAACCCTAACCCTAACCCTGACCCTAAACAATCTGAGGGCTCCCACAAAGGAATGAGATCAGATTGAAGAATTCATTCTGACAGTGGATAATCATATTATGGATAATATAAAAACAGTTTCTATAAGTCATGGTTATAGAAAGAATAATTTGGGTGGAAAGACTAGTGTTTGATGTACTGGATGTAAATACTTTGGGGGACCTAAAGTAAAATAAAGTATGAATTTGAACATTGTGAACTGTACTTTTTTTAATGGCCTCCTTTTAATTACATTTTGTTTTAAAAAGGGGAACATTTGCAAACCAAACCAGAATATGCTCTAAAACTTTTAATGCAAATACCCTGGGAAAAGCATTAAATTGCGGGTTGAAATCACTACGGTATGTCCACTGTCACGACTAACTAGGGTCCATCTCAGACATGCATGGAATTTCCTCCAAAGATGGTCCCTTTGGAGATTCACTCAGCACAACAAAGCCAAAACACCGTTACTGAATGGTCACGACAAAATAAAATACACATTACATACACAATCTGTCTGAGGACTTTCATTTAGTACAATTAAGAAAGAAATCTGATACGAGACAAATTCTGACATTGCAGTTAAACACTGGGTTTGCAGTTCTGTTCTCCATGACGGCCATTTGTCAGAATAATTGCAGACAATGAGATAATTGCAGACAATGAGATCACGCTTACATAAACCAAAGATGTCCTCCTGTTCGTTCACCACGGTTGTCCCGTCTTCATATTCCAGCTAAAGATCACTTCTGACAAGCGACAGGGGAGAGGAACTAAGTGCTGTAATTTGCCTGTAATTATGTGTCTGCAGGCTCTTGATTCGTTTTGTCTGGAGCAATAGGTGGTTGTTAAAAAAGTTTTAAAAAGTGCATGCTCCTGTAGGTGAACATGATTAGCCACCTACAAATTAACCTTGACCCTTTTTTCCCAAGCCGGAGCAATGGGCAGGGACTGGATTACAGACAGGATAGAGAGACAGGAAGAGAAGAGATTGTCTTTGCCGGATCATCATTCATTTTCAAAGCTTTCAAGAAAAAAAGCTGCTTCTTCTCAAGCTCTCCCTTCTCTTGGCTCATATCCCTAAAATGACATTCCCATGTGCTTCCAGCAAATGCTGCCCTCTAATTGGAATCTCTGAGGGATAGTGAAAAAGAAGAGGATGTAAAAAAAAAAAAATCCCATCAACTCACTATTATGTCTATTATTAATATGTCAAAAGATGAAACTTCAAAGACAAAGGACAGAATATTACTATTAACTGCATGATTAGTGGTAAATGTTTCCATGGAACGTTCTCGTCCTCTCTACTCGGATTTAATTTAAAACATTTATCTTCCGTACTGCTTCCGACTGAAGCAGATCGTTACAGAAACATAACCATTTGAATGCAAAATGCTAATTGAAACTATGTGCGTCAACTGCAGCAGATTTTTACAAAGACAGCTACAGGTACGGTGATACGTTGACGCAAAAATAAAAAAAAAACAACAACTACAAACACAAAAAGTGCATCTCTCTCTCCACTACGTTCTCTGCACCATCTGACTTGCATAATATGTGCTGACTCCGCCGTTCTTACACAATGGAAACAGCTGCCTCCAGCAGAGCGCCGCTAACACAAAAGAACATGCACACAGTCAGACTTGCAAAGTGTACACAAACAAGCTGCAACACATTCCTGTTCCCTCACACAGTGACAACCTGCCTGTGCATGAATGATGTCGGCACTTCTCTGATGTGTCGCTTCAGGTATTCTGGTTTTTATAAAGAAGGTTTGGCTCTTTGGTTTCTGCCTGTCAGTCATAAAACAGAATGACATTGAGCGAACTGCGGCATCTGAGGCCCTTTTCATGACCTTGGTGGGAAAAGACTTCCACGTCTGCATACCTGCAGACATAACTGCGTCGACACCAACAATGCTTTATGGCCGCCATAACTCCAGTGGCCTCCATGACAGAGTAGTGGCTGTTAAACCATGTG
Organism: Trinectes maculatus; assembly: GCA_016785345.1. Classification (NCBI taxonomy): domain Eukaryota; kingdom Metazoa; phylum Chordata; class Actinopteri; order Pleuronectiformes; family Achiridae; genus Trinectes; species Trinectes maculatus. The sequence goes on from JAFBJQ010002838.1 coordinate 187,178, forward strand.
ACACGTCATGCAAACAGGTCATTTAGAAATGGCTTGATTTAAACTCGCGTCCGGGAGACTCGTGCCTCCTGAGGTGCGAGAGCCATTTTAAGACATTGTGTCTCATTAGGGTGAGCGAGGGTGCGAAAATGAATGTGTGAGTCTGTGTGTTCGAGCATGTGTCGGACTGGCAGTGAACAACGATGTGCAGACTGACTCCCTATAGGGCGATTCCCACAGGACCTCACTGAGGTTATTATTATTTTTCTAAATATAGAGTTCAAAATAGAAAACTAGAAATAGACAAATTAGATTAGTGTAAAAAAATGCTCTAGATAACACATTGTTTTGTTTTGTGTATTGAAATAAAACTATTTCCGTCAAAACTAAACTGCCGCTTCAGCAACTTCACGCCTTCACATTTACATATTGAGCATGCACATGTCGTAAACCGGAGCAAAATCCTCGGAAACGCCAACGCAGCTTCAATCGATTCTGCAGTTCTCTTCTGAATCTGTGGCAAATCCTCGCACACCACCACGCTCTCAGCAGTTCCCACAGTCCCACCCAGTGGCTTCCCTCACCGCTCAACCCCAGCCTGCGTCATCTGGGCCTGATGTAGGTCTGCGAGCCAACCAGGCCATGTCCCCGCACCACCACGGATATCACGAGCACCGGCAACATCAAGCACCATATCATCATTTTTCTACGAGGGAGGCGGACGATGAGACAAAAAGGAGGGGGATGAAAGTAGAAGTTTGTGTAGAAGATGGAGTGGGGCTTTGGTGGCTTTGGAGGAATGAGTCATGCAGAGGAGGGACACAACTGGGGAAGACTGGGAGAAACGGAAGGGAATATGTGAGACTATAAAGAGGGTGAGGCAAGGGGAATACAAGTGGCACAAGGGATTCATTCTTTTGCAGCCATTATGGCTCCATCTCTGAGGTTGACCCTGCAAATGTCATGAGGGAGTCCCGGCAACAAATCACAGCTGAAACCACAAATCCAACTGGCAGTCCCTGACCCATCCAAACTATCTCTCAGAACCATTAAAGCTTCCCCTCGCTCAGCCAAGCTCTCACTCACCAGGATGACCTTGATACAAGGTCAGAAAATTCCAGCACTGACTTTCGGTCAGGCTGAAAGTGAAAGAATCTTACCCCAGATGGACTGTCACTCTGAGTTAGGGATCTTTACCTGTCACATCCTGTTTCAATAACACTGTCAAATCTAATTTCATTATTAAAAGATCAAATAATTGTCCCAGACAAATCATAAACCGCCACGAAAACATACCAAAATAATCTTGGGTAAAAGTTGGCTAACGTGAACTCATCACTGCTTTTCCCCCCACATACGTTATCTATTACTGTTGCACTTGTGGTTTCTCATGTTATCTCCCAATGTCGCATAACTCACATTATTCTCAGTCTTAAGATTTTTTTTTTCTTCTTTAGATTGAATAACTTGCCAGAAAAAGATCACAAACTACCCACTTTCATACCAACGGCAAATAGCATTTCAAATACTTCATAAAAAAACAGTCCCATTTTACTACTCTTTTTACTTACTTATTCCCCCTCTAACAAATTTCACTTGGCTGACTCGTCATTTCTGGTTTGACATCGTCAGCCCAAAACAACAGGAAGACATAAAACATTTCATTGTGTCTTTGTCGTGTCTTTTCGCAGCTTTTGGTTTAAATTGCGCCCCCCCCCCCCCCCCCCCGACAAGAGCACATTCTCAAAAGCGTAATTGGTCTGTGTGTGGATTTGTTTTGTCTGCCATAAAGAGTGTGTGAAAGACAGAGGGACACAGTCAGCTCTGACCTGGCTGCGTGCTCCCAGTGAGTACGAAAACTGAACGACCTAAAACGTCCACACACAGAAATGAACACCTGCCTCGCCTCCGTTAACAGCCCCTTCATTCATTACAGGGTGGACAGGTTAGAAAGTCGGGGTAAGGGTGTTTCAAAGCCATTTCCCCTCCCCAAGAAGGAGCTCTCATTCTGGGCCGGGAGCCCACATGCTTGTCCCTGTGTGGAGGCTGGAGGGTGGACAGTCGCACAATAGTATAGTGTTTGACAGGGCTGTTATTGGGTGTGTGTCACCCCCACAGTCTCCTGATCTCCTCTGTCCTCTCACACTACCAAAGACACACACAAACACACACACACACACACAAATGCTTGGACTTTATTTCATGTCTGTGGAATCCAGAGGCCAGATGTGATCCTTCACTCAGAGGCCTGGCCTCTTGTTGTCCACCATTAAAAGACACAAAACACCTGTCTCTCACACAACGAGCCTCACCCACACACCCCTCATTCCTGTGTAGTGTTAAAATGACTGTGTGACAAGTTTGAAGGGACCTGAACAAGATTTCTTAAAGGACAATGGTGACACTTGTGAAATAAAATTTAATTAACTTTCATGAACTAGAGGTATTTTTGTTTATGTTTCAGTATAAAGGGATTATAAAACTGCATTAAAAGGTCCTGAGGATCTCACACACACACACAGGGGGCTGTCAGAACCTGATAAATCACAGACTGCGACTGACAAATGAAGTGGTGTCTGAGCGTTGTCCCCTGACGCCTCTGATGACCCCCGATTGCACTGGGTCAAGGGTCAGAAGTGGTGCTCAGCTGGGGCTAAAAGAGGAAGTAACCTTATCAGCTGTGCAAAAGGAGGCTTCCCTAAGCCACTGAGTGAGAACACCCACACACAGCATTCATCACTACAAGGCACAAACATACTGAAAATGGAGCGAGAGGAAAGTTTCTATATTTGATGTGAATGAAACGCCTGTTGTTGACAGAGTGTAGCTTTCACCCAGCAGCCTATGTTTGGCTTTTTAAGACTTCTCTAAATGGAAAAGCGCTACATGTGTTCTGGAATGCTGAAAAAGAAAGTTTACAGAAACATTACACTGCAAACCCAACTAAATATAAAGCTTTTACTATAACCACATGCTACCAACCACTTCCTGCTCGTGTGGAAAAGTCAGCATGATAGAAAATATATCTACTAGCCAATAAAATGGTAAATCCAGATTATGCAAATAGTAAAATGAAGTTTTCAATGTAACTGTAAAGATGCAAATATGAGGTAACACACACACACACACACATACAGTCACAGATCACTTTTGGGGACCTCGCATAGACTAGCAAACACTAACTGTAAGCAATGACTGAAAAATCCCAATTGGGGGAACATGACTTTGTCCCCATGTGTGCAACCCACACACACACACACACACACACACACACACACACACACACACACACACACACACACACACACACACACACAAATCAGGAGTGGCCGGATTCAAGAGAGCTGGCTTTGGTTTCCCACAGCTTTGAAAAATGTTGCCATTAGCTCCTCTGTACATCTAACCCTAATCCTAAACATGACATCAGCTCTCCCCCTCTCTGTAATCAGGTTTTATACTATACATTCCAGGCCAACTACGTAGCCTGTGGCTATCTAGTCTCATTCAACATTCCCTCTTTCCATATGGCAAGCCACTTCATACATGGGCAGGAAAGGGATAGTATAGCTCCATTATTATAACTTACTTTTATAGGTTACCCTGCCTTGTTTATAATATTGAAAATCCACTTGAACCTCCACATACAGCGTATGGATGTTTTGCTTTGGACATGGTTTGTCAGAGTCGCGCTGGAGTTACACACTCACGTAAACATTCAACCGCAAACCCGCCCTCTCGTAACTGAATCCACTTTCACCGCTGAGATGATGTCAGCATCCAAAAGACCAAAGAGTAAGGTATTTGATGGACAGAAACACAGTGAGGAGAGCATAATGTGCTGGTGGTACAATGTCAGCATCAACAATGCGACCAACTCAACGCGACCCCGGCAGAGACTGGACCAATCAATGTCTGGCTGTTTTATTCGCCTGTTTTAGACAGAAATATTTCACCTCCCCTACAAGAACAAGTTGCCCTCTATTCAGCTCAGACAAATAACACTATGGGCAGGAGGCAGGGCAGGTAAGTACAAAGTGTATATGTGTGTGTATGGGGGTGTGTGTTTGGACTAATTGCTCCAGCTCTGTAGTTGTGATCAGCTCGTTTTCTGACCGTCTAGAGGGCAAAAACAGAGAGCCAGTCAGTTTGGATGGCAGACAACACGCTCATTGAGCAAAGTCCTGGACCTGAACTCCACTGCGTCGCCTCAGGAACACAAACACACACACACACACACGCACACACACACACACACACACACACTCGTTAGTTTAGGTTTCACCAGCCAAAGTGAGCAAGATGTACAGCAGGACCTTTTCCGAGCGTGTGCAGTGATGGATGGAAGTGAATGAAATTCCACTCACCATTAAAAATTCACATCATGCAAAAAGCTTATTAATTATAATTCTGATGATGATGTTTTAAATAATGGGAGTTTAATTGACACACAAAAAAAATCAATGCACAACTGAATTCGACATGCTCGACTCCACCTTCTTAATGACATGCAACTTCCTGTCATGGCTCATTAGCTTTTTTTTTTTTTACTTTTCTGACCTGACTTGCAGATTGATTACGGAAATTCCCTTTAATAGTGAAATAACCTCAGGTTTATAGACAGGGCTGCGTGTTTGTGTTGCACACAGATGCAGGTGATTTCATTAACAGTAAATTTATTATCACTTCAGCCCGAGCGGGAATAACATCCAGAAAAAGCACCTTGTGAGTCATCGTTGCATATTCAGCCAATCCACTGAATCTAAGTCTGCGTCATTCCTCTCTCCTCCCAACTTCGTCAGTTCCAAACTAAAATGAGCATGAATTCACACGTTAGCATCAAAAACCAATTAACACACTCTGAGAAAGCCATGCTGTTTCATTCCAGTGTCATTCACAGCTCAAGGATGTAAATGAGGAGAATCTGATCCTTCCCAACTTCCCTGTTCAGAGAGAAACTTTTCCTGGTGCAGCGTGGTTCTCACACTCCTGCAGACAGTTTTGATAGAGGGGCTTAGGGGCTTAATGTTTCAAAGAACTGAACCAAATTCCCCCTTGTAAATCTAAAGCAGCTTTCTGATGATTAACATTCCATGTCGGGCTGCGTAAAGGACAATATCATGGCACGGACATGAGTGAGTCAAACTGGAGACAAAAAAAAAAACAGGGTGTGTGATGTTGGCTGTGTTCCGATTAGAAAGATGAACTACTTTTCGAGCAACCTTTGATTGTCGTTCACTTCCATGGAAATACAAGCGTGTTGCATGTTGTGTGTTGTATGTTAATAAAAGGTGTGGTCAGTGATTGCATCAGAAAGCTGCACGATCAGCTCAATCAACACACTTTCTTTTTTAGACACGACTCTATCTAATTTTGTTTTTACTTCCAAGTTACAACCAATTAATGTTGCATTAAGGGGAAAAAAACAGCACACTCATCACACGCACTATCACCTGCTGTGATAAAACGTGAGGATGAGTATGCATTATGTTTTATGAGCATTATATCTCAGCAGCGGGTTTACAGCAGCAGACATAATGGAGCAGAGCTTTGTTCTTTTGTTTTTTTGGTTTTTTTTTTGTCTGCGGTAATGTTGCTGTCCATGGCACCGTCGACAACAAATGTCCTCGCTGTGAGACACAAAGGCGACATGAGATTTTTTTAATGCTGGGACGCAGAGTGGCCATAACATCAGAGAATCTCATTTAGGAAATCAATGCCACTGATGGAACATATAAATCAATGGGCCACCCAAACTCAGACACACATGTTGACGCTCTGATAAATGCAGCCAGCCCAGGTTGACCACACACACACATATTAACACTAAATGGTACACACCGACACACTGAGGTGTCATCGACACAAATCATGTAGCCCAGTGTCAGACTCGGAGATGACAACAGAGCAGAGATAGCGGCTCTGAATGTGACCTGGGTGTGGTCGCGACCTGCAGGGCGTGTCAAGATGTCCGCCTCTTTAACAGGAGGCCGTAAACTACCTTTAACCAGACAAGTCACCACATTCAACCGGCTGTATGGCCCATCTGACACCCACGGGGGTTTTACAGCCGACCCCTGACACTCACACACACACATACCATGTACACACCCCTAACACCCACGATCCTCAACAAGGAGCCCGCGAAAGAACGACCACCCTCTTATGCATCTATGTCACCTCTTGACCTCTGACTCCTCACACGCACAAGGCAGCACTTACACACAAATTCAAACACTCACCCGTCTCCATGTCCATGTGATGGTCAGCGCTGTGGGGCTCCATCACATAAACAAAGGTTCACTGTCTCATTAGGCAGTCACACCGTGTCATTAGGCAATCACACACACACACACACACACAATTTACAAAACAATAGTTGTTGAGCTAAAGTATTCCTGCCCTCTCTGACTATGGAAAATTATTTTATTATATTATTTTATTGGGACGATATCTAAGGCTTAGTCCACAGATTTCCAGAAAAATCAAGCAAACAGTTCCTTTCCCATAAAAAGAATTAATTATTAAACCACGAGGGAGATAGATGCCTCTGTGACACGGTCCGTCATACCTGACGTGATGAGCGTTTGCTGCCTCTGCTCTGCAGGGGGCAAACATTCCTCGGCCGAAGCGCGGCAACAACACAAATACAGGTTGTGGGAGGTGAGGTGTGTGTGTGTATGCGGTGTTTGTTGTGCTGTGTGTGTTCCCAGCTGTTGCCTGCGCAGGTGCCAGCGACACGCTTGACTCGGTGTGTGTCACTGAAATACTTCATAAGGTCATCTCAACAACTTAATATGTCTGTTTTTGTGCGTCTGCGTCTCGGTGCATGGAGGCTACTGTTCCATAGGTCCCTCCGGACCACCCACAGAAACACTCTCCTCTCCTCGCAGCAGATGGAAAAAGAAAGAGAAGGATCACAGAGAGGGAGAGATAGCACCTCCGTCCCCTCCCACCCCGTCATATTTCTCCTGACGATAAAACCAGAGCACTTAAACAGCACACGAAAAAGTACAAGCAACGTCAAAGCCAAAGGCCATCTGCCCTTCAACTGGGCATTTCTTGTGTGTGTGAGAAAAGTGTGTCTCTGTGTGTGTGTGTGTGTGTGTGTGTGTGTGTGTGTGTGTGTTCCTTGGTACTGAAGAAGACCCGGTCAATTCACTTCAACTGACTTTCCCACAACTCGTCCCAAAGCCACAATGGCTAAATAATAGCTGACAGACCTTCAGTTCTTCCTCACACACAAATTCACACACACACACACACACACACACACGCACACACACACACACACACACACACACACACACACACACACACACACACACACACGCAATTTACAAAACAATAGTTGTTGAGCTAAAGTACTCCTGCCCTCTCTGACTATGGTAAATTATTTTATTATATTATTTTATTGGGACGATATCTAAGGCTTAGTCCACAGATTTCCAGAAAAATCAAGCAAACAGTTCCTTTCCCATAAAAAGAATTAATTATTAAACCACGAGGGAGATAGATGCCTCTGTGACACGGTCCGTCATACCTGACGTGATGAGCGTTTGCTGCCTCTGCTCTGCAGGGGGCAAACATTCCTCGGCCAAAGCGCGGCAACAACACAAATACAGGTTGTGGGAGGTGAGGGGTGTGTGTGTATGCTGTGTTTGTTGTGTTGTGTTCCCAGCTGTTGCCTGCGCAGGTGCCAGCGACACGCTCGACTCAGTGTGTGTCACTGAAATACTTCATAAGGTCATCTCAACAACTTAATATGTCTGTTTTTGTGCGTCTGTGTCTCGGTGCATGGAGGCTACTGTTCCATAGGTCCCTCCGGACCACCCACAGAAACACTCTCCTCTCCTCGCAGCAGATGGAAAAAGAAAGAGAAGGATGACAGAGAGGGAGAGATAGCACCTCCGCCCCCCCCCCCCCCCCCCCCCCCCCCCCGTCATATTTCTCCTGACGATAAAACCAGAGCACTTAAACAGCACACGAAAAAGTCCAAGCAACGTCAAAGCCAAAGGCCATCTGCCCTTCAACTGGGCATTTCTCGTGTGTGTGAGAAAAGTGTGTCTTGTGTGTGTGTGTGTGTGTGTGTGTGTGTGTGTGTGTGTGTGTGTGTTCCTTGGTACTGAAGAAGACCTGGTCAATTCACTTCAACTGACTTCCCACAACTCGTCCCAAAGCCACAATGGCTAAATAATAGCTGACAGACCTTCAGTTCTTCCTCACACACAAATTCACACAGACGCAAAACCTGACACACACACACACACACACACACACGCACACACATATTTCAGACTGGCCACATTGTATATAACCCATTACGCCCTTTTTTGCAGAAATTAATAAAACCTAGCACGGCAGGAAACAACCAATAAATCGTCAACACACAAACACACACACACACACACACACACAGTCTTCCACTGAGACAGTGTTACAGTGGGAACATGGAAAAGTTTACAAATTGTTGCATGGTCGACCAAACTCAGCCTTGCAGCCTCTGATATTGTTCATAAATTCTGACTGGCGAGAGGTGCAGGCCACATCCTGACCACACACACAAAAACACACAACCCCCTCCGCCCTTCCCAGACACACCAAACTGCCCAGCAGAGACCCTCTAAAGAAGTGGTGTGTGTGTGTGTGTGTGGGTGTGTGAGCGCTCATGAGGAATGTTTGTGTGTAACAGATGACTCTGTACAAACGGCAAACTGAGTGACAAATCTGTTTTCATTCTCCTTCTCCCACTGTAGGGTCTGGGTGTGATGTGACGGCTGAGCATGTGTGTTCTGTCGACCCAAAACACACACACACACACACACAAACCCCCTTCAATTCTCCATTGTCAGCCTGTGAAGTCTCAGGAGCAATTACAAAAACCGCAGGGTGATAATAAGCTACATTTGACCTTTCTGACCCTTGGGGAGGAACAGAATGAAAGCAGGAAAAAGGTGGCAAGACTTTGTGTACAGCAACAAATCGTCATGACGACAGTGGGGAGAAAAAAAAAAACAGAAGAAAGGAAAAGCTTGTCTTGCACGGTGTAATATCCGGAGATGACGGTATGTGAAATCAAGACTCCCAAGTGTGTGTGTGACTAAATGATGCCTTCCCCAGCCGTCGCCTCCGAGCTGCAGGTTCCCAGGACTCTGGTAGTAGCTCGGGACAGGAAGTCTTTGGCCGACCCTCAGGCCAGAGGAGGCCTGGCAGGGCGCTCGACAGGAACCCGCTGAGCTGGACGACAGACGGGAGAAGCCAGAGAAGGAAAATGAAGGTTTTAAGAGATATTCGATTCTTCAGTTTTGAGACTGCGGTGACAGAAACCAGCTCGCGGGCCCACGGGACCTGAACGATAGCCTGGACAACCACGGCCTGCTGGATGGCGGGTTGCATGTATGAATAGCACTTCATCTCATTGTGCCAGCCAGCTTACTGCTGACCTCACCGCTCTGGAGCAACCAGCACGAGTTGGTCAGAGATGTAATTACGGCCTTCGGAGAAGAAGTGCACGAGAGCCAGGAACGGCTCGGCAGGTTCATTTCTTGCTCGCTCGCTCACTCGCACCATTCTTTTTCCACGTTTTGTCTTGTACCTCTGTGCGGAGCCGGGTAAAAACGTTCAACCTAAATCATCACGGGGAGTTTTCACCGCCTCATACTAAACCCATTACAAACACTTTCTGTCCTCTGTTGCCAAAGCTGTTAACACTTTGTCTGAACAAAAACTGTTAAGGTGGGGCCGCTAACTCGTCTCCAGCCATCTGCGGTTAGGGATTAGAAATGTCGTTGTGCGTGTACACAATGTTGTGTTGTTGGTGTTCTTCCGCAAGGGATGATTATGATGACATTTCAAGACTGGCGTGCTGAAGACGGGGAGCAGCAGAGGAGATGAGGAGTGAAACTAAGAAAAGAGAAAAGGAGGAGGGGAAGTCGGGGGAGGAGAGAGAGAGAGAGATGGAGCTCTCGGGAGGTTTCCATGGGGTCAGGACCAGAAGAGAGGCCTCCGCTCTGAGTTTGTCTCTCCCAGCATGGGGCTGGTGTTGACTGCTGCCCCCCCCGACAAGAGGGACGTCAACAATCTGTTTGACTCCCCCTTCTCCCTCATCCAGAGCAGATTTCACACAGACACCGACCCTGATGCGTTTCAGAGGCAACTCGTCACAACTCAATCCAGGAGAAACAAACAAAACAAAACAACATTTAATGCTGATAGTGCAAATTCCTTTCCATCTCTGTCTCTCTCTTTCTTACTTATCTGTCTGTGTCACTTATCAGAAGTGGTGTTCATACGACAGTGCTTGCGCCGTGTCTGTGTCTGTGTGTGTGTGTGTGTGTGTGTGTGTGTGTGTTATCTTTGTCTATTCAGATGCCAAGACTGTGCCACAATGTTATCAGGACACAGAGACACATCAGGCAGGATGTCTCCCTGCGTTTTGACATGTGGGCCTGTCTCTCTGTGTTAACACGCTCCATTGTTCTCCTGAGGGCTCCCTGCCGCTGCTCTGGATCCTGTCTGCAGACCTCATGTCAAAACAAAGCCAAACCTAAACAACTGTGAGGAAAACGCTCTTCTGAAACCAGCCCGATGAGTAAAAGCTGCACTGACCTCACAGTCTGGCTGGAGGTCAGCTGACCCGCTGGCTGGGTGTTGCTGTATTTACGACTTGCTGACCCGGAGGCGGACTCCCTCCCCTTTATTCATCTGAAACTACTGACTTCTCTGCCCCTTTCAACCCCGTCCTGCTGACACACACCCCATCTACACGTCTGACTGGATCACCGCTAACTGAAGACTGCTCACAGCATGCTATATTATATTAGCTATAGACAATGCATGGAATTGTTAGTTAATAAGAGAAGCCTTTTCGGCTTCAGTTTCCTTATATATATATATATATATATATATATATATATATATATATATATGTGTGTGTGTATATATATATATATATACTACCTTAAAATTTACCTTAAAAACTGGTGGAAATATGTGGAATCCTAACATGTTTATTAAGCCTATTGAGCTTTTGCTACACGGAATCAAATCTGATGAGCTGATGAACACGTTGGCTTTGTGACTGTTTTCGGAGGCTGGATTCTGGTCTTTGAGGTGGAGGAGCGGGGAAGGCATTGAGGGGTGCGCCTCATTTAACCATGCCGTTTAACTGCTGTCTGACTGACTTCCTCTGCAGCCTCCACTCCTATGGAAAACAACATGTCTATAAGCCTATTGAGCTTTTGCGGAGTTACACGGAATCAAATCTGATGAGCTGATGAACACGTTGGCTTTGTGACTGTTTTCGGAGGCTGGATTCTGGTCTTTGAGGTGGAGGAGCGGGGAAGGCATTGAGGGGTGCGCCTCATTTAACCATGCCGTTTAACTGCTGTCTGACTGACTTCCTCTGCAGTCTCCACTCCTATGGAAAACACAGACACGCGACCGAAACAAAGTCAGTCGAGATGTTAATATTCCAATTCCATAGTGTCCTATATCCAGCTGTGTCCGGAGCTGGCTGAGGCTCCGTGGTGACACACAGATGGTCACTGATAGATTGAGTCAGAGTCAGTTACGTTTGAATTCCTTAAAATCACCATTTGGCAGAAAAGTTCGTAACAAAGGATGTTTTGTTACGAACTTTCCTAAAATACGCACAACTTCTTTTGAGCTCCAAACTGTTTATTTTGGTTCTAGTTGTTCCGCAGATCTTATCAATAGGGACGGGGTCTAAGAGCTACAGCCAAGGGAGTCCTGTCTTGACAGGGCCTGTTTTCCTGTACACACACGTGTTCTCCTTATGGCCCGGTGCTGAATGTTTGCCTTCCCTCCACTAACCACGAACGGACTTCCTGGAAGCTGTACTGTACATGGGTTTGGTCTAAATATGCCGTGTGTGCCACTGTGGCTCTTTTAATCACCACGTGTCCCAATGAATGACCTAGACCCAACAGGTGATTTTTTTTTTTTTGCACTGGTTAAAAGGTTGCAAATGGAAGATAAAACTGAAAAGTATACAGAGAGTTATGGGAGATAGGAATGTAGGAAGCAGAAAAGGGCGAGCAAACATTACAAAGTTCTAAAAGTTAGGAGCAGAGGCTGGAAAACAGATGGAGAAAAGGAGAAACACTAAATCACAGTTACTTAAAATGACTTCAACCCATCGTAGTGTGACTATCAGCTCATCTGACGTGTCCTATGATCTGGGCATAACGAGATCAAGCCCGAGCCTTGATGTGGTGTTGCTGATGAAGCTGCAGACTAGATACACAAACGCATTCCAGTGTCTGGCGGGGAGATGCAGGAGGCGGTGGTAGAGGTCGTGAGCGTTGTGTCTGCTTGTAGCCTTGATGAAAACTGCATGCACATTCTGCAGTGCAGTTTCAATGGCCTTCGAGAAGGCGCAAAGTACTCTCACCTTGTGCTTTCATTCCAGAGCGACTCGTCCTGGGTGTCGTCAAACAGGATTAGACAATCCACTCATCCTTGTGAATGGATGTCACACGGTGTCACACAGCCGGCTTTCAATCACGCTGACAGGAAAAAAAATGCAAATGCAGGCCAACACACACACACACACACACACACATCACAGTGCCTTGCCAGTACCATCAGATATCGTTAGTGTCACGGGGAGGAGACACACAACACAATATCAAAGCCAAAGACAAAAAAACAGATGAAATGTCAAAAAGGCTTTGTTGGCCTACTTAAGACACACACACACACACACACACACACACACACACCTCAGTTAACCTGTCATGGTGGGCACTTTGCCGACTGAAACTGGCACTCGCCAACAAGCCAGTCATAAACGCTGCTGCAACTTTTCCATCCTCCCTAATGCTCTGGTTCACTCTCTCGCTCGCTCACTCCAACGTCTCCCTGTGGAAAATTGGCTGGCCGTTAGCAGCTACTCCCAAACATCACGCGAGCTGTAAACTACTGCTCAACCTGCTGAAGGTGATCTGTGAGCCACTTCCTGGTTTTAAAGAGCAGGTATATTGCATGAAGCGCTGCAGTTATTCAGACTGATAGAAATTTCCTCGCAAACGAAAAGGGAATTGTTGGAGGAGCTCAGCAGTAAAGAGGCAGAAATGTGAGTCCTGAACAGAGAGCCTGTGTCTGCTGCCTGCTGTTTGCTTACTCCACCCTCTGCACACTCATAACCCAGTCATGCAGGTCTGGAGTCAAAGCATCCTCTTCCCTTTCTCTGCACCAACGCATTATACGCAGCTATGTGTGTGTTTCTGCACCACTTTATTTATCTGAAGGTGTGTGTGTGTGTGTGTTCTGCTGCTACTGTTTGTAAGTAAACACTGTTAGATGTCAGTATGCCTTTATACTGACATTAAACATTAAAGGTGAAAGGACGAGGAGGGAGTGTGTGTGCTACAGTGTGGCTATAGACAGATGTGTTTGCTTTTCCAGCGCAGTATATTCCGGCTTTGGACCATTCACCATCCACACACTGCTTCTCTGACTCCACTGGACAAAGAGGTCAGTGACAGCGACGCCACAGGGACCTCTCCCCCTCTCTCTCTCTCTCTCTCTCTCTCTCTCTCTCTCTCTCTCTCTCTCTCGTTTAGACTTAAAAGGAAAAAGGGAAAGAAAAAAGTCATCGATTTCCCAGCTTGACTGAGGAACATCTAAAAGTAGCTCTGTCCCCTTTGCAGTGCTGGATAAGGGAAAGGATCGCAAGCCTTTCTTTCTGGCACCAACACACACACACACACACACACACACACACATACTCAGCAGCAAAGAGTTCATTCTGGCCAACCTGGCTGCTGCACAGATCCCAGTCAGAGGAGATATGTGAAACAGCAGCTCCATCACTCCCCCATGCGCTTTCTATCGATCCAACTCATTGCACATCCAGCAGATTTCACCAGAGAAGACAAGGTGTTATTATCCAGGCCCCGGTCAGACAAACCTGTTTCCATTTAAACTAAACACTACCTGATCCCCCTCTGCGCTCCCTCCCGTCTCCCCTGATCTGCTTGTGTGTAATTAAATATTACAACCAAATCACAACCAGGATTCTTACGTGCATCAGCTGCAGGGTGGAAAAAACAAACAAACCCTGTTTAGCTGGAGCACACAGGCAGGAAAACTGATGCACTCCAGCTAACGCCTGTTAACAGTTGGAACTGTGTTGGTTGATGCTAATTTTCAGGGGCGCGGAGCAGAAACCTGGTGGTGGTTGTGGAGGTTAGTGGTTCAACGGAGTTTCAGAATGTTGTTTGTAGTTTATTTGTTGTGTGAGCTGCACAAACGCTTGGAAGCAGAGTGAAACTGATCTGCGCCGCCACAAACACCACCAAGTTAGACGGCGTGCTGACAGTCAGCCACAGTCTGTAACACTGCATCACGCCATCTCTATGTGAGGAACAGCAACACTGACAGTGGCTGACTGCACTGGTTTTGGAGGTTGAAACAAACATTTATTCCAAAGGGTTTAATTTTGCCCACTGTGACACATGAAGTCAAACTCATGTGTTCCTGTCTACTATGTGACGCCCAAATCCACTCCACAGAAATTGGCACCACTTTCTAAATTCTAAATTTAAAGTCTTGCACATTTTTCTACCGGCAAACACTTGCCATAACTGCCACTGACCTTTTGACCTTTGACAGTCAACACACAGATCTCAAACTTGTGCTTGGTTCTAGAACAGGTGCATGTTGGCTGTGCTGTGTCTAAGCCAGGTTTGAAGTTGTGATGATGATGAGATACACAGAGGTTCCTTGAAGCAAAACCACTGCTACCATCCAGGCAACGCACTAAGCTGTGGGGTCCAAGATTCCAGCCTTCTTCCAGCCAGTGTTCCTGCTTCTCTCGTTAGCTATCCAGGCTGCATCCCTAACACACCATGCAGGACGGATTCCCTCAAGAACCATCAGCAGGCAGCACAATACGCATTTTAACAAAGAAATAATTGATGACAACTTTACAATTCTCTCGGGAAAGAATTAAGATTCACTTCTCTGCAGGAGTGAAATTAGACTAAGTCAAGTTGCAATGCTACAGATGCTTTCAAGTTTCCTGTCGCTATTTCTGTGTCTCTATTCACGACCGCAGGCCCTTTTTCCTGCTGACTATCTGTCATTTCCATCTTTATTTGCTTCCCCTCCATCAGCACTTTACTGTAAACAGTGTTAAGAAGGATGACTCATGCCGCTGTAATGTAAGAGGAGGATCAAAAATATTGACTGACGATTCGAATAAGAGCGGAGCAAGTGAAGACAGGCTACACGCAGGGAAGTCATCTGCAACCTGTTAACAAGGTGCTCCCACTTTGTTTCAATTCAGACCCGCACACTGGATGCTGCGTCCACGCAATAGTCAAACAAAACCTTCATAGCGTCACATCACAATGAAAGCATTACTCACGGCTTGCTAAGAATAGACCGTACCCACACACAAGTACATTTACGGACCCACAGGAGGCGCACGTTTAGACACGCGCACATCTGTGCTCTAATGGGTTGTGTGTTTTCACATCCGGGACTGCAAACAGTGAAATGTACACGTGTGTGTGTGTGTGTGTGTAGGTCAAGGTGATACATGCACCATGTAACACTGTAACTCAAACATAATCTGTAGTGTTTTGTGAAGGATTAACCCTTAATATCCAGCAAAGCGACACAACTTATGGTCTTAACTTAACGTGACTTAACAGGTCAACCTAAATTCATCTGTGCAGTCACATTGAGGCTTGTTGTTAAAGTCTGGACAAACATGATGCATGCCGAATACGCATGCATCACACGAGGATGAACTCGAGTCTGCTTCGCCATAATGTCCTGATCTGTTTTCCAAAAACTGTATTTGATCGTGCTCCAGATTTGTGGAGCAGCGAGTGTATTTTCAGAGTGCTGGTTTCCCCATCTGCGTGACCACAGTGCTGGGCCGCTTTCCCTGTATCTCTCTGCCCACTGTTCCCACGCCTCTTTCTGGGCTAAATACATATTTAGGGAAATAGAGCAGCAGCAAATCATATGCCCTGTTCTCTCAGGGCACCCAACAAAACACTGCTCGTGGCCTCTTTACCACTGTTATAGAGCCAGGGCAGAAAAACTAAACCAGGGTTTACCCGCCAGTGTTCCTGTTGCTGTACATGGACGCTCTTTCGCCTTTAGTGTCCTTCCTGTTTATACAGTTGGACGCTTTCAAGCAGACCTTACAACCACGGTCTTCGTTTACTACTGACCACTGCAAACCTTGAATGGAGCTGTGGAT
>JAFBJQ010002838.1:203514-288514 GCA_016785345.1 Trinectes maculatus
ATGATTTCATAGCCACTTCCACTGTCCATTAGTAAAGCTACTACTCTGCACTTTGAATTGCCCCAAAGAACCATCAATACAAATTACATGGTAAGAGCTCGCCCGTGCTATTTCCTTGCAAAGAGAAATGAATGACAAATTGATTCTTCTGTATAGCAGGGGATTGTATATGAGGGGATTTCAGTCTGCGCTGTGGAGCCGTTTGAACGCATGCAACGCAGACTACAATGACCGCGTGTGTGTGTGTGTGTGTGTGTGTGTATGCGCGCGTGCTCGTACGAGTGCGTACAAGAGTAATGAATAAGATCCTGGCACATCACAACTGAGCTCCTCTAATGCACTCCCTGTGGACCAGAGGAAATAAACAGATAAAGATGAAGTGGACGTAAATGCAATGGCTAAAAGAGAGAGAGAGAGAGAGAGAGAGAGAGAAGAGTGAGAGTCAGCAAGAGAGGGCAGGAGGAGAGGAGGGAGAGAGGGAGGGAGTCTTCAGAATTGTTATTGGAGCCGTAGAAGTCATTTCTGACTTAAAGAGTTCCAGATGTGGGCCAGCTCCTGAGAAAAGGAACGAACCGGAGAAGGGGAGAGAAATCAGGAGAGACGGAAGAGTTTTCATCAGACTGCGCGCTTCCATATGATCAGCGGTCCACCCTCCCATTCCCAATCCGGTTTAAAACATTTGGCAGACGCATCTTTACTTTTGTGTATGCTGGTGGTTGTGGTGGGAAGGGGGGTTTTTAGTGGGAGCGGCGGGGGGCTGAGAGCCAGGTTTAGGGCGTGGGGTGTCAGGTGGTGAGGTGGTAGAGGGGCATGTGGCTTGCAAGGCCCAGTCTTGGGTCTATAAAAAGCTGGGGTGGTCAGAATAATGGTCTGTTGTTATTTTACACACACACACACACACACACACACACACACACACACACAGGTTATGACCGACCTCACAAAACTAGGCGAGTCAACCCCAACCAGAGGACATCTGGTTAAACACTGGGACAAAAGCTGCTCTTTAACTTCTCGTGCAACGAAACAGCTCCAACAGAAGCGGCGTTTGAGTTTTAGCACTCGCAGGTTCAAAGTGGCGGCTGATGCTCGTTACAGGAAACGCCAGAACAAATGAGCAAACTGCACTCGGACCTCAGGCCGGTTCAGAAAGATGGCGGCGTTAACCCGTTTCTTACATGCTTGCACGGAAATGTGCTCCTGCATGATAACATCGTCACTTATTTTCCACTTATCTCCCCCCCTCCCTGTCTCGCTCTCTCGTGTAGATGTGTGTGCCCATGGATGCGTGTGTGCTTGTGTGCCGAGCTTCTCCAGCATTTGTTTTCACTCCCTCTGCGTTGGGCTAAGCTGCACGATCGCACAACAAAGGGCCATTGTGCAGCGGTTAAAGGCTCTGCTCCGGGGAGCTGGTAGTGGGCCACAACCAAAGGCCGCTTACATTGTCCCAACACGGGCCCATGAATCAATTCAACAGTGCAGTGCCAAAACAGCCATGGAAAGTGCAGTGTGGGTATTCCAGAGTTTGACAAAGGAGGCAGGACAAAGGAGGGTTGACTGAGGAGGGACGTGAGGGTGGAGCAAACAAACAGACTCGGAGCAGGATGCACATCTGGAGCTGGGAAGGTGGTGGTGGGGGTGGTGGGGAGGGGAGGGGGGGGTAGATCCAAGATATGTGTTGGTGCTGGGTAGAAAAAAAGGACTTGTCTGGCAGGAGAATAGGAGGAGAGCAGGATAAGGGAATGAAGAGAGGGAAGGATTTAAAGGAGCGTGGAGTGGGAGGAGAAGTGAGGTCACAGAGAGCTGTGTCAACAGAGAAGCCTCCTGCCTGAGCTCTGTGGGCTCTACAGGCTCTGTGCAGCCCGAACCATGACATCAGCATCACAGTGACGTGTGAGAGAAGCAGTCAGAACCACGTTCAGCAGCTCAACGCCATTATTCCAGCGGCCGTTTCCCCAAACACTGAGAGAAGATACTATGTTTGTTTCTATCAGATGCAGCCTCAACTGTCAGAAACAAACCCATCCACTGTTACAGCACAGAACCTCCAGCAGCAGGCCACATGTCACCTTCTCCACACACACCTGGAAAGTCATGATCAACACGAGAAAAAGCGTGTGTGTGTGTGTGTGTGTGTGTGTGTGTGTGTGCGTGTGTGTGTGTGTGTGTGTGTTAACGTGGGACTCACCACTCGCGTTCTTGCCGCAGATCAGGTGCTCATACAGCTGCAGGACTCCCCACAGCTCCGCGTCATTGTTCACCACCACCTCCAGGGCCTCTGCGCTCAGCGGGGCGCCTCCTGACCCCGCATCCGGCCCCGGGTGACTCCTCTCCGCCACCAGCACCCGCGCCCCTATCTCCTCCACCAGAGCCTCCATGCAGGCGGTCAGACAGATCGCCGCGTACTCGTGGATGCGCACGGAGATGCGCGTGTCCACCATCCAGCGGAAGAAGCGCCCCACGGAGAAGGAGAGGCCGCACCGCGCGGACTTGCCCTTCCTCAGCAGCTCCCCGGCGCTCATGCTGTACATGGAGATGGCCCTGACCGTCGCAGAGACGCAGTGGTCGGCCAGAGCCCAGCTGAGCACGAGCCTCATGGCGCTCTGCACCTCGAAGCGCGTGCAGCGGCAGTGCATGACGCTGAGCCGCTGCGCCTCCCTGGAGATGCGGATGAGCGCGCGGCGGAGGAGAGCGCACAGCCGCTTCACGGCCTCCGGGGAGAACACCGGTGCCGCGGCGCCTTTGCCGGCTCCACCTGCGGCCACTCGGCGCAGTATCCTGGCCACTTCCTCCTCGGTCCAGGGGAACTCCTCCAGCTCAGGTAAGCGGGGGCACTTGGAGAAGATGTCCTCCGGGTCCTCGGGGAGGACAGTGTTGACCGTGTCCCAGCTGTTGTTCCTGCTGTTCATGGAGCCGGAGTAGTACCACCAGTTGCCCCGGTGAGGGGCGCTCATGAACGCCTGGGAGTTGGACTTGGAGGAGGACAGGCTGAGGGATTTGCACGAGTCCCCTGCCCCGTAGCCCGAGTCCAGCGTCAGGTCCTCCAGGGTCTTCATGTGGACATTGCTCAGACCAGCCATGGTCGTGGGAACACGCTGACAACTAGCGGCTGCGCGGGGAGACGTTTACCTGGAAGTCAAACAGCCGTGGAGCTCCTCGCCGAGCTGGATCAACTGGTTACGCGGCGCAACACTTGTCTGACATGCTGCGTAACGAGAGTCCAGCGGGACGCGGCGGGACGCGGACACACAGCGGCGCGTTGGTCCACACCTCCACAAACCTCCACAAACAGGGCAGCAGCGGGGTCGTCTCTGTCCGGGGCGCGTGCGGGGATTTAAAGTTGTGTCCTTTAACAGACCCGTCCCGTCATTCTTTACGCACGTCCGGGACCGAGCTCGTTTGTTCGGCTGCGCGTGACGTGACTGCGTCGTTTCCCCCCAAAGCGTCCGGGTAAAAAGTCCGAGTTTACTTCTTGGCCGCGCGACTCCGGTGCCTCGTCACGCGCAGGAGCGACTCCTGCTCCAGATGTGTAGGGGGAGGGGCCGCTGCTGAGTGACAACGCGGAAGTAGCTCAAACGCCAATGGGGAAGGGGCCGCCTTCTGCGCCAGCCAATCAAGAGCTCCACCCAAATCCGGCCGATGCTGGGAACTAAATTCAGTTTGTTTTGCTCCAAACGAGCAAAAAGCAGATCAGGCGTCTCTTTTAAACTCTTATTATGGAAATATAATTTATAAACCTGTGGATGTATGAATGAATTTACTATTGGTTTCTAAAATTACCCATTGAAACCAATTGTTACAGCCACTGGTAATATATATGTCTTCATTTCATTTTATTGATCATCTTAAGGATTAAAGAGTTACACTTCCTCCCCAGTGTTGTGTATTAAAAGTGTCTTGACTTTGTGTTGTGTGTACGCAATTTCACAGCATTTTCTATTTTTTTTTCTATTTGGCCTGTATTTTGCATTCATACACACATTGTTTCACACAGTGACACAGGATCATCATTAAGGGTTAGGGTTATAACACTTTGGCCATTTTTGTGTTTGCAGAGTTACTTTTTATTTTCATCTCATAACACATTGAGATTAAATGTAACAGCATGTCATCAAATTATAATTAGCAATAATTACGAGTGTGTGTAACATCTCCCGGTTACTTACCTGGAACCACAATGCACATGGAGCAGACTCCATGGTGACTCAGGGGGACCTGGCTTTCAGCCTGCACAGTGGTTCATGTACTTAATCTCTCACCTGCAGCCTGTAACAGAAAGTGAATCTGCAAAGCCTTTGATAATGGTGTAAGAGGCAGAGCAGTGTTTACTTTGATTTGAGGAGGCTTTGAAATGTTCACTCAATGTGCATTTCAAAAGCTTATATGGGATTTCAGTCAAGGTCGGCGCACCGCAGTAGCGTGAATAAATATGTACAACACACCTCTGCATTTTTTTCTCATTTTAAAGTTTCATCTTAGAAAATCGACTTCTGTGCTCATTCAGTACCAGGTCACCAGAGTTAATGCCAAAAGAAAGTGGTTGCTCCTTCTTTTATGACTAAGTGTGAGCAAATCCTCCCACAGCGCCTCAGAGTTTGGATCATGATGTTGACCTGTGTGTTGACCCTGGTTAGGTGGCGTAACGTGCTTGAGGTCAAATCAAGCAAACATGCTCGAAGAGGTGTGTGACTACCTGCTTCTCATCACTGTGCACTCGCACAGACCAGGTACGGTGTGTATCCAGGATCCAGCACTATTACATAATGGTTGTAGGGCAGTACACAAATCCAGCATGCCTATGACACTGCAACACATGTGAAAGCACAAGTAAGTTTTTGTATTGACATAAAGTGGTGACCCTGAAACACACGCACATGCTCACACATCATAGTCTCTGACTCATTCAGTCAGGGGGACCGAGAACAGAGACGGCGTTTTCAGTTCAGCCCACCTCCCCCCGTTTTGCTCCGTTAGTCAATTTCACAATAAATGATTTCAAGATACACACTCGCAGGGCGCAGGGGAGAGCACAGGAGGTCTGCGCTTGCCTCATGCAGGCCTCATGTGGCTGTGGTAAAAACAAGGATGACATCATGGGCTCTCGGCGTGCGTACATGTTCAGGGCAAACGTCAACCGAGTCGACCTCCCTTAGCAAAGTGACACACCGGGGGGGTGAGGGTGTGGGTGTGTGTGTGTGGGGGGGGCTGCAAAAAAAATTACATGTTTTATGAAAAACACACCAGTCAAAGTGCTGGTTTCATAAGCTTTGCTCTGCGTTGGTCGTGTAATAGAATGAATGGGAGATTAGATCATTTATTTTAGATATAACTGATAAATGGATATTGATGTCGGCCTCACAGGGAAACAACAGCAGGGTTTTTAAAAAAAATATGATCTCACTTTGCTTTGTCAACAGTGAATGCACAAGATCCTGCTGAAGTCTTGTCTAAATGAATTTTAAGTACTACATTTGAATATTGTTGATTACACACTACTACTGTATGTCTATGTGTGTTGGTGCACCACCGTGTGGTCAGACAGGGAACTGAGTTGAAGTAATAACAACACGTTTGACCATCTGCCACAGAGAACTAACAACACACCTTGAAAAATGATGTGGATGTAAGCATAAAATTTTATTTGCAAAAAAAAAAAAAAAACAACAAATCAAAATAAAAGTACAATACATTCTTAAAACCCTTTCCCTACAAAACAATTTCACAGAAATTACTTTGGAATGTATATTCCTAGTTTTCATTTTTAAGTTTTTTTTTTATATATAGTCTTATAGTTAATGTGTTTCTTTTGTTCTTTAAATAATTCCATGTCAATGTTAAATGACAAACAGTATAGACCTATCACCTGGAGAGGCAATGAAAGGAAACCCTGATAAAGGCACACATTTGTGAAAAAGCAATGCCTTGCCACATCATGTCCAGCACATGAACTGGTCTCCCGTATGCTGGAGCTTTATACAAGCTTTAAAGAACTGTGTCAGCATTTTCAACAGCTAAGCATTCCCTTTCTCCTGAGGGGGTGTTCTGACACGAGAGACAAAGTTTTAATCCCCCGCCCCCAATCCAAGGTTTGAAATGCAATACTCAGCTCAGAAAACACGAGGTGTGACAACTTTAAATCAAACGCCAGAGTGTGTTACAGTTTCATGTTCCGGTTGATGATGAGGTTTGACATCTTGGGGGGAAACGGAGGAAAGTGTCAGTAGAGTTTATGAGTGTAAACCGTTCAGAAATGCAAAAGCAACCCAAGCACATCCATCTAAGTGAACACCCAATTTAAATAAAAACAACTGAGCAAATTGCAATTAATAATAAACGTAATCATAATTGATGTGGGTGGTAGCATGTGAAACTGCTACACTGTATATAATGGGCAGATCAGCATGAAATGATGAAGTGAAATGGAGGTAAAGAAAGAGAGAGGGACAGACATCAAGAGACACAAAACTGATGCATCCTGTCGGTGTCTGTTTGTGAAGGGGCTTTCCTGATTGGGAGTCATTCTTCGTTTCATAATATGAGAAAAAAGGAAAATGTCAGCACCTTGGTCATACTGATAAGTGATATTCAACAGGTAGTAGTTGAAGTATTTAGAAATACTGTCATATCCATGGTTCCCCGCCGTGAGCCTGTCTGATTCATATGAATGATATCTGTTGACACACATTCAATTAGGAGCCCGCATGAGAGGGTGTTAGAAAAAGAGATCTTAGGTTGTCTTCACAACTCCTTGTTAGAAAAAAGGTGCTTCCTGTCGTCATAAGCACACACAAGCTGCGGCACCCCATACACACTTATATATACACAGTAAATAATCACACACACACTCTCTCTCTCTCTCTCACTCACACACACACACAAACACACACACACAAACAGCTGCTTTCCAGTCTGTCTGAAAACATTGCACCAAAAATGGCAGAGAGAAGGGGAACAAAAAAAAAACTATCTCCTCTCTGTACAGTAGTTCAGTCAGTGAGGGAAAGTGATGACTCAGTCATTTCTGCATAAACAGCTCACTTTCCAAAGTTCAAATTTAAACTCTGTTTCCTCACGCAGGCGAGCAGAGTTGAGGCAGTGAGCGAGCTACTGTAGGTCTCTCTCTCTCTCACACACACACACACACACACACGCACACACGCACACACACAGTGGATCTGCGGGCAGGTTTTAGGATCCTACGGCCAGCAGGGAGCGCTATCCCTTTGGAGTTTTTTTGTTTTGGGAATTCCACATCCCTCGTTTGGAGTGGTAGTAGTGAAAGAAGTTCCTCAAGCGTAGTCTCTCTACCTCCAACCCGTTCTGCAGCACCCTGAAATGAAGACACATTCGGTTTTCCATGGATACGACTTGTTGCCTTACCACAAACACAACAACATAGAATTGTTTTCAAGGTCATACCAATCTATATGTCAAGAAAATATGACAATACACTATAAACATGAATACACTGACTTTAACTCCCACCTGTTAATGATAAAAAACAATAACTATTCCTTGCAATGTACTTAATCAAATAATATGACTTATTGGCCTAGTGGTGAGAGTAGTTGGAAATTAGCTGAAGTTGCTAAACATTTCTACTACAAATTCTTTTAATAACTTATAATCCCTGTTTTTTTTCTTATGAAATGGTACTCAGCACTTTTTAAGACTTTTTGTTTGTATACAGGAGAACAGACAGGAACCATGGTAACTATAACCAGGGACGGTCTCAGTTAGTAGTCTGTTTTTAAATTTTCTTCTGCGCGCATCAAAAATTCAGTGCAGGAGCGATTTTTAATGGGCTACCCCAAGGATTCGCAATCCTGCGATGTGTAAAGCAGTGCAAAAAACAGAAGGTAAAAAAAGTACAATTTAATTTGTGTCTCCAAACATTAAACCACAGCTCGCGAGATCTGGCAAATAAGTCATTATAAAATCATATAATATTTAACAAGAATTTCAAAAGTCACCATCAGTCAACATTTTTCAACCAAAAAGGAAGAAAATAACAAGGAAACAAGGTTCATATTTTTGCCTTATTGTCGTGTTACCTGTCCAGCAGCTCCCAGTCCTCTCCACCCCAGCGGTCTTTGAATTCCTCTGTGTTCATCCCTCCAATCTTATCAAAGTCTGACTTGTAGATTCCAAACAGACCAAAGCCGTTGACCTCCCAGTAGCCTGCAGCCATTTATAAAAAAAAATCCCATTGCATAACCGTGTATTTCCATTCACGACAGAGCATGATTCCTATATTCACAGCTATATTCATTCATTCCGTGTGTGAGTTATGTGTCAAAACATGTCAGTGTATGTGTGTACAGGCCTGATCCTGCATACGAGTGCTGAGTGTGTTTATTGGCGAGTTACCATCAGGCTCCCGTGGCGAGCTGCCGCAGCTGAGTCTCATGACAATGGGCGCAAAAGCGAGGCGTCCCTCGACACAGTGCTTCCTGATGCTTTCCAGGATGTTCAGAGGGAAGTGGATGTGCAGATCACACAGGAACACGATGCTGTGACTGTCCTGCAAGAGACAAGACAAGCAAATAGCAACGTGCGCATGCGTCACAGCTATATCATTTCTAAAGTGTGTGTGTGAATCAGACTGTAGGGGCTGGTGCAAACTGTTTATGAGCGTGCACGTTCACGTAATGTGCCTGATATGGGGTTATGGGAATAAAGAGAGTGGAGAAATCTGGGCACAGCAGTTGCTTGTCTTAACTCCCAGAGCCTGTAGGTCATTCAGACAATGAGTGACAGCCCTGTCATCGCGCCGTGACAGCGCTGACACTCAACTGACGGATGAACGTCTGTCCAAATTTCCAGCCGCTCCACGCCCCCGTGGGTGCACGTCTGACAGCGAGAGCGAGCCGGAGAGAGAGAGAGACAGACATAAGAGCGCGTGCAAACAAATAAACGGTGAAATGGAGTGGATGCGACAGCTACGGCACACACATGGCAGAGGAGATGCAGCTAAGTGTCTAAGTAATTCCCTGTCATCCACGGCTGAGCTCAATGGGAGAGGGGAAAGGGAACCAGGACGGATCCCTAGCAGTGATGTGTTCATTATGCATGTGTCGTTTTCCATCTGTCCATCAGCCAGTAAAGGTCGTGTGGTCAGTGTGAGTGTCTGACCTTCAGCGGGTGCCAGCTCTCATATTGTTGCCCTGCCTCTGCCTGTTTCGTGTCTCTCACCTCAATAGTGTCCACTCCCATCTGCAGTCCCGCCGAGCGCTCAAAGTTCCCCTCCCTCCGCAGGTACTCGTATCTGTCGAAACAGCGCACGCACAAATCACCAGGAAGTGGTTAACAGTGCAGTGTATTTTAAAATGTGAGCTTTGACGTGGTATCGCTCGGCAACGCGTGCGGCACGCGGCAGACCTTGGCACGCTGCTCTCTCTGAGCGCCTGCTCCACGTCCATGTCCTCACTCTCAAAATCAACAATGATGATGCTGAAATAGTCGTCCTTGGTCTGGCGATGGAGGTTCTCCATGTCGGAGATGAACTGCTGTACCCACCGAGCCTGGTTTTTCACTGAGGGACAGGAGGAAGTTGTTAGACTGCGAGTTGGATAATAATAATAAAGGAATGGCACACAAACGTTCAATTTCATAAAGTTAATTTTCTGAATTTCTCAGGCGCCTGGTTTATTTACCAATTTCTGGTTCTATTATAACTAACCTGGCACCACAAAGTGCACCATGACATCTCTCCTCCACTGAAGCATGACCGGCTGGCAGAGCAGGGGCTTGGCGAAGGCAGTGCTCCACGGTGTCGCTCCGGGCTGGGCCGGGGACTTGGTGGTGGGAGGCGGCGCTGGGGTGGTGAGGCTGGACGTCGCAGGGGAAGGGGCTGAAGCTGGCGCCGAGGCCGGGGCAGAGTCAGTGTTCTCCAGACTCTCCTCTCCTTGCCTGCCGCGGTGGAGCAGCAGGTAAACGTATTCGGACAGACGCACCACGCTGCGGCCTCTCTCCATCAGCTCCAGCTCCACTAGGTAACGGTTCCCTCTTGCAGAGTCCCGCCGCTTCTCAACGTTGATAATTCGCAGCAGGGTATAAATCCTGTGGGAGAGACAGGTTGTAATATATTAGAGAGGCTACAAACAGAAAACACTACGTCTTATATCCTGCTCACAACTGGATCAGTTATTGTTTGATCCGAAGCCTATCGACTTCAAAAAATGCTGCTGCTTCTGATCCGTGGTGGTTTGATGTGAGAGGGGAAAAGGAAAAGCAGGGAAAAGTTAATGACCGAGCTGGTCCACACAAATAAGACCCGGCATCGTGAGCAGAAAATGGTAATCAGTCCACAGAGGTCTACTAACCTCAAGTCAAAGCACCGGGCCGTGACCAGTAAGTTACATAACACTTAGCGTAAGAAACCACCATTTTAATTTACGAGGCTGAAGGGAGACATCAACTCTCGCACATTATGCTCACTCCCGTGACTTTTCTCTCACCCGCCATTGCGTTCATTGAGTTTCTCCATGTACTGCGCCAGCACGTCCACCACCTCGCTCTCGGCCAGCTGGAGGTTGCCAGATACGTTGCAGCGCAGGTCGTTCCAGTCAGAGCGCAGAAGCTCAAAGTCCATTGGATTGACCGAGAAGGTTCTTTGCCAGTTGATGCTTTCCTCCGCCCAGCCCGGCCGAGCCTCCACCTCCTCGTAGCTGTAGTCCGACATCTCGCCCTCCTCTGGCTCCGGCTCTGGCTCCGCCTCAGGATCGGGGTCTGGGTCAGGGTTAGAGCGGTTTGTGTCCTCGTTGAGCTGTGCCGGGTTTGGGTCTGGGTCTGGTTGCTGCTGAGACTCGGTGATCTCTGAGATCCTGAGGTAAGAGGTGACCCTTGCCTGACCTTGTGGGTTTTCTGTGGAGTTTAACCCCAGCACAGTAACAGGAGGGAGATCGCGGTGACGGGGTCGTGGGTTTAGTGGATCCTCTTTGCTGGGAAGACCAGCGGCGACGGTGGTCTTTAAACCCCGATGTTCCTCTTTCCTCTTGATTCTTTCGGGCGGATTTGCCACAGCAGCCATCCGGACAAACCTCTGTACGCTTTCATTTTGTACATCAGTACTTCCATTATGAGGTGACGTCTTACTTTCCTTTGTGGGGGGGCTGAGCCAGAGCTGAGGGGCACTAACCAGGTTCCTACCCCCAGTTACCCCTGGCACAGTACGTCCTTTGGCACCCAGGTTGACCAAACGTGTGGTCTTCCCCGCTTGGTACAAAAAGACCCCCGGGAAGACCTCTCTGGGGTGGTGATACGACCTGCCGTCCTCCCGTCTCTCTCGCCGCTGCTCCCTCTCCTTGACGGCCCGAGGCCGAGTGACGTAGATCTTGTTTTCCTCCCTCTTGCTTTCAGGCGGCCGGTTGATGTTATCGTAAGGGTGGTTGCTGTGGGCGGAGTTGCTGATAATCTGCCGAGCACGGCTGGCGAGGGCAGAGAGGGAGGTCTTCTGAGGGAAAAGGAGCGAAGACTTGCTCAGCTTAGGCGGAGTCTCAGCTCCAGCTCCTTCACCTCCTGCCCGTTCTCCTCCGGCTCTCCTGTCAGGAACCTGCTCTGCAGGCCCGGTGTGGATCCAGGAGAGAGATCGACCCGGTACCACACTGTCGCCGTCAGACTCCAGCACCCTGGGTGGAGGCTTCTCAAGTCGTTTTTTGCCCTGTCTCAAGTAATCTCTCGCATGATCCCGTCCCCAGTCCCTGTCCAGGTCCCTGCTACCCATCTGTCTGTCTCTGTGAGGAAAGTGCCTCCTTTCTCTGCGGTGTAGGAGGCGGTTGACGGTTCCCTCCGCCTCTTCATCAGGGTCTGCCTCTTCTTCCTCCACCTCTCTGCTTACTGCTGTGGGCCCAGGTTTAGAGCGCTGGTGGGGGGGGTTGGAGATGTGGCTGGTCTGGCTGGGATGAGACGACCTCCTGGGCAACTTTGAGCCAACGATCTCTGCCTCGTCCTCGGCTTCTACCACCTCCTCTTCCTCCAGGAAATCTAGAGGCAGACACAGAGTTGACATGAACGCATGTACATTGGTGTATACGTGTGTGTGTGTGTGTGTGTGTTTGCATGCGTGCAGACTTACCCTCTGGGTTGGGGAAGAAGAAGGGTCTGTCATCTTCCTCCTCATCCATCTTCATGTATTTGTAGAAACCAAACCTGACACACACACACACACACACACACACACACACACACACACACACAGTTGAGATTTGACGTTTCGCTCTGTCTTTAAAACACCATGAAAAAAGACCTGAATGTTTATTCTCCATAATAAGTGGAGTTGCTTATTCTGTACCTACAAGGCAGAGACAAATGTTCCCTCAGCTCTGTGTGAGATAAAAGCAAACCAGTGTCCTTACTTCTCTAAGTAGATAGGAGACTCTCTGTAGAAACACTTGTTGTCTCGCTCCATGTGGGTGAGGCGTGTGAAGTCGTTGGGGTAAACGAAGGACAAATAAACCTGCGGAGTACAACGTCAATCAAAAACAAAACACTGATTGAAGAAGTATTATGTCAGGATTTAGGTTCATTCCATTAAAACTGCTTCCTGTCAAATCTTTAACGGATTTGCGGCGTTTTCGTTTCCAGGTGGACGCCGCTCTGCAGCTGCTGCAGTAACCCATGTCGCCCTGAAGAGGGGAGCAGCGCTCAACAGTCTCTGCCCCCCCCTCCATCATTAACGTGTTCTCAGAACCTACAGTCCAACAAGCGTCTCCGCTCCTTTTCAGCAAGAACCCAGCAGTAACACATACTCTGTCTCACACACACACACACCAACACTGACGCACACGTCATCATTACACACAATGAGTGGCAGTTGTTTCTGCAACCCAGAGGACTTGTAAATAAGAAGGACTCACAAACTGAAGGCCCTGGTATCTTGCGATGGGGAAATCTTTGACCACATAGGTCGGGGAGTAGAGACAGGCCGGCAGGACGTTTTCCAGGCGGGAGGGGTCGATCATAGGAGCTAAGGAGAGAGAGAGAGAGATGGATTTAAAAGAAACCTAGACGTCAGAAGACATAAAGTTTCATAAATTTCAAAAAGCTGCTGATAAGAATAAAATGTGTTGTTACTGCTGTAGAAGGTGTCCCTGGGATCTGGCTTCAGCATGTCGGCTCCGTGCTTCAGGGCGCTGCCGTCTTCCAAGCCCTGTCGCTGAGACTCTTCTGGGAGACGGATGTGACTGGCCAAGGTCTGAGGGATGTGGTCCACGCTGTTCATCTTCAGGTCGGACTCATCTGAAAAACACGAGGAGGGAGTCAGAACACATGGTGCAGGTGACGGAATGAAGACGGTTCATAACGGCATTCATTGTTTTGATTATCTTAATGGAGGACAAATGCGATTTTGGAAAAGATGCACATGATAATAATAAATCTTCACCGGCTGTGAATGGAGAGAAAACGGAAAAAGGTAGAAACAACAGCTGAAGCTGGTATGAACGAAAGTTTGAAGAAAATAAAAAAAGAGAGCGGAGGAGAACCATAATTATACCAATCGATAGCAGGGAAGGAGGAGAGAGCAAGTGTGATTAATGGCATGTCAGAAGCAAGGCCTGATGGGAGAAATGCTTTATAATTAACAGGGTGGTCAGCATCATTTTTATCCTCCAGGGGATGAAGTGTGCACATGTAGTGTGTCTTTGTGTCTTCGTGTGCACACACCAGTTGTTCTTTGAACAGTGACACCTCTGTGATCACACACCTGGCTTCAGCGGCGCACAAGCCCACATCCAGACTAACTAATGATCTGTGCTGCTGAATTCCTCAAAACAAAAGCAAAACAAACACAAGATCTCTCCTTTCCTTCACATGATGTCGTTTATTATGCCAGTACCATTAACTTCTCTATGGCACAGATATTTTACTAGACCCAATCTACATGGCAGTGTGTGCGTGCGTGTGTGTGTGTGTGTGTGTCCTCTGATCTGTCTAACAAGATGTATTATGACACCAATTAAGGGACATGTTTGGCTTAAGCTCATGAGAAATTATATTGGAGCTGTAATAAAACAAAATGCTAAAATGCTATTTAATGCGCCATGAATAATTAGGTTGACAAAATAAAAGTTAATTTAGTTTGTTAAAGTAGCAAATCACACACACACACACACACATATACACACGCTAAGACAAATAGTATACAGTACAGCAAAACTGCTGAGTACATGCACTCTGATGGGACTCAGCTTTTCGTGCCACAGCAGCTGACACACACGTATGATTAAAAGCCAATCAGAGACCTAATTAAACTGAACTACATGTATGTCTGCATATGCCAAGAACTACTTCCTCTGCCAAACGGGGATGAACATTAAACACGTTCCACAGAGACAACGTGGACATCACCAGCGAGGGACAGCGTGCACCATGAAGAGCGTCAATGAAATGGAGGGTCATATGAGTTCTTCTGTCAGAGCTGGTTCTTAAACTAGACAGCAGCATTTTGGCACACGTCCAGCGAACACCGCAACTCGGCCCAAAACGACATCTCCACACACATATCACTTTCTGGGCGTCTGGCATTTTCCCTTGTTAACAATACCCAATCCCTGTGACACTTCTATTCTTGGAGCTACAGAGGTTAGACGTCCGCTCAGAATCTGAGACTCTCATCTCTGCCTGACTGACACAAATAGAGCATCTATTAGGTTCTCTCTGTCTTCTCTTTGGCCTCAGACAGGAAGATATTCCATACTGGGAGGGAAAAAAAAATGAATTCTGTGACATTAAACTACTAACTGACACTGTTTTTTTTTTTTATATATATATAGGATCATTTCCTCTTGAGCAAACAACCAAACAAAGAGACACATTTTTTAAATCATTAACAGGAGCCGGCTCCTCTGTATCTTCACAAAACAAAAAGTCACCTTAAGAATTGCTGATGAAACATATTTTATGTTTGAGGCACGATAACATGATAACATCATAGCAGTCTTACCGGTGTACAGGGAAATGTAGGCTGAGTCTATCACCTCGTACTTCAGACCAGGGAGGAACGGGCGCCACTGTGGGAGAGAAGAGAAAACTCTATGTCAACAGACGCAGAAATTGTCACCACCCATTGCATACTAATGTGCGACGCTGGATTATTGACGTCTGCATGTCGACCGCAGGATCGCTCGGATGCTTGTTTCTACACACACACTGACACAATCAGGTGAGAGGAGACGACACAGGGAAATAGTGTTGTACATGGACCGAGAACAGGTAATGCACAGTAATAAAGGGACGGGGGCAGGGGGGTGGATGTACAGAGGAACGCAAGACATAAAAACAACTGATGACAATAAACAGTGAATGGTGTGAGAACAGAGCCTCAGGAATTAGACGCTGACAATGTATGTGTAGGAAAAGAGATTCTAATGACCTGAAGTGTGGAGAGAGAGAGAGAGAGAGAGAGCGAGAGGAGAGAGAGAGGCTACAATTCTTAAATAGATTTCACAATTACCACGTCACTTCTGGTTACCCGGGATATAATCACAGGAGACAGGTCATTTTCCAGCCCTCAGGTTGAGAATACAAATATAAACCCCCACCGCAGGGCTCATGCAAATGCCTCCACACGCGCATGTCAAACAACACTTCCACCTTCCACTTGTTGCAATCCGCAATTTGTCATTCACCGTACTAGTACACGCGGCAACCGGTTACACAGTAAGTATAAGCCAAAATAACGCGTCGGTGCTTCTCCTTCACGCCCACGCGGACACCTTCAACAGAAACAAGCAAGTGCAAGCGCACACGCTGGAGAACGACAAACAAGGGCACGTCACATGGCATCGTGCTGGGCAGCGGCAGGGGGCATCTCAGCAGGCCACCGCAGGCGTTAACATTGTGTTATTACTTCAGGGTGACTGAAACGTCTTCAAGGGGGGGGGATGTACAGAGGAGCGCAAGACATAAAAACAACTGATGAAAATAAACAGTGAATGGTGTGAGAACAGAGCCTCAGGAATTAGACGCTGACAATGTATGTGTAGGAAAAGAGATTCTAATGACCTGAAGTGTGGAGAGAGAGAGAGAGAGAGAGAGCGAGAGGAGAGAGAGAGGCTACAATTCTTAAATAGATTTCACAATTACCACGTCACTTCTGGTTACCCGGGATATAATCACAGGAGACAGGTCATTTTCCAGCCCTCAGGTTGAGAATACAAATATAAACCCCCCACCGCAGGGCTCATGCAAATGCCTCCACACGCGCATGTCAAACAACACTTCCACCTTCCACTTGTTGCAATCCGCAATTTGTCATTCATCGTACTAGTACACGCGGCAACCGGTTACACAGTAAGTATAAGCCAAAATAACGCGTCGGCGCTTCTCCTTCACGCCCACGCGGACACCTTCAACAGAAACAAGCAAGTGCAAGCGCACACGCTGGAGAACGACAAACAAGGGCACGTCACATGGCATCGTGCTGGGCAGCGGCAGGGGGCATCTCAGCAGGCCACCGCAGGCGTTAACATTGTGTTATTACTTCAGGGCGACTGAAACGTCTTCAAGGTCATTTCAGGAGACTGTCACGGAACGAAAAAAAGACAACAGCCCGTATATGAGTTATGATGTGTTGCTGTTTTTTGTTGTTTTTTTTGTCAAACGTAGCAAATGATGAATGAACGTGCTTTATGTGGAATTTAAAAAATGTAAATGAAGAAACGCTGATGCAGCGAGGACAGTGATGGAACCACGGGACAAACAGTATCTCATATTGTACAACAGCCTGAACTGATCCAGACACCTTTTTACTGGCAAACATTTAGACTTGGTAATAAAAGCAAGTGTGTTACTAATGGCATTAGCCGTTCCAGTGTGTGAGTGACAGTCTGATAGCAAACCTGAATGCTGCACACCAGGGAGCATAAAACTGAGGGGGCTGAATATAATTCAGCCATTATTAATTCTGTTATTTACACTTGTGCTTTTCCCCGTGACATTTCAAAATGTCACTTGTGAAAAGGGCCCGACGACCCTGGACTCAGACCCCCGGGCTCCCACAGGACATCACATCAGGAGGGAACTAAATGTTTTGTGTGAGGTTTGATTCTTGACCTTGGATACGATGGTTTGATGCACAAAAAAAGAGCCCTTAACCATATTTCATGGTGTTTTTCTTGAGCTCTTTTGTTGCACTTTGTTTTGCGTCAGCATGGGCTGTGACTGGCCGCAACGTTACGAGACAAAGTATAAAAAACCCCCAAAAAACAACAACAACAGGACATGGCTCTGTTTTGTGCAAACAGAAATGAACCTCATTAAGGCAAACTGCAAGTGAAGCGTGACTTTGTTAAATTTCGAATGAGGGTCAATGGTGGTTGAGGCTGCGCCTATTAATGTGCGCTGTGTTTCAGTTTTCTGTGTGTGTATGTGTGTGTGTGTGTGTGTGTGTGTGTGTGTGTATATACAGGGAAAAGGTCAAAACAGGGGCCATCATTGTCATGCCTGACTGAGGCGACACTCTGCTGCTGTCACATCAACTTCAAGAGCACAGTAGAAACACACACACACACACACACACACACACACACACACACACACACACACACACACACACCTACACACACACACACACACACATATAAATTTTCTCCTGTTGAATGGATTCTTTGATTAATTCCTTTAAAAGGTGGCATTAATATAGACAGGTGTGTTTTCGTGTGTGCAGACTGTGCACCCTGCACTTATGTGTGCACAGAATATTTGTTGTGTGCGTTTGTGTGTGTGTATTCTCTGTGTGTACATGTGCATCTTCTGTGAAATAATGTTTGCAGGAGTAGCGGGAAGAAGCAGAGGCCTGCTCCCCAACCCAACATTTCAACATTTCCAACAGAGAGGAAAAGAAATCAATATCCAAAGGAAAATAATAAAAAATACCAATCGTAGAGTAAAACGGCAGTTGGCAGCCAGACGGGTTGTTTCATCATGTTCGATCATGCCTGGACCACTCAGTGACCACTCACACAGTACATTCATTACAGATTTTTGTTGGCCCCAAAAATCACAAACCAACATCTGACAAGCAAATGAGACAACATACTATAACCTCTTTGTTATGTTTAGAGTAGCACGTTGCATTCCAATTAAATCTTCCTATACATTTTAAAATACCATACATACCAGCAATTTCTGCGACCCACAGATGGAACTGCATGTGGTTAGGACAAAGAGCTCATCCCGACAGACGTAATTTAAAGCCCAGATAATGATGCATAGCTTTCCTCATTACTTAATGTGCAAATTGGGTCTATGTCATTGTAGATGTTAAGTGGCAACAGCAGCCATATGGTGTGCCGCAGGCACACGCCTTGTGCTACATCTTAGAGTAGGGTTTGCTTTGAGCACACAACTGTTAATTGTAGCTCTTGTTTAAAGCCTCTGATGCTGAACTTGTTTTTTTTTTCAAAAGTGGCAGAAAAGTGGCAGGGACCTGCAGCAGAGTTTTTATCATCCATGTCTTACTTTAAATCCCAATCTGTGTCTCTCTTCTATCCGCCATAGTTCTGCAGCACTGATGCATTTTCTCTGTAATCTGCCAATGAAATACAGTCTACTTGCTGTTTTTTGTTCAATATTAACTATAACGTTTTAAAGGAATGGTTTGATATATTATTAAAAATGTTCAGACTATTTGCTTTCTTGCCCAGAGCTGGCACGAATGAAGGTTGCTCTCTAAGGCTGCTTAATCTGTACTCTGAGAAGATGTTTCTGTTAAATATAGTTGACTTGTCAAACGACAGTTTATGACCTCATTTTTGTTTGTTTCTCCAGAATATGTGAGATGACAACAACAACAACAAAAAAATCCCTTTTCTGGAGGGATGCAAGAGAAGTTATGACAGCTTTGGTGGGGGGAGAAATAAAGTGAGAGCTTTTACATTGGCACTAATGGAAATTCTGTAGCATGCTGCTATGGTTTTTCCCACTGACAGGTGCCTGACAGCAGCACATCAATGGGAAGCTCCTGACAGGCACTGAACAGATACCTCCCCTACAGAGCAGAAAGGAGCGTGGGTGTTTCGATGCTTTGCTGATACTGTTGAAGATCCCTCGTGCAATAAAGATGACAAGGAAGCAGCGAAGAGCTGCAAAGGAACCAAAGGGGGAAAAAAAACAAAACAAAAAAAAACACATCAGCATGAAAACAAGGATGCAGCGCAGCGCCTGATCGATTATGCTCTTATCTCCATTGACAACTAAACAGAACTATAAACGCGTACGTGCTAAATGCCACTCTCCAGTCTCGATGCTACAATGACATGAAAACAGTGGCTCGTTTTTTTTCACACCATATAACGAACTTACCTGGTGACAAAGTAACAATATTCCGACACAGATAAGGAGGTGGATACGTTTGATTTCCTGTGCTGAATTATAAATTATCCAAAGTCTCCCAGACCAGATATACCAGGACAGTATTCTGTCCTCGCACGCATCCTCAACTCCCCATGCGTTTGTGCTGCGGCCACATGAACGAACGCATGAAAAGAACAAACAGGTAGAAGAGATAAGAAGAATAACTCACCCGAACTGAATAGTACGTGGATGAGTGGGTTTAGACTCGGTGAGCATGACAGAAAAATAAATTACTAATACGTGTAACAATCTGCTGTCAGACGCACTGACCAATGTCACAGGCTATCAACTGGCATAAACAGAAGCTCTGGGGTTTTACAAGTGGTCTCCGTGTGAGCACTTGAGTCAATTTTGGAGCAATAATTGGATGAAGAATTGCGACTCACACGCGCCTGCTGAGTAATTTCTTGCTGAGGCGGCCAGGTCCCCAGGGGGATGGAAAAATACACAGACCAGAGTTTTGGGAGCCAAACTTTGCCATTGAAAATTCCGTCAATATTAGAGAACTAAAAGCCTTATTGACAAAATGTCCTCAAGACAAGCATTGCAGGACGTCTGCAGAGACAGTCTGCTGGTATTTGTGTACCTAGACTTTATCCGTCACCGTTTGAAAACCGCTACCATCTCTGTTTTTGGCAAGAACTTAATGTGCCAGGTAATGTGAGTTTCTGTCACAGCACTTATTTCCTTACTCTTTCTTATACACATTTTTCTGTAGTTAGGACAGTTACCAATTACAGGGGTTGTCCAACCATAACTCCATATGAACATTTGTCACATTTGTTTGGCTGTACGGGATGGGTTTTTATAAATTATGGCTTTTGTTTCATTTCTAAGGTAATTTTCTTTTCACATTTTTCACAATTTTCATTGCTTACGTTAAAAATCAGTGCAGACCAATAGCAGTTGAACAGCGCTGATATAAATATATATATTATATACATGCCCAGTTTTTCTTAACGCCACAACATTAGTTACATAGTTCATGACAACTGGATTTGCAAAGCTTGCTAGTTGTGGCTAACTTATGTATGCAGATCGCAGGCGCATGATTAGCTGAATGTAATCGGACACTTCCAACATAGAGAATGTATTAGTGCCAGAGTGCCTGTATGTTCTATCAAGTTAAGATCTAGCTTGACAGGTTGATGAATGAAATATGTGTCCACAAGTGCAACAAAAATAAAAGTCTGGAGTCGACAGACGGGGAAATATAACCGGGTCACCTAAGGACAATTTAACAGTAATGTGTCATACTGAGGAACGACTACATGCTCAAGGTTTAAGCTTTAAACTTTAACGAACAATATGTCATAATTTCCCCAAACTTTTTGCCGTTCGCTAATATAATATAAAAGGGCATAAAGTGAAATAATGATGTTAAATGGAATGTCATGTGTGGGACGGTGCTCTGTGGGATGTTAAAAATCAAATCTGCATGATGAAATATGGTGCGAAATGAAGGAGGTAATGAGCAAGCATCAGGGTCTCGAGTGGCTTTAATGACAGCGCAGAGTCAAAATGTGCGAGTTCTCAAACAGTGGTTATGATTTATGAGAAGTAATTCCCACTGTGAATTTATGTGAATGGCCACGCTTTGCATTTCCCTCACAAAAAAAGGATGATAACTAAGCAATTATTACAGTTCCAACAGTATTGACTGGCACTGATATTGCCCTCTAGTGTATAGGAAGACAAAAGAAAATGTCATGAAAACAATACCATGAGCGATTGTGGGTGAGGGAGAGGTTAATGCTGGTGTTCCTGGTTTTTCCATCTACTCGGGATGAAGATTAAAGACAGAGGCCAAATAAAATGCCACCTCATGAAAATATTACCAGTAAGGTCATACTGTGACCTGCGCAGTGGGGAAAAAGGCACAAGGCATATTTGGACTGTTGAAAAAAATAAAAATATCTAAAATAGAAACCCAAAATAAAAAAAAACTTAGTTCATTTAAATCTGGGATCCTAAAATGTTATTAATTTGAAAAGATAAAAAATTACATGAAGCAAAAAAAACCAAACAAAACAAAACAAGCCATATGTTTGAGAGCTGCTGAACTTAAGCCAACCCTAGAGGTTTCAATGTGGTGAGAGAAATCTAATTTATTTCCACCATATAAAGACACACACAATATACTTTAACAGCTGGCTGCAGGTCGCGCAGGCCACCACTGATTTATATTGGGGAGGGAAGGTTGGAGGCAGATGTTGGGAGGCCTGTGTGTGCACGGTTGTCCTCATTCGAATACACTCCTGAGTCTGTGGAGGTGGGGTCTTATTTAAGAGCACGAGTGTGTGTGTGTGTGTGCGCGCACATATGGGTGTGTGTTAATTGGTGGGTAGTCTGAGACTTGGCTCGGGCAGGAGTGATAAAACAGGGCCATTAAAATCCTGCATTTAAATCCCACACCCCTGCCTCGCC
Source organism: Trinectes maculatus (assembly GCA_016785345.1). NCBI lineage: Eukaryota > Metazoa > Chordata > Actinopteri > Pleuronectiformes > Achiridae > Trinectes > Trinectes maculatus. Next base: position 225,298 of record JAFBJQ010002838.1, read on the forward strand.
ATAAACCTGCCTTTATTAATTAAGGCGTGACTTTCTTCTCTTCTTCCTCTCAATCACACCGTTTTCCTTCTCTCAGCCACCAGCGGCCGGCGAGAGACGTTTTCCATTAGGCCAGTGGAAAGCTCCCGTCTTTCACTGACAAAGCTCCAGATGACATTTAAGAAACTTAATGAAACTACTGCTCACTAAATCTTCTTTCATCGTATGTAAGTCCGTGCGGCTAAAGAGACTTTGGAAGTTTACTAATGGATAGAAATCGGAGGTAGGGCGCAGACCGCAGTGGAAAGGTTCGGTCAGAGTAAACGAGGGTAACTCGCTTACTCCACCGAACAACTCAACAACCTCCTCATTCATATCCTGATATTCATATGCACAAATGCGGTTGTTTCCATCCCCACAGGGCAGTGTGCACACAGTGTATTCACAGTGAACCTCTCTTCCTGTTTTAATGTTGTTTACGTTCAGTCCCGCAGCCATTCTCTCTTCATTCCTTTTTACATAACGGAAAAGAATGGATCCAGCGCGGTTAAAAACAAACCTTTTTCATAAGCCTGTGCACTGATATTTACTCCCCAGCTTTCCTTTATAACAAGCTCAAAGAACAAATCTATTCCCAGAGAAACAGCCCACCCTGAACCACGCAATCGCGACTTGGCACAGACACAGAAGAAAGCACAGTGAATCCATGTTATTCTATAAATTAGTGCCTGGGTGTCTTGAATTTATGTGAGCCCTGCGTTTCTACTGCTGTGGGCCGGCCACAGTAAATCCGCTATTGTTGTCAAGGCGTGAAATGCGCTGCGAGGTTAAATCATACCAAGTATCCTTACGAAATTAGCGTATCATACACGTAAACATACAGTCCTCCACAGAATCCTGATTTGCCGGATGACTTTTACACACTTCATTAAATTGTTTCTACTCGTAGAAATGGCCTCACGGGTGATTGGGTGAAGGGGGGAGGAGGTGAGACAGAGGGAGATGAATGGCCACATGACCTTGATTTGTTGGTACATGTGATCACCTCGACAGTTTTCTGGATGACTGGCGAAGTCTGCTGCGAAGTTAACGATTCGAAGAAGAAGACTGAGGGGAGACGGCGCGAGGCAGCGAGAATAGAAACAGTTTGTATAAAAGCCTCCAGCAAAAACTCTGCATATATTCCTTGCTGTCACTTCTGCCCCAGTTCCTTCCCTCGCCTTATTATTATTATTATTAACTTTTACTCCCCTCCGTTGTGGCAGCCTTGTGAACTCGACCTTTGTCCGAAGATGAAGCCAGCAAAGTCTGAAAAGTTTTATAATTCTCGCAAGTGCAAAAGGTTTGTGAGTTTATATGTGTTTTTTTTCTTTGCAATTCCTTTAGTTTAGTCATAGACATATGTGATGATCAGTGCTATCTGTTGTTTCCTGTTGTAAAGAGGCTGTAGACATGTTTCCTTAGATAAACAGAAGGACTCATGCATTAACGATGGAGGAGGCTGCTACTGCAGGTAACAAACCCAAGTTTCAATAATATACCCAGTAAGCGTTTTAAAGCTGCATTTGCCATTTTTATTATCACATTAAAAAAAAAAACTACAAACCCAACAAATATTGTCACCAACCTTTACGTTCAATCCGTTTTCTATTGAGTGTTTATTTGTTTTCATCATTCTCATCAACCCAATGAGCGCTGGAAACAAAAAACTGCACCTAACATTCACTGACTGTCCAGCATGAATGTTAATGTTGTAAATGAATGTGCTATATCTGCTGTGTTAGGTAAAAGGCGGTTGTTTGCTAACAGGTCACTGGGGCGGGAGTCATTAGTACAAGGACAACAATACAACAACAGGACAACAACATGGACGTAGCAACTGTGTCCCCTCCCGTCTTTCACTGCATCGTATCTCACCAACCCAGTGTGTTTGTCCTCAGCAGAGTCTCTCCAAGTAAAGGGGAAGGTATTTGTTTACCACTGTAGTGTGGCTGTCACGGGCTGCAATTTATTAACCACACATCATCAGCAGAATATTCATAACACATCCACTTTAATGACCCACAAAAACAACAATAACAAGTGTGTAGTACTTGGGGATCTGCATCTAATAGGATTTTATAGGATAAAAGTACAAAGAAAACCCTGACATAATACACTTATAATAAACGAAGGATCCAAGTGTCAGCTGGGCATCATTGTATATGCTTTCCTCATATATACAATCACAGACTCCTCTGCATATGTCTTGTTTCTCATTGACTTCATGTCTAATTTTGTGCCTTATGTCTCACTGACTTCCTCCTGGCACCAAAGAGCTATCAGCTTCAGCCTGGTGCTCCTACATTCTGTCAATCAGTCGCTTCCGGGATAAATACATGAAAGAGCACACCGGTGAGGCTGGAAAATCTAGCCATGGTTAGGGAGTGGTAAAGTAATGAGCGGCTTGTGGAGAAAAAAAAACGAGGTGATAAAAATATGACAGGTTATTACATATGTGGGACCCAGGAAGAAACGAACACCGTCATATAGGAAGACAGAAATAAACGAAGGGGAAATCAGCCGCAGGCGCTCAGAGTTTTTTTTTTTTTCAGGGTAAAAAGTTAGAGTGAGAAAGAAGTGATAAAAAAAAAAATCATTAACCTTAAGGATGCCAGAAATGACCCCAAAGTAGAAGAGAAGCGACTCCAGCAGTGCTGCTGCTCCTCGGCGAGATGGCGATGGCCACCATGATGGCAATAACCACGATCACTTATATACACCACTGATCTCTTTTTGTCATCCTCCCTCCCACTCAACAGGACAAGCTACATGAGGCGTGTGGGCTCAAACTTAACCCCACTCCTCTCTGTTGCCCGGGGTGCAGACCACCACTGCTGGAGAGCAATCGCAGTGCAGTGCAGAGGAGTGTGCAGGAGAGAAAAACAGATTTAGGGTGAAAGATGAAATGCAGAACAACAATACGGAGGGAGGAATGAGGAGGGCTGGAAGAGAGAGAGGAGTGGAGTTATGATGGAGAGAGCATATGAGGGAAAAAAACGATATGGCTTCACTTACCCCAACCTCCACGTGATCTGAGCCCTTGTCATCCTGCTTGTGGAGGATCTCAAAGTAGTACCGTCTGGATGATATCAGACTAATGGGAAACAAAGACAGAGAGTTATTGGTAGATGTTTATAAAATATGGAAGTCGAGTGAAACTCCTTCCAGCTCGGAATCTCAAGATCAGGGGTGGGCAATTAATTTTTACAAGGGGCCACATGAGAAACCTGAATTGTGTCAGAGGGCCACACCAAGTAGCTGGGTGGTGTCACCTACATCGCAGCTCTCATCCATACAGTGGCGATTCAAATTCAAATCCTTAAACAAAACAACCTGTGTACCACAGATTAAGCTTTACCTTTAATTTCTGAGAAAGAAATACTTGGCAGTCCATGTGTTGTTGAAAACATGGCATTCGTTACCAATCTTGAGGGTAACCTGGCTAGCGTCACTTATCACTGTTCACCTTCACTCACAACACACGCACGCACGCACATACGTCGATACGGAGGTAATACAAACGTAAATGTAAACGCTTTTCAAAATAAAATTTCAAATTTCAAAATAAAAGCAGCACAGTTGTATTGTAAGCATGACACAGATATTTGTTTAATTTATGTTGTAATTTATGATTAGCATCACGCAGGCCGGACAGAGACGTAGAAAGGGCCGGATGTGGCCCGCGGGCCGTAATTTGCCGAGGTCTGCTCAAGATGCAACATGGACGTCAACTTTGGACCATTTCTCTGGTGCAAAGGTCTGATCGAAAGTTTGACTGCCCTGATAAACAAACTCATCGCGGATAACGGGGCAGCAGCTGCTGCTGATTGTGAGAACATCCGAGTGCTGCTCCACACATCATTAACTCAAAAACACACACATGAAGTCATAGCCTGATAGACAACGCACTGTGTGGCAATGAAAAAGCTTTTGTGTGTATGCGCGCGCAATACACATCTACAGCGTGTAGAGGCAGTCTGTTCCACCATGTGCCTCTTAGGCACAGAACACAGTCTGTTCAGGATAAAAGAGTATTGAATCTTGGAAAATCCATTTCCATTAAATGAGATCATGTTTGCTGCAGCTTGGTAATTTTCCTAACTGTAACTCTGGCTAAGTACTAAGGAGTAATTCTGCTGCTCAATATTCATGTGCTTTGATTCAATATGCGATGGTTTTCTGTCTTTGTTTCCTCCACCGCGTGCCTCATGTGACTTCCCCCCCTGACTCGCTCCTGTTTTATCTCCCGAAACAAACACAGGCTCGTCCTCTTTGAAGACTTTGTCTGGAAATTTGAAAATGTTTCCTCAAAAACACGAGCTAGAATGAAAAAAAAAAAAAAACAACCCAAAAAACAGACAAAGCAAGCAATACTTTTGCTACGTGAGTTTATCTTTGCTCGGGAAAATACAATATGCGTGTTTAAAATCATTTAGTCTCTTTTTGTCTGCACAGTTCCCACATCTCAGTGTGACATCTTTTTCACAATAACTGCACTAAGATTATGTTAAAATGAAAAATAAACTACCTCTGTCAAAAAAAATTGCCAGATGTAGAAGAGTGTGTGTGTGTGTGTGTCTGGATGTGGTTAGTTGAAAGGGAAGGACAGAGGCTGAAGGGGGACGGTCACGTGTTGCCCTGTGCAAAAGCGCCGGTGCATCATCCGGCTGCCCAGCATTCTGTACCCAATAAATCACTGCAGGTGCAGGAGAGCGGTGACAGTGCGCTAAGGTCACTCGCTCATGAATAGGGAACGTCTCTCCATATGCAGCTGCTCAAACGGCACTCAGAGAACTCGAGTGGCACTTTCTGCTTCTGGCGACCGGCTTGGGCTTTCCAAAAGGAATCAAAACATAACACCGTCCCCTAAATACAGGATCTGAGCGGAACTGCAAAACATGCAGCCTAAACACTCATTGGAATAGATGAGTTCATATAAAACTCTAATGAATACAATGAATACACGGTTATAATTAGTAATCAGAATAATGTCAACCTGAGGGCAGTTTGTCTATAATGAAAATAGTCCTATCTGAAAGGTAGTAAAGTCAATTTTAGGCTGATCTTTAGAAATAAAACTGTTTTATTTTTTGGTATTTTGGTATTTACTATGTCCCTGAGACGTCAGCTGTAGACAGTTTTTGAGTATGAGTATTTCCTGCCTGTTCATCAGACTGTGTATCTCAGACAATAATCTGACTCCATCTGGAGGATAATCCAATGCCAAAGCTGAGGGGATGTAGTCTGCCGCCATAGGGAGATGCACAAACACAAATATAGCAGACTACGCACGTAAAATCAACATAAACAACAATCATACAGATATGAACGCAAACTCTCTACACACAACTATTTGCCAGAATTTGAGGATCTCTTCTCTTTTTGCTGCCAGAAACTCAAAAACACACAAAACACAGCAGGAGCCTGAGCATCAGCAGCGACAGCCGGGCCAATAAAACTCTGTTTACCTGTGATGAGATGCCAGACAGGACAAAATGTGCCTAGACTTTGGTCTATAAACAGTTAGGATGGTTGTAATAATGGTTACCACACACACACACACACGCCAGCTAGCACACATATCAACAGTTGGGTCATGTGGTACCGATTCTGCAAATGTCTTGTAGATATATAGATTATATAGATTTAAAAAATGCATTATTTTGTGTCTAAATCTTATTTTTGTTTTTAGGTTGTTGTCAAAATGATGAATATATTTTTGAAAAATAAAAGCCAGAAGTAAATAATGATCTGTCCATATACAGATAGGATGAGAGGGGAATATGGACCTGTGAGATCAGTGTGTCCAAAGGTCTTTTATTCAACTCTGGAGAGAAAGACAGAGAAGGAGAGAGTGAACAAGAGGGGACGTAGTACAACAGAGGTGTGAGCTGCAATACTTTGTGTGTGTGTGTGTGTGTGAGTGAGTGTGTGTGTGTGTGTATTGATCAGTCTGCCCCTGATGGATGACGAGGCAGAGGCAAGCTCGGGTTGAATGAGATGAGGAGACAGAGAGACAGGCGGAAAGAAAGATGAAGGCGCAGCGATAAATAGCAAATGAACAGCGGAAACAGAGAGAGTCATTCGGCGCAATGGTTTCTGTATCTGGAAGAAGAAAAATACATGACAGTGAATATCAGCGAGACGCAATTTCAAACTGGACGCCACAGCAGAGGATGGGTTTGGGTGGTGGGGATGGGGATGGGGTGGGGGCCGAGGCATAAAAGACCAATTAAATAAAAGATAGAAGAGAAGAGTTATTAGCGTCCGATTCAGAGGACGAACAAAACAAGAGTGTAACAGCCTGACTGATTGGAGTCTTTGTGTCCAGTCGCTTTTCTTTTCTTTGGGCTGAGCAGATAGAGACGGTCATAAAGGTCTGACTGGGATGAATAACACATAAGGCAGGACTCTTGCATAGAGTATCAACGCTGCCCAAAGTCTGCTGCATCTGAAGCATGAAATATTTATTTGCCTTGAAACATACAGAATTTTGTTTTTTTCGTTTCAGCCGAGAGACAAAGCCCAAAGACAAAAAAAGCAGCACAAAGGGAAACTGCATCACTGTCGGCCTGTCTGCAAAAATATATTTTCAAAAACTGCACGGGTGAAGACCAATCGAGAAATTGACACACAAACAAACAAACACATTAGATATGACTAACCCGGTTAGCACTCAGCAGCGCTGAGGTGACGGTGTATGGAGACGGAGACAGTGAAGTTCATAAATACACATTTTTCACTGTCTTTCATTTGGCCACAGGCTGCAACTATTTCACCGTTCGACTTTTCCAGGATCTGCTCAAATTTCCCATTCACGCTATCTGACTTGTCACCCTGTCCCTCTCTGCCGCTCCAATGCCCACAGGTGGTGTTAGATGAAGGCCCGGGCTCGGCGGGCTCTCTCCTCTAAATTACATTAATGATCCCAGTGTTTAGGGGCTGCCCCGAGGAGATGCACAAACTTCTCCACTTTTCTCCCGTCACGCTCTCGCTCCCCTCCTCACTCCACTTCTCATGCATCCCGCTAATCCATCAGAGAGCTATCACACTGCTCTTCCCCGCAGTCTCCATAAATCCTCTCTCTTTCATCCCCTCCCTCTGCGTTATCTCCCACCACTCTCTTTCATCCCATCCTCTCCCTCCCCATTTCTGCTTCTATCATGTCAGTCGTGTCCATTTCTCCCTCATGCGTAATTATCTAATGCGGTGACATAGCGTTAACACCTTCAGTGTTTTCCTTCACTTTCTTGCGTTACAGGCCTGAACGTGTGGGTCAATGAGGAGAAAACACGTCACGGCGTGGTTTGTCCAGAAAAACATACTGTTCACTCTGTCCCTCAGAGCAAAGTCCATTTATTACATGTGTGCTGCTGAAGCCTGATACATTTTATTCCCCTTTCATTGTCTCAAAACAATTAAAGACGTTGGAAGGTTCCCATGGGAACTGCAGTTTATTCCAAGCAAATCCAACGTGGCCATGGTGCAGCGAACACGAACACACCACATGAGTCCAAATCCTTGACTAAAGAGTAAATATATGTGGAGTCTTCTTCTATCGGGTCTTTAAAGCAGATTTCAAACGACAACAATACAGAATAATTCGGAAAGTGTTCATATTTAATAACTCCGCTCTGCACACGTTCGGCTCTTTCAACTCGCAAAGTGCACATTTATGTGTCCACGACTTGTCTGCGTCCTGATTCTTAAAATGATATCATTTCTGTGTTTCCTCAGACCCACCACCATCATCATTGTGTCCAAAAGCCATTTGGAAGTATTACAGAAGCACTGGGTGAAGATGATAAAGTGCAGGTAGAGCATTCTGCTCGGCCCAGTGCTCAGTCAGTGTTCCAGTGATGTCATGACGACGAGAGCTACACTTTTCCTCTCTGAAAATGCTCGAGTCTCCTCACCAGCTAATAGCCAGCAGTGCTTAAGTGATTCAATTATAGATACTGAGAGATCTCATGCTGAAATAACTGGTTATTCTTCACAGTGTTTCCCCTCATTGTTGGGAAAGGCACAGCCCGCTCTCTCTCTCTCTCCCTCTCTCTTTCACTCTTTTTCCAATGATTACTAGCATTTGGAGGTTTCAGCAAAGTGGTGAAAACAAACGGGGGCGTTCGCAGTGTGCGACCGTTGGCAGGCAGAAGTGGAAAAAAAGATAAAAAGTGAGAAAAGAAAGAGTAAGAAGGATTTAATGGTCACATGCATGTCCACACACACACACACACACACACACACACACACACACACGTCCACGTATCTGCGGAGGATTCAGGGTAAATGTCACTTCCTGGAGTCTGTGGTCTGAAGGCTGCTCCTTCAAGATGCCAGACGTGACATCAAGGATAACCCTGGAGTCGGCTTCCACCTTTCCACCTCCTCACACCGGTGCCAAAGGTCGGCGGCAGCCATTTTTAATTTTAATCAGCACACCTGAAAGAGGTGAAAACCTTGACCCACTCGATGTCAAGCACGTTGTCATGCGTCAGAAAAGCTCAGGATGCAACGCAGCACAGTTGAGTTTGTGGAACTCCAGCAAACGTCAGCCTCTGCAGTGTTGTCTTTACAGCCCGGGGCCCTGGTAGCCGTGTCAGGGAGTGAAGATAGTGTTGACAGGGTTATCGGGGTTCCTCATCTGACGACATGTCACTCATCAAGCTGTTGTGACAGCACCTGGTAGGCAATGCCGAACCATCACGTCACAGGTATAAGCAGGGGGTGGTGACGAGAAGACAAACACAGGCGGTATTCTAAAAGTTACAGCAAGACGTCAACAAACTGGCAACTTTTTTTTGTGCTTCTTACACAAAACAGAAATGGATAGAAATGACAACAATCCTCAGAAGCTGGACCTGACAAATGCTTTCTATTTGGACGCTGACAGTCGAATCAATAAGGGGATGAATGCAGTTCTTAAATCAGCTTATCAGTCATGATTAAGCCCTGATTGTTTTGCTCCTTCTGTTTATTACTTTGTGCAAATGATAAATGGGCCAAATAGACGCAAGTCTTTAGTCCTAAATTTATATAACCATATCATCCAATGAAATTTAATATCAGCCATCAAAAGAAAAAAAAATAGCTTTGATGGCTCTGATATTACATTGCATATGAAGACGTCTGGAAAAGCAAAAAAAAAAAAAAAAGAGGCTGAGAGAGAGAGAGATGGGGGAAATTAGAGTGAGATGAAGTGAGGGACAGAAACGCTCCATCTTTAAGTTTTATTTAGCGAACTTCAGAATTAGAACATGGACAAACACGTGCGCACACAGGCAGAGTAAACAGTGCAAGTCAGTACATCCAGGTGGCCATATCCATGTTGTGGGATCTCCAGAACAGGTTTACTGTTCCCACTTTCCTGTCCATCCCGTTGTATAATTGCCACCCAGAACGGACTTGCACACATCACAACAACAGGAGGTCTACACCCCACTGGAGAAGATGAACAGGCGTTTGACAAACAGTATAATTTGTGTCAATCTTCGACCAGAGAAGCACAGAAAGATTTTCCGCCTTCCTACAGCTTGTCTTTTAATATATTCTGTACCGACGCAGAGAGCTGTTCCGCACAGCCAACGCGTCTGTCAAACAAATTAAACAAACATTCAATGGAATAAAATGAATTTATGTTAAATCGAGGCGCACATTTTCCGTTTTAATCGAGACTTTGGAGGGAATTATTTCAGGACTCATTAAAACCTGCTGTTTTGTGCTTTCATTATTCATATCATGATTACCGTCTCTTTTCCTCATACAGGGTCAATGAGCGGCTGATTTCGCAGTAAAGTCTAGTCCTTGGCTGTGTCCGAAATCGCCCCCCAACCCCTATATAGTGCACTATATAGTGACCACGCCTTTTTGTAGTGGTGTCCGAAACCCTAGGGATCATAGCATCTCCACTATATAGTGCACTCAATGTATCCCACAATTCACCGCGAAATGTAGTGAACATCCGATGGTCACTAACCGGACCAAGATATCCCATCATGCATTGCCAGAAATTCTCTGGGCTGCGCGGAAGTGAAAATGGCGGACGGACGGGAGGGAAATATACATAAATATTATAAAATATAACAAAATACGAAAATAAAAAGTACAGGACAGTAATCAAAAGCCTCTAATTTAATAAAAATGCAGTGGTAAACAAACAAGTATTTTGTGAGACGACAATAATGTGGTACGTTTTAATTGTGTGACAGCGATGACGTAATTACCGGCGCCGAGAGTAGTGTCCGAAAGATTTTTCTGTTGAGCTCACTATACTGTATAGTGCACTACATTTATTTCCCTATATAGGGAGTAGGGAGTAGGGGTTAGGGGGCGATTTCGGACACAGCCCTTGACTTAAATGGCCCTTTTTTCCCTCACTTTCTGACTTGTTCTTTAAAATGTTTTTTTTCCTTTGAGTCTTTGACCCCCAAAAATTTCAAAGATTGCCCCGTCATTGTAATATATCACCAGGCGCCTGTGGTAGGCCATACACGCTGTATATACTATACAAACTGTGTGTGTTTGTTTACGCGCAGTGTGTGTGGAGACCTCCAACAGACAAGTGAAGCGTTTCAAGTGAACCCCTCAAAAAAACAATAGTGTTCATTCCCAGCCGATAAGATTCAACCCTGCAGCTGCCATTAGTCACTGCTCACTCAGCTCCAGTCAGCTCCGATGGAGCAGAACGTATAAATAACACACACACACACACACACACAGTCCAACATGTGGGCGTGTCTGTTTGGTTTCATTCTTCTCGCTCATGTTCAGTTAGGTTTCTACGGGCAGCTTTCTGTTTTTGTTTGTGTTCTGCTCTGAACCATTCAACCTTTTTTCTTTGATTTACCGTAAACTTCATCCCATTTCATTTCGTTTTCGCATCCGACACGTTGATAACTAGAAACAGTCGCACATAAACAAAGAGCTATTCTGGACGGTAACTCAAATGGCCAGTTGCTTTCCGTCTACACATGGAGTGTAATATTCTAAAAACACCCTAATTTATTCCACTTTGTTCAATCAGTTCTTTATTTATCAGGCTAACAAACGTTTCCGGGCGATGAAATCTGTCTAATGACTGATTATTATTACTCGACACGCACCATGATCCATAGTTTTCTTTTTCTTTTTTGAAAATGATATAATATTCTGTTCTGCAGTGCTAATTTGCTCGTTTCAATTCTATCCCACCTAATTTGACGACTAACGTTTTATGAATGCATGATGATTAATCCTGCTGCACACACAATTTGCCATGCTCAGGAGCACATCAGCTCGCCTTTGAACAGGTTGAGTGCGATGGTGTCTGAGGGATGCATGTCACACAGCGTGGAAAATAAACTGCCTTTGCTTGGGGGATGTCTCAATAAAGTCATTAGATGCAGAGAGGAGTTTCAAGTGGCACGGTACTTAACGAACACATGCACATTAATTCACAGAGCCATGCGTTTAATGGCATGCAAAAAAAATAAATTAAAAAAATGTTGTGTGCATCCTCTCACAGCCACATGGAAACATCAAACCAGAGTTTGCCTCATTATCTTAAGCTAGACTTTCACACAGTCTTTGATGCTTTGCCCCTAAAGCATGCGATAATGTTTCGCTATAAAATAAAAAATGTGACATTCATTAGCGGTATCTATTCCTAAAACTGTTTCATCACGGCTGTATTTGATGTCGACAAAGAGCATGGGGTATGTTCTCAGCAGCATCTCCCCATGAGTTGGCCATTTCATGACCATGAGCATGTGCCAACTGAATCAAAACAAACCAGCAGTTTCTATCCGAACCCGAAATGCATCACCACAGAGGGGTCACGGGGTCTCATCGAAACAAAAACAAAAGATGCACTGAAAATCACAAAAACAAGTCACAACCAAAGTTTGCGCTTTTTTATGTTCCTGGCATATTCTGACTTTTATGCTTGGTTACTCTATTGTTGTATTGTTATTGTCAGAAAACACAAGAAGGCTGTCGGACAGGAGGGGAATAGAGAAAAAAAAACAACTTTCAACTGCTTTTTCCATCTCTGTCTTTGTCATCTTCTTCATATTTTGTCATCTCTTTGTGCGTACACATCGCCTGGTGCTCCTGCTTTGTTAACCCGACCCATTTAAACCTTTGCAATGAAAAAACAAAACAAAACAAAAAAAAAAACACTCTGTGTTCAGCCCCTGATGTCATTAATACATTTCATGGCGGGAAATGTGTGTATTTGTGTCGGTGTGTACCAAGAGAGGGCAGAATGTGAACAGATGTATGGATTTTAATGAGCGCGCTCTTGCGGTTTATGCAGCGTAACAGCCCTTCGCACAACGCCACATAATGAGACACAGATATTTATGGTGAGACCCACACGCATAATTAGACCTAAGCGTAACGCAGTGAGTCAGACTGAATTAACATAAATGTCAAATTATAATAACTGTAATCAAACCAAAGTCTATAGGACATTTATAGTACGCGTGTTTAACTGTTTGACAATATCATTTGTTTTAATATTCAGCAATGAGTTAAAACTCCACAAGGAACTAGCCCTGGTGTTTGGCATACACGCCTCATTTGATGCAGTTCTTTATATTCTGATGATGCTGTGGAGTTGTCAGCCTCGATGCGACAGCATTCTGTTTAATTAGATTTAATTGAAAAGTCGGTTATAGTTTGGGTAAAAAAAAAATAAACATGCAACATATGTTAGGCACGAGGCCTAACGATATGATAAACAGTGTATATTTATGATTCACAGTTTCCGGCAGAAATGTCATTTACTTTAGAGCAATTAAGAGTTTTCTGTTTGTTGTGACTGTTCATCATCCAACTTGTACCACTTAGAAGTGCTGCAAAATTCTCAGTCTTCACTACAAATACCATTGGCTCTGTGCGTGTGTGTGTGTGTGTGTGTGTGTGAATAATGTAAGGCAGCACTCTACAGCATGTTTCATCCAATCAGACAAATGCTGGAACCCAGAGGAACAGGAGCACTGTTCTTACGATGCTTTGCTGCATAATCACATCAACTTAACAGTGACTTCACATCAGTGCTCCGTTTTAAGGGCGCTATTCGCTTTTGCTCGCGTTTAGAGCGCGAGGCCTTTCGACTGTTCCAGTCCTCCACACTCTGACACCTAACGAGCCCATATATTAATGTTAAATCACAGGTACAGCCAGGTCTTAAAGTCTGAAACCCACTTTCCCATTCGAGTGAATTTACAAAAGACGGTACGTTATATACTTTAGAAGATGCAATTCATGGTATCACTTACAAGACCCTAAGAGTTTATGGTTAGATGTCGACAGGTTTTACTTTGGAACCAGCTGAGTCCAAACTAGGTCGAGAGCAAACTAAATAACGGTTCCATTACAAAGAAGTGTGCGGTTGTCACAGGTACTTACTGCACAGACTTGGAGGACTGGGACCTGAACTTGCTGAACTCGCCGGGAGCGGTCCACTCTGTACCCAGCTGCAACACAAACGACAGGAGACAGGTCAGAGAGAGTGTGAAGAGAGAGGGGAATCAGAGGGAGGCAGAGGAGAAGACGCGTGAAGGGATGGGATAAGAAATGCTGAGGCGCGCTAAAAGAAAAGAGTTAAGACTGTTTGTCTGAAATGCACTTCTTCCGCTAATCCACTTTCCACAAAGTCCAGCAGCAGCAGCAGCTTTACCATTCGTCTGTGCCAGCGGATTCCGAACGGGCTGAATGAAAGGGGACGCGGCAAGATTTCGGATCATCTCCGTGGTTATGACGGCACACAAATTGAAAAGTAAGTAGGAAAGCAAGGCACTGTTCTCCAAAGCAATAGAGAAGTCAATCAATAAGTGAGTAAACAGATGAGGGCTGATGGATATAAACAGACAGAAAATGAGGAAGAGGGATCCACTGCCAATTCTGACTCCATGAGTCTGGCTCATCAGGAAGCCGGGGGCCTCCCGTTTCAGCCCTGTGGTCGAACCAGTGCCCATTCTTTTCCTCAGCAAGCTAGCACAACTAATTAGGGCCCCCAGCTGCTTCTGATCCAATATATGAAAGAATAAGGCTAAGATCACAGCGGGCATGGCTTTAATTGTTTGCGCTGGCCACACGTCGGGGTTTGAAACTGGTCAGAGAAACCCTGTGGAGCCTGGTAGTGGCAGATCACAAGAGCCTCTCAGCGTCCAAATATCTGCTGATCCTCACCGCAATGCACAGCCAGCAGGAAACACCTACAGGATAATGACCCACGCGCACATGAAACGGCACAATTACACAACGACGCCTCAGAGCATGTTTGCTGGCACGTGAGGGGAGCTACTACTCAAAAACAGTCAGTTATGTCTGTCCAAAATCAACCAGGCCCCTGGCAGTGCTGCCACCTGTGGGCGTCCCCGTGAAGCAGTTGGCTGGACGCGAGGAGGACACACTGCGTCCCACTGTGCCTTCACTCTCAACACACTATGTAGTATATAAACAGGCAGAACAAGCTTTTCATCTATTTCTCCTCTGGCACAGGTGGAAACAGGGGGTAAATCACTCAGAGAGAATATTCACATGAAAAGTGAGGAATGCAATATAATATAGATGAAATGAAATCGGCTGCAACAGTTAACATTTACCATGTCTGCGTCAAACATTTACCTTTTTATTCAATTTGGACGATTTGGTCCGGTGATATTTGACATTGCCAAATTTGGAGTGGAGGGCATATTCATTCCTAAATGACGTGATGATGATATGGTCACGGGTGGAGACGTTTTTAACTAGCGCTAAATAGGTGCTAAATTTTACTGTAAATGGTCCATGGGCAAAACGTATGTGAGACAGATGGTGGACCGTCTGTCATCAGACAATGTTAAACAGCAACAACAGCAACTGGGGGCTTTATCGACATTTGAATATCAGCCAACCAATATTTGTAAGCGACGTTTGTGGAAAAGTATAAAAGATCAACAAAAACTAACCTGCCTGGACACTGAAGCCTCAATATGAAAAAAAAAAGTATTCAGTGTCTGCTTTCCTGATGTGCACAAAACCTGCAGAACTCACTTCACATAATAAAAACCCAACACTTGACATGGGTCCAGCAGCCAACCCCTTTCCTGAATGTCATCTGTGTTGTGCAGTTTAGTTCATTAGTAGAAAAACAACTTGACTTTTGATGCTGCTACATGACTGTCTGGCTTATTAAGCATTCAATTCAATACATTACTACTGACACATAATATATGTGTTTGCTGCAGAGGTTTGCTATTGATGAAGTTTGCTTTACACATGAATAAATAATAATAACTGTTACTAATTTATCCCATATAGTGCTGTAGGTTTTCATTATGTTTTGTTCAGCTCTGTCTGTAGAAAGTGGTGCAGGAGAGACACCTCCCTGCAAAGTGCTGTTGCTTTCTAAAGAACCTTTCTTTAGTAACCTTCACTGGAAGTGGAGAAACTTTGATAAATCGCAGGCGAATGCAGCAGACACCTCAGCAGGAGTTTAAAATCATTCAAAGCAGAGGAACAAAAAATATATATATAAATCTGGCACCCAAAGCTTTGCAATGAATATAAATGAGAAACTTGAAAATGTTTTCGATTTGTTGCACTTACATGTTTATATTCTCCATGTCTGTGGATTGCTTTCTGAAATGTCTGTTGTTTGCAAGATTAATAAGAGCAAGAACTTCCCCAAAGCAAAGGCAACACTGCAAAGTATTCATCTCTAATTGCTGATTCTAAATATGCAAAATCTAAATTAAAAAAAATCTTTGTACAGGCATAAAAACATGATCTTTTTGCCATGAAAAAATGGAAAATTGTCTTAGAAAGCGAGAAGCTGTAAAGAAGGTAAATTAAATTAAATATGTAGAATATGTTCTTCCTCATTAGACAGTTTTAAACAGCTCTATGTGAACAAAGGCAGTGATCAAAGTCTCTGCTGACAAAATGTGTGCATCTGGGCACGGAGTAAAAAAAAAAAACGGAACAAAACCGATTCATTTAATTCATAAATGTTTCAAAAGATATAAAAAGTCAAAAATCAATATGGCCTTTTTTCCCGTTAACTCAATATGAAAAAGTGACATTGGTGCAGTCAGAGTCTAAAATATCTGTTTTGATTGACCTCGGTCCACTTGGCTCATCAAGGAGGAATGGTTGGCACCTCCTAGTGGGATCATGGTTACATTTTCAATGTGATGAGTCCACGTTAATGAATCGTGGGTAATTGAATGTTCCCATCCTGTCAACGATTTTCATTTATTATAATTAGGCCCCAAAAAACCCCACCTGCAGATACTTCAAACTGGCTTGAGTCTAGTAATCCATCACAATTATACTCATTCCTGATTTTATTGCCATCAGAGCTATACAGCAGTTAGAGTACTTTGAATTAAGGTTCTGCACAGACTAATATAGCGGCAACAAAAACAAAGGCAGACAAAGGCAAGCTGTGATTGATCGCCTATCTCAGACAGGTTCAAAATTCTAATCCTGGGAGCAGCCGTTTCATATTTATTAAGTTTTTGTCCTTTATTATTTGCAGATAGATACTGCTCCCGGAAGATCTGTCTGGAAATATTGTTAGAAAAATAGCAGACGACATTTCATTAACATTAATGTGTCGTCTCCCAGTAAGCCATGACAGCATGGAAACGAGGCAGCGAGCATAATACTCGAACATGGGGAAAAAGAAAAATAAATTTTGCACTGGTGTCGTGGCTTGTAAATAAAAGGTGCATGGAAAAAATGACTTTCTCCATTTGTCGATTATGAAAGCCAGAGAAGTCAATATGGGGAAACGCTACACATATTAATAAAGTCGGTGCACCGTTAGCCTTGTATTTTTTAGTGCATGATGCTCGCTACAGTTGTGAAATAATACCTGCGACGACGACATTGACAAAGTCATGTCTGTCTGAGGCCGAGCAGCTACATTGTTGTTGAGTCCCATATTGATTTCATCTCTCGCTCTTTCTTCCCCAGGTCCCTCTGAGTTTTTTTTTGTGTGTGTCTGCATTACGAACCAGACAGATGAGCCATCACAGCACTTGTGACACACGAGTGCCTGCAAGTGTCGGCACACACACACACACACACACATCCGAATGGACACGCGCACACTACACTTGCACACTAATGCATTGTGCTACAAATGAGACTCTCTCAATATCAGACAAGGTCTGCGTGAAGCTCAGCAGGAGCTGTCTGGACATTCTGATTGCAGGGAAATCTCATTACACATTAGCTGTGGGCAACCAAATGTGATTAATGCCAACGTGGGACAATAGAGGGTCCACGCTGACTTTAAGTACATTCACATGCATGTGTGGACGATGTCCCAGCAGGACAGAGGAAAAGCGTATTTATGAGACGCGACCTCGCCCAACACACTGAGCAGCGGGGGCGCCGGAGAGTCAGAACACATAGCGGAACAGGCTATGACCCAAGGTTGATTTTGTCTTTCTGTGAGAACCAGCATCGCAGGAGATAGCAGTCTCCCCCAGCTAACCACAAACCACGACTGACAGCTTAATGTCTTATGGAGGCACGATTCCAAATACAGTCAGCTCACTGTCAGGTTGTGACAATGACAGCAATCAGTTCTACATCACTGGGTTAATTTTAAAAGCAATGGATCATGAATGGAACAAGAATCACAATCAGGGCAACGAGAGCAATGATAACATGACTTCACAAAACTCACAATGACACAATATGTTCCTGAGTTATTATGCTGATTGTTGTGCAGAAAAGTATAAAAGTGAAGGTGAACTTTGACATTGAATTTCATCAACTAACAGCTGATTGTGAGTTTCTGAGGATTTTGAATCGTTTGAGTCTTTTTTTAAAAACAGTGCTGACGATAAATCCTCTCTGTGTCTACAGCAGATGATGCATTTCACGTCTCCTTCATAAACACTGTTGCTTTCTTTAAAAGAACTTTCTTACTTTTTCCCTAAACTTGTGTAGACGGATGCATAATGAGAAGTCAGGGGTGAGATTTTTTTATTTGTGATACAGCGTGTCTCTGAGGACCGGGCAGGCGGCGAGGCCCGTCTGTCAGCCAGCGAATGAATGATCCCTGGACATAACGCCGCTCCCCCGCCGTTACCCAGATGATATTTCTCCAGCGCTGAATGTCACATCAATATTCACTGCCAGCTAATTAATCTCAGCCCCCACAGAACCAGCTGATATATTCAGAGTCATGGTGAACTACAAATGTCTGGACCTCTGCGCTTAACATCTCCAAATATTGGAAGACTGAAAGGCTTATGTTGATTGGTCAGGGGTAGATGTGGAATGGCTTTTACATTCCCACATACATTCCCACATCCAGTCTGTCATTTAGTACATGGATGGAAGAAAGGGAATCTATTAGATGTCACTCTCATTCACTGCATATAAATAAAAGTAGGGAATGTTTTCATGGTCTTGGAAATGTGTAATTGAGGTGAATTTGAAGAGAGTTACAAACGTTGATTGTCAGTAGAGTGGCTGCAGCTTACCTGTCCTACATAGACCAGCAGTCTGGCATTCAGAGGGCTTTCATCAGGACTCAGCCAGAGCTCAGAGTTATCATCAGACGATACAGAGAACTGGAAGTCACCTGGAGGGGAAAAAGATCCAAGTGAGTGTGGGTAGATATATGTATATATGATCCCAGATAAGCATAACCATATAATGCAAGTCCTTATACAATTAAATATTGTATTGTGTAATACAAATCTTCTATTTTAAAGAAAGGTTACAATATGAATGCAACATCACGTATGCACTGTTAAGTGAAGTTATCTATTTCTATAGTCAGAATACTGATGGACTGGGAACAAGTTGTCAGGTTTATCAAACAAAAATATAGTTGGAGCTGAAGGAAGATGTTTTCACCAAAAGAAAATTGTGCACTGTTCAGTATATAGTAGATCAATCTGGACTACACACACACACACACACACACACACACACACATACACACACACATAAGATGCATTCTCCTGGGCTCGGTAGCGCCCTTTTTTTTTTAAGGATGAAAGTCATGTGACCGAGCTCTGGGTTTTATTGTCTACAATAAATCACGTTATTTAACACTGAGTCCATCTACAGCAGTATCTAAAAGGTCGTCTCCCGAAACGTGGAGTGAAGGGGGGGTAGTAGAGTGCTTGTCAGGATCCTAAAGAACGCGTGACCTTCGAGCCATCAGCTGAAGAGAGCAATAGCACTAGTGAAAGCTACATAAGAGAGTGAAATGAAGAGTCATCCAATTAATATCTCCGTAGTCTGCAATTTGTATAAGGGCACTAGGGTGTTAAGGCTTTTCAGTTGCCATGGAAACTGGGCTTGGGGGGGTACTGCAATGAGGTTTAGCTGCGAGATCTCTGACATTCGGCCTCAGTAATAATGTGAATATCCTGTATATTAGCGGCTCTGAAGTGTTTGGTTTAGGAGGGCTATGGAAATAGCCCACTTGTATAAAGGACACGTGCTCCAGCGTGATAGGAGGAACTTGCTAATAAGATGAGCTAGTTACCATCTCTGTACGGGTGAAGGAAGCCAAATATTCTCAGGCCATAGTTCTTCCACTTTGGAGCCACGGCGAGCTTCTTCACTGTGGTCCTTGTCTGCAACGAGAAGGAGAAAGGAATCAGATGATGCCTCAGCTGCTGCAATAACGGAACGGAAATAAAACTTTTTTTTTTTTCAACGTGAGCCACATCCACGACAAATGCTGGGTAGTCAGTGTTAATGGGGCTTAATGAGGCCAAATCAAACAGCAATAGCTGATATCACAATGTTTGTCCAGCATCGTGATCCCTCCTCACACTCCCCTCCTACAAACACACACACATTGTAATTAATTATTGACTTGGTATTATAAGTTATTAATAGGAGTCATGTCTTGATCGCGTTTTTTGACCCCCAGTTTTTGTGCTTCTGCCCCCTAACGAATCAAACCTCATACTTTAGTTCCTTAAACGTGAGACCGTAGGTCACTCGTTGTGCTCTGTGATACTTACATGAGGGTAGAGAGGGAAGTGCAGGTTCTTTCTGAGTTGGGCTACGGAGGAGCCGCACCAGTCCTCAAACACATGCAGGTTGGCCTGGCCCTTGTACTGCAGAGACACAGAGACACGATCACAACCAGAGAATTAGGCTCGCGCACACAGTTACAGCAGAGTCGTCACTTGTCATTGAAAAGACAGCATACACTCCCACACTACAGCAAAATATCCATTCACACTCCTTGCGGGGGATAAATATTTCTGCAGCAGGACGTTGATTTATTTTTGATGTCACGCAGGAGAAATAAATTCTTAATAAGGAATTCTACACCGTGTTTCGAACATCCTCGCCGTCCTGAATAAGCGAATGTGACAGGGAGTTCATCACAAGTACTGGGGAGGTTTTGGGGGGAGGGGTGCTAAACTGAGAGCGTCTGGAGCAGTCTGACATTTGTCTGAATTACACAGGGAAATCACAGGACGCGGTGCGGACAGATGGTCAAACTACTCAGCCTTGGGGTATAGTTTCCTCACACACTCAAGCACAGGTCTGCTCATATAAACGAAAGGATGGGTCTCTAATGACTTGTGTGTCAAACTGTGCAGTGTTTGGATCTCACGCGGTGAATAAAAAAAGAAAACTCGAGGCCATTCAGTTTTCCACATCCTTACAGAGACACGAACACTCAACACTGAAATACTGTACACACATACAGTACATATAATATACCATACTTTAACGTATGGTCCCCAGTAGGTCGCCACTGTAATGCGGCCACAGATGTTTAGAACATCACTGAGTTTGAGCAGAGAGCAGCTGATTGTGAAAAGGCAGCAAGGTTCCCTGGTCGGATCAAAGCTAACGCTGGCTGCTTTGGTCCCGCTTCAAACGGGCGGCGGTGGCGTGACGGCGTCTCTGCTCGCTGTTTGGGCAACAGGTGTGAGCCGTCAAATCGGTTCGACGGGAGAAGGAAGCGTCATCTCGTGCCAAAGACAAACGCACATAGTGGCTACTCGGCATCCATTCCTACATGAGGCGTCTGACAGAGGGTTTGATGCTCCTTCAGTGGTACGCAGACATTCTAACAGATGGCCTGACCCGGAGCTGTCCCTTTCATTTCCCCTCCGGCTCTTTACGGTCAACTAAGTGCCCCGCACGCTGACAGCCGCGCGGCAATTACAATTCATGCATTAACCATGAGATATACTTTTATTGTGCAAACACGTCAGTCCGGAGCAGCATGACTACTGATTTAATTTTCCGCCGTTTTATGCGTCCGTATTGAATTTTCCTTTGTTACATGAATGACTAATGTGCAAAAAACAAAGCCAGAGAGAGAGAGAGAGAGAGAGAGAGAGAGAGAGGGGTTTTGTGGAATCAACTGAATCCAATGTCTAAAATTGGAGTGGTAAATGGGGATGGGGGGGCACAGTGAGGTTATAGGGATTTAGCAGATGGGAGTAGTCCCTGTATAAATATGCCTTATGTAAAGCTTTTAATAGATTTCCTGTGGGTTTTAAAAGCAAACCCTTTTTTTGCCCCCCGCCCCATCCTCGCCCTGACAGCAACAACCAGGTAGCTTTAAAAGTCTCTAATTATTCACACAAACATGTCCCTGTGCTGCTGGAGTATCATTGGCTCCATTTTGCAGGTGATGGCAAAATGAGAGGTCAGGATGTCGGATGTGGGATGCGGGATGTCGGATGTGGGCACGAGGGCGAGATGGAATTTACGTTTGCACCCTCCATGACTCTGCTTTAGTTCTGCGTCTGTGTCTCTCGGCTGTCAAAGAATTCAGTCCCTCCATCCCTAATGTTGTTTATTCGTTCCTCTAAACTTTCCATTTCTGCCTCTTCCCTCCTACAGCTTCATCTGTGCACTGTGAAAGGCAGCTGCCTTCAGTTTCCCCGAGCTCAGTTGACGGCTGTCACTCCCCTGTGCTGCCACTGAAACGCCTCCTTTAGGAATGCGGGACGCAATTATTCAGACATTATCATCTGTGTGCACAGCAAAAAAAAACAAAAATCCTTATGTTTAATCGGAGGGAAAGTTTTCCTTTTAGGATGGGTTAAGTAGTTGTCGGCAATGACACACAGTTATAAACAGCAATACATAGGTATGCACTGTCCTGTCGATTCCTGTGGTAACCATTATTTCAACTGACCAACACAAACACACTTTTTTCCCCCACTTCACTGAGGTGCAGAGCAACGTGTGTTATGTCCGCTTGAAGATTTGTTAGGGTAACGGTGACACTGTTTTTCAGTTATGTTCTGGGCGCACTTATCAGAGATGCTAAGAGATCACACATGAGGAGTAACAGAGGAAATGGGAAAAAAAACTGTGCATTTAAAATGTGAGCATGTAAATGACACTGCCTGAAGCTGCTCTGTACAAGACACACTGTTACTCTCTCGCCCATCTTCCTCACACCGCACACGTCCCACACATATTTCTGTGGACTCGTCCTAACGTATCTGCATCTCCACTTCTCTTTAGTATCTCCTCTCTCTCTCTCTCTCGCCCATCTGGTTGCACTATCAAACGGAGTACAAATCAGACACTCTCTCTCTCTCTCTCTACCCTCTGGGAGGCTGTCTCCTTTTCTGAAAATCTGCCGCAGCCTTCTGCGTTCCCGCTGGCAGCCAGGCACTGACAAATGGCCGTTCTGCGCACCCACTGACGAGCGATCGCACCAACTGACACTGTAAATCCCCTTTGGAAAAGAAAAGTGAGACATGATGTTCTTGGTTTGGGCACACTGGGGTATATACAATACCAGTTAGCTCTGCCCCCCGGGGGATACAGGAGAGATGGCGTTAAAGCTCAGCATTAATACTGTACTGTTTTACCGCACTGATATGCTAAAGCGTAAGAGTTTGATGAGCGTTCAAACGATGCCGTTCAGATGTGAAGTTTTTTGTGTCTTTGTGGCTTTGGTATGGATGTTTGAACGTGTGCGAATGATTCGTGGAATATATCCAATTTCACAAAGGGCCTTCAAAGGACCCTTTTTTTTCTTGCACATCTCATCCTCCTCTGCTCACTGGTAATTTAGCAGCAGGGAAAGGAATGAAAGTAGGATAAGTGTGTAGGTAGAGTGAGGAAAGAGGGTTTTCAAGAGGTAAAGAGGTCTGAATGAAGAGATTATATGGCGAGAGATAATGGGAACCCGTTTTACACGAAGCAGCACAAAATGAAAGACGCCGTTTATATGATCCAGCTTCAACCTCATCAACTATTGTAATGAGGGTCTGTATGATCCGCCATCTGCCATACAATTACATGTCTTCTGTATTGCCAAGGATGTAATGTGGGGGATGGACGTGGCCATGGTGGATACATCAAACTGAGAAATGTGAGACAGAAGGAAAAAAAAAATTCACCTTCTCTCACAAGCTGTCGATCACTTACATAACTATAATTAGAGATGGTAAGAAAAAAAAAATAATTTCTGCCTCATGTGTCCATTCTGGATGGACAAACGGCGTAAATACACACAGACTAAAGGTACAGTGAGGAGAGACAAATGTCATGCTGAGTCTTTTGCATCCTCCCCCCAGTCGACTCACTACTGCGAGAAGACGGGAGGGTGCGAGACAGAGAAAAAGCCAATTCCTCCTCCGGTCTTGTCACTGCACAGGATTTTGTGGGAGAAGCCAGCTTTGATGACTGCTCCCTCCTGAGTCATGCGTCTGTGCCGTGCCTCTTCCCTCTGTGGTGATAAATAATAGGGCTATCCAAAGCTGCAAAGTGTCTGTAAGGCACACACTCACTTCATCTTCACATCGCAAGCTTTGTTTTTGTTTTTTTTACAAGAGATTTGTAATGGCCAGTCAGCGAGGAGGATGTGATCCTACTGTCTGGGTTCGGTATGTTACGTATCTGACTCACAGTGGGGCCTCTGACCATCACATTCTTAAATAAATAATAAATTATGCGCAGATTCCTTCTGGATCCATGTCGGCTTTGCTGCAGAAAACTGTTCCTATCCCGTCGAGCCTTGCATGATGCGCTTAAAAAGTGGGCTAGCTCTTTCTGTCTGACCTCCATCCTCTGTCAGTGTCCTTGACTTGTAGGTGTCCTTCACCGATATACAGAGCGTGTCCACAACATAGCAGCACATCTGCACTAATCCTCAGCCACCTCTGGAGGAGGATGCTCATTAATACACCAGCAGCATCGGTCGGAGGCAACACGGGTCACAATCAAAGCAGTTTTTTTTTAAATGCCGTTTCCTGCTTATTTCTATCTCTACCTCTCTATTGCTACATGTCTTAGAAGAAATAAAGTAAACGTCCTTTAATTTTGCTCCTGCGTGCAGTTTGTGTGAATGCTTCAGGGCGCCGGCGTGACCTCTGCTAGTCTGTGACAGCTGGCATATGGCAGCGCTCCACCTCCACCGGCCTTGGTCCGCGGCCCTGACAGTGCCAGCTCAGTGGCCCCTCAGACCTCTGCCATCTTGGCTGTGAACCAGTTACCAACAAGTTGGTGCTGGTAATTAGAACACATAGCTAGTGAGGGAAGCTGAAGTGCGGCTGCACTCCAGGGTTTCTGGCAGAATTGGCTTGGCCTTGACATGACAGGATTTTTTTTTTTTTTGAAAGGTTGTTAGTTTTAACAGTGATGCTGGATCTGCAGAATATTCACAGTATCAGAAGTCAAGGAAATGGCAGGTTGACTTCAATCAAGTTTTTTATTCTTGTCACTCTGAATCAGAAATGCAGTTGGTTTGGATGCTGAAAAATTGATCTCCTTCTTCAGCTGTTTTACTTTATTGATCTAAACCATAAAGGTTAGAAATTACGGCCAGTCAATGAAATCACGTGCGTGTTCTTTTCACCAAGAAAATAAAAAATACACAGGGCAAATCCATGCCGACCTCCGGATTTAGCTCCGTTGGCTGTTTCATATCAATACGACTAGCACCACAAATGTCAACCACATAATTTAGATTCAAGTCCCTTAAATATTCCGGAAACAGATGTTTCACTTGGCTGCAACTAATGAGGCAAAAATGACAACTGAGCAAAAACAAAACGAAAAAATAAAGTGCATTCCGGAATTCACTCTCACTTCTTGGATGATGCTGTTCAATTTGGTGGTTTGCAGATGGAATGTTTACAGGAAAAGGCAGGTTAACTGAAGACTGAAGACTCACCCAGGTGAGTCTGATGAACATTATCAAACCCTGTGATGCTGTCTTGTGCAGATTATACACTATACAGCGGCGCAGCTGAGTACGATGGGTTGAATGATACAGAAAGCTGTCCAAATGAGAAATGTACTTAAAAAAAAAAGCTCCCTTTTATTCCTCTAATGCTGTGTGTATAATAAAACTCTTCGGAAGAGGTTTCATATCTAGAGCCTCTGCATCAGTGAGATGACTGGAGAATTAGGATGAATCACTCATACCCATGAGGTGCATTTGTTGACAATACTAAAGAAAAATCAAATCTGTTTGACCTCATTGCCTGCTGTTAACAAGGACGCCTTGGGAAAAAAATAATAATCAGCTGTTAAATCCTGTCTTATAAAAAGCAGACCAATTACCAATAAAGTCATTCCTTCTAAGATTAATCACTGAGGAAAGTTTGGTGAGTCTGCGTGAATGGCCTTACAATCTACTGTTGACAAGTCTCACGATTTGTACATCACTCTATCAAATAGAAGAAAGAAATGTGAAACTAATAAGAGGATTTGTGCAAAAACAGGGAAATTTAAAAAAATGAAATTAGAAAATAACTTTGGGTACCTCTTGTTTCCACGGCAATTTTTTGTAATGCTGCCTGAGGAACTTCCGGATGTGGGCGTGGCCTCTGCCGTTACCCCCTCCCGTGATTGGCTCATCATCCTTGAAAAGAAAAAGGAAGACACATGCATGACAGTTTTAAAGCAAGTGGCTAAAGACTAAGATTCATGCACACATGAATCCATCCATCCATCCATCCATCCATCCATCCATCCATCCATCCATCCATCCATCCATCCATCCATCCACCACAGAGCTAATCTGACTCTTCTCCAATATATAATTGATATATGGGACAAAGTAGCATTTTACGATAAAACCACATCCCTTTGTAATCCTGTCATCATATAAATCATGAAAGAGCAGGTCAAGAAAACTGTGCTATTTTCTCTGACGTCTACTATTAAGACCCTGTGGAATCTCCCTTTCACTATTCACCACTAATCCAGCATTTGACTCACAAAAGCCCCTAATCCCCAACAGACTCTCACACTATCCACCCTCCCGGCAAAGACCTGGTCCACAGGGAGCCTGAACTCTCCCCCTGATCTGGGATTTAGCCCGGTGCTCCGGACCGAGCAGCAGGTTCTCCTCTTCTCTGCGTTCTGCTAAGCGGCATGTTAATGCTAATGCTGGAGCAGGACGGTGCAGGAAGGAGCACCAGCTCTCGGCCAGCGGAGAGGAGATAAAAGACTGCTGTGCTCCCAGAGGAGGAACTCAGATGCAGAGCTGGTAAAATGAATGGCAAAGCATCCTCCATTTAGCAGAGATGTCAAAGCGAGGCATACCTCCACAGAGACCAGCACGTCTGAACGCTTTTGTCAAGAAAACAGCAGATTCTTTTTTTTTTAAACAAAAGAATCAAAAGAGGAAAAAGATTTTTTTTTTTTACAAGAGATGGAGACAGAACTGTTGGGCACCACGCTTTTGATTCATTTTTTAACTTCCAATGGGGAGTGACGAAGGACTGCTGGCAAGATAACGATAAAGACATGAGACCACAGAGTCCCATCCCATCTGCCACCAGGGGAGTGTAAAGTGCCTGCTGTCTGCATGTACCCAAAGACTCACAAACAGACTACTAGCTTTGTCTTCCATCCAAACACTCACAAGCAGATCCACTCAGTGACGGAGACAACAGTCATGCTGGATGGAAAAACCAAGTCGACAGAGGAAAAAAAAAAGATTTGATAGGGTTGAGTTGTCAGGGGGGAAAAAAAGCTTATATAATCTTGACCACGGGGATACTCGATTTATGTTTCTGCTGTGCTTTGCAAAAAAAGAAAAGAAATCCTTATCTCGTAAATATGACTAACTATCTTATTATTATAATATCGGTATCTCATAAATGTGAAAACCATTTGTGGTCATCAATCATGACCTTTCGCTGAAGACAAAGGCATTATAGTACCACCCAATTTAAATGACTGTCTTATATACTGTACCTCGTCTGTGCATACATCATCTTGATGATGACTGATCATGTGTGGTGTGAATACAAAAATATAAATGTGGTGTAAGCGTAGATACAATAACCTAAATTTAGCTATGCAGTTCTTTCCATGCATCGAAATCTTTCGATGCATCACATCTTTTTTTCTGGCACTGGGACCAGATCTGCGTTACCATGTTACAATAATAATTTGAGCTGATGCTACGATGCCTGTGAAATGGTCTTATGTGTTAAACATTGCATCGTGGCGAAAGAGGGAATATCAATCAAGCAACAATCAAGCAAACGCACTACCTGTTTATCATATGTTTACATTGCGGTTTACCTTCATTCAAACAGAATGACAAATGGTATAGAGCAGTGTGAGCATTAGGAGAAAGAGAGAGTGAAGGAGCGAGGCAGTTATTTAAAGCTGAACTAAGTTGTTTCACGCATGAACACGTGCGTCAGAGTTGTTGATCATAAAAGGGCCGACTGATAAACGAGCTGTCGGATCAGTGAGCTTCTGACACTGACATCCATTCATCCCACCAGTCAGAACACCTTGTTGAAGTTGGCACTGGCCTTCCTGTTGTGTTCCTCTGCACAAATCAAATGTTGACCTCGCTGATCGCAGCCCAGAAAACACCGGGACCCAGTGTTGTAGAATACCAATGAGCCTAATTAATCTCACTCCCTATGTACAAACAAGCACTAGTCTGGAGGGAGAGGCGGAGGAAATGTGCGCGCTTATGAGAATAACAGAGGAGCTAGAAGTAGGAGATAATAATAATAATAATAATAATAATAATAATAATAATAATAATAATAATAATAATAATAATACCGTAATAATAATAATGTATCTCATCTGTGATGGTGTGATTTTTCTAAATTATATTGTTTTATTTTGTCTTCATACACAACATTTTGTTTCAGTACAGACCATGACAGATATTTTCTAGATATCAAGAAAAATCATAGAGTGCATCAAACAATGTTGGGTACCAACATCACCGGCTATATGACAACTCATCACGAGTTGTGATGAACGACCTCGAAGAGAGATCTATAAAGAACAACACCGACATAATAGCAAAAGGGTGAAATGAAGTGGAAAGACACAGAGAGAGAGAGAGAGAGAGAGAGGAAAATACGAAAAGGGTCAGACCGAGGACGAAGAATCAGCAGCAGAACTCGAGAGAAATGAACAGGGACGAAACCAAAACAAAAACAAAGTGAGACGAGAAGCAATAAAGATGGGTGGAAAAAAAATGACTGAAGAAGCACATTCATAGGTCGTGCAGTGTAGTTGTGCCAGTTCTCAGAAATCCCTCCTGCACAGGGAAAGTATGAAGTGACAGTGGGCCGCCACAATCCCTCTCCCCCCTCTCTTTAGTGAACAGAACAAACAGACCAGAGTCTGCTCGCTCTCAGAGCAGCATCACAAAAAACCGAGAAGTATCACACAGTCGCCAGCACCGTGGCTCTGTATGTGACACGACTGCAACTGAAAAGACAAATTCACACCCTTTATTCTGAAGATACACTGTATACAATACAGAAACAACGCTACACAGCAGTCACCTCATCCAAAACACCATATCATATATAACATCATATAGCGGCGAGTGCATTAGGGCGACTTTGATGTGGTTCCTGTCATTTGGTTGCTTGTTTGTAATCGGTGGTCTGAATAATAAACCTTAACGAGAGCATTTAGCCATCTTAACGAGAAGGTGAGATTGAAAGAGGCAGAACGTGCTGTTTTATATTCGAGTGTCATGCAGTCATTTAGCGCCGAAGAAAGCAGCGCGGAGAACAAAAAGGAGACCGGGGATTTTTCAAATTGCTCTGCGAGATAAGTGAGGGGAAGGAGGCGATGATAAAAACAGAGGCGATGTGGCTCAATTCTCCAGGTCCTAACTTAAAGGACCAATTATGGCACCTGAACGCAGGCAGGCAGAAAATAACTTAATTACCTTAACGAGAGTCTTGTGAGGATTTAGAAGTGTGAGAGTCCTTGGATGCTTTCATGGGGAAAACAGCTCAAACAAAGCTCACGTTGAGATTATTATAAAAGACGTTAATGTGACCCACATGCACCTGATCCGTCACCACCTATCAACACCCTCACCATGGCAACAAGAGTTCTGCCGTGACAGAGCTATTAAACCACAGTGAAAAGGAAGCCTCTTCCACTCAGGTGAGACGGACAGGGAATGAGTTTAAAATAAACACACACACACACACACACACACACACACACACACAATTATCATTTATTTCATTTTAAACAACTAATCCAGACTCAAATAATTGGTCATGAATAGCTGTTGTTTAGTTTATAACAACAAATGAACAGTGTAGAAACAGAGGCAGCATTCAGGACTTCCTGCATTGAGTGTAGCACCTGCAAAACCATACAACTGAGATCATGAACACTGGCACGTCAGCAAACAACGCAGGAAACTAAAATGTACGTCTTAAACTGTCGACTGTTGACGTGGCTGCTCCGGGTGCTGATTAATGAATAGGATTGTCCTGTGAACCAGCTCGGTGATCCTGGATCAGCACTCGTGAGCGCTGAGACGTTGAATAAATCTGCACCCTGATCTCACACTAACACCCTTCTACTCCGGTAAGAAAGCCGCTTTTGGAAGCCCTCGTACTTTTACAACCAAATCCCCCTACCCCCTTTTAACAAAATGGCTGGCACTGTGGAATAAAAATCAGCCAAAGCGCTGTTCAGTTAAACTATGGCGGAACAAATCGCAGCCAAGAAAAAGACGGAGTGCAACTATTTTTGTCTCCACGCTTGCATTATTCATGTCGGCAATTACATGGCGGTCAAGAGAGCACCAGTAGTAGGTCTAAGTGAGGAGGGGAGGGAGAAAAATGGAACATAAATAAGGGACGGCTGCAGTCGATAATAGGAGTGATAGAGTCAGTGGCTCCAATTCATTGGTGGGAAGATTAATTGTGCAGAGATGAGTACAGCAGGGAGACAATAAGATACAAAGGGGGAGAAAAAAGGAGAATGAGAGAGAGAGAGATGGAATGATGGCGAGAAGAAAAACCGCAGACAGTTGAGTGACAAAAGGAAAAGGATGAGCAATTATTATCCAACGTGAGTCCTGATTTTAACGGGATGGCGATCAGGTGGCTGAATAGAAACATAGAGCGAGGCCCCCTGGGATTGCATGTGCGTCCATGTGTTCATAACAACATGTAGCACACACTGAGACAACAGACTATGTCATTTATTGATTATGATCTGGGCAGAGGTGAGGGGGCTTTTGTCTTGTTGAGTCCACATCAATGCAGAAGGCATGTAAGGACAAAGGCTGAGGAGTAGCGCAGTGTCTCACGGGATCAATAGCGCCTGGAGGAGCTTTGTCTCCGATGTCACTTATTCACTCACGTCCTTTGATTTAAAAATTTGTTGTGTCCGGCACTCATTGGAAATCAAAGTTTTCTAAATACAAAACCACTGGCATCACATTTATCCGGGTGACTGATTAAGGACAGGGTGTTGGGTCAAATTGCAGGGAGAGTGCTTGATGTGTTTGCTTACCATCTTTGCACTGCAGTTAAAAAAGCACAAGAGGTGCTTGACAACCGCAGCTGGGGAGAAGAAAGAGTCTGCTGGAGGAGAGAGCTCAATGAGGCACTAATCATTACGCATCCAGTATAAATTAGCTTGAACGAGATGCAAGTGAAAAAGTATTTAAAAAAATACAGGAAAAAATTGCAAATCGCATGACAAAACACAAAAGCAGACTATTTTGCAGATTATGCGA
This sequence comes from Trinectes maculatus, assembly GCA_016785345.1. Taxonomy (NCBI): domain Eukaryota; kingdom Metazoa; phylum Chordata; class Actinopteri; order Pleuronectiformes; family Achiridae; genus Trinectes; species Trinectes maculatus. The sequence goes on from JAFBJQ010002838.1 coordinate 256,274, forward strand.
AGTGCAGATTATTTTCGACGGACTGACCCTGCTCTATAGAGACAAGCATTTTACCAGTGACTTCAGTCACTATTACTAAATATACAAAAAATGTACTGAAATGTACTCAAAATGTGTCTCCATTAGCTACGAGTGAAACAATACACTGCTTATGACATAAAACAAAAACAGACAAAAAACAAAGACTGAATAAATGGCTGTTCATTTATTTTATTAATATATTATTAATTAGTGGTAATTCTATCTGAAAGTAATTCTGTACATAAAGTAGAAAACAATGACCCATATGCGTTATACACACGCAATGAAAACTAGACACTAACCTCTCTGTTCTATTCCTTTTTATGTGTCATAACCAGACAAGTTACAGGTGTAACCAATAACGCTAACAATGGCTCAGCGTCATTTAAGCATCCCAGTAAACCAGCCATGGCAGCATACACAATTACCAGTGTTTGTGTGTCTGTCACCGGCAACCTGGCATCCAAATAGAACGGAGCCATTAGTTACACCTATATTTGTCGAGTCAAAGTGTCTGTGACGAGAAAGGCCCGTGGGCGAGCCGTGTCAGTGGTGGGAAAACGGCGAGCACTGTGCACCGCTGACGATCGTGTCTCTTCGCCACTCCTGCACTGAGCTTGTCGCTAATTGCAGGAGAGAGAGACGCGTTTATTTTCTGAAGCAAAAAACATCCTTGAGCAAACCAAGGATTCAAAGAGCTGACCATGAACTGCAGCTGCCATATTTCAGCTGTCAGCGGGCTAATTGAAGAGATACACCTATAATAAGGAATTAGACAATAAAGACAATGTTTGTGTAAAACCACTCTTTCCCTGACTAGATGTCTTATTGTGTAAGCTCTTCACGTGCTCTTAGGAATCTTTGCCAAGCTGTGTGTAACCTAAAACAAACCAGGATTAATGGTAGCAGAGTACGTAACGATCCATCAGAGCAAATTCTATCCTTAGCTTTTTCATCCAGGCAAGAGACATAAAAAAAAAAAAAGATTCTGGAGCGACCAAAGTGAGAAAAGTTTGAACAACACAAGCCTGCAAGACAAAGTTCCAATGTGGAAGCTGGAAAAAAAAAACAAAACAACGAAAGCTGTCAGGAAAATAAGCAAACAGGTTAAAAATCGATGTGATTTTGCTTTGTTGGGGTTTAATTTGGGCGTCCAGACAGCGGGAGACAGGGGGACGATAAGAAAAGATGGTGGCCACACCGGACTCATAAGACACAGTGATGTGTCATCAAAGCCTTTGGCACCAAGGAATGATGTTTACTTGGTTCTTTTTTAAATTTTTTTTATTTCTAATCCCTTCCCTACTATTTCTTTATGACTCCTCCATAAATTTCCTGTCAGCCCTCCTGAGCTTGTCGCTAATGACACCGTGAACGTTTCCCTCATCTGAAGGAAACGTATGCCTCCATGCAAAGACTTCATATGCATGTTGTTAGAGATCGTGTCGGAGCAACTCAAACGGACACGAGCGGCTTTGAGGAGGAGGCCTTCACTTAATGAACTGTCAGGATGAATATCCCTCTGGCTCTCTCCACTACAGCACACTTCATCAGCCGCACACCTGTTCCGAGTTCTCCTGTCCACCTGGTTGGTCTGGTTTCTGCTGCCTCAGTCAAATAACTGTGCCACTTCCAGAGCTGCTCCATGCAGCACAGTCGCGCGCAGACATCTCTCGTCGGCTTTGTCACCAAGACGTGCAGAACAATTAAAACTGCTCCCGCTGCTTGTGTTTGATGCGGCCGTCGACCCGCTATAACCTCGGCGACGGCACGCTGCCTCCATTTGGCTCGACAGCTCTTTCATGTCGCCAAGTTGCGCCGCAAACCACTGAGCAAAGTTTGCATTTACTCCGTTTTAATCATAAAATTATAACCTGACACGAGCGTTTACATTGTTTTTATACAACAGGCACATTCTTTCTTGCCAAGTATGAGAACGTCTAGTCAGACATCGTATGGTAGTTACATCAATGCAAAGAAAGTATCTGGTGAGTTTACGTGTTAAAGGTTGGTTCATGCTGTGGAGATGTTATAATCCAATGTAAAGTAATGTGTTGTAATGTGTTGAAGTTTTTGCCTGCCACCACAAAATAAAAAAAAATAACAATAACAAGATGAAGATGAAGGTTGGCTCACGTCTCAGAACTATTGCTTGAAATGAGTCAGACCACAGCTAGCAGCAGCCCACCAGCAAATGATAATTAATCACATAAAGCAAACAAATAATATCGAGCGATCAGAGGCAGAGCGGGGGTTGATCTTTACATGTGATGCGTGCGTGTGCGTTTTGCGTCACACCCTGACACAGATACAAAGACAGAGGCCGAGTGCCCATTAATCAAAATGCCACAGTGACTTTCAGGAGAGTGTCGTATCACTGTCTTGGTACCAGTCGTAAACCATCCACTGTGGCAGATCATCTTTTCACATTTACTCACCAAAGAGAAAAACTCTGGGACCCTGCCCGTCACGTGTCAGTGAGCCTGTGTTCTATGTATCTAAAAAAAAACATATGACAGCATTTTAAGTGTTTGCTGATATAAATGACTCATTTTATCACCTCCGCACTATTTTGACACTTGGATTGCTTTTTCCGCCACACTCTCACATTTCATCATTCTGCCTCGAACCTCCCTGACATCAGCTCTATTTTCACACCCACACGGTAAACTCACTACCAACTTTGCGGTATGGGCATTCGGTGTTGTCTGCACATGATAGTGGAGATGGATAGCGGCATGAAAGAATAATGAATCTTTATCATGGTCTGTCACCGTTTCTCTCGCTCTCTCCCATACACATCAATGGTCCCAAGTTGGTCCTTTGTCTTCAGGCGCTGTTTGTGCATCTGCCGTGTTCCTCCCTTTATCCATGCTTACTTATGTTTTCTGTCCGTTCATCCATCTGTCCAACTGTCTCTGGAAACCAGGAATGAGGTGCAAAGGTAATTTATAGCACAGTCTCGGACACTGGTCTCTATTTACAGCGCACCCACACTGTTCTGGAGCCTCTGCCTCCGTGAACCAGGTGCGTGGGATGTAATATCATCTATACCTGCAGGCATTTTGTCGTTATCAGAGGTAACATGTACAGTGCCAACATATACCCCAAATACAGTGTAGAGAAACATCAGTAAAAACACAGTATATGGCACCGTCACTGCTGCAGAACATTTTTGCAAACATATGTTGTTGGAGACCCTTATGAAACGATGCTATGTGAAATTTATATCCTGTCTTGTATCAGAGATCAACCAATCCCGAGAAAATGTGGTTATATATTTATTTCTTCATGCAGTTTCCTGTGGCGGAGGAAGACGCTGATTGGCCGTGACACGGCGGCTGCTCAGAGTCCAACTCTGAATCACGCTCCGTATGTCGGTCTTATCAACTCTTCCATTGTTTTTATTGTGTCCACCACGTCTATATCCAATTTTTGTGTCCAGCAGTCTGTCTCGTTCTCTCTTTATCTCCCTCTGCCTACAAATAGCCGTACAACTCTGGGAATAGTATAACGGGTCATTTACCGTGTATATTATACTGTTCCTCTTTTATAGCTGTTAGTGTAATACAAATTCAACCATATCCGGCAAGTTCCCGCAGTAAAATTACAGTTTTTCCAGACGACTTACTGCTATCATTTTTTTCATCCTACATTTCACACAACAGTCGTGTAAAACGATCCCGCTGAGGAGCACTTGGGGTTGTTTTTTGCCTCAGACTCTGGTAAGAAGGACGAGACAGAGGGTTGGACACCGGGTCGCTGTTCCACTGCTTTTAATCACATGTATGCAGAATGCAGTGTGTAATTACCACATACCTTTGGTTTGCACACTCTTCTTCTGTCACTTTGTCAATTTGCATGTTATCAATTAAGCTACAAAAGCATCCATAAACCTTGACATAAACCTCCTCCTCTCAAAATCAAACATGTGTAGGCCCATTAATTACAGCTACATTAACTCCTGACGAATCCTCTTGACCCTGATGTAGAAAAGCTCTGTACAGACAGCACAAAGCTCTGGCCACTGTGGGTTTGTATACACACTCCAGAGGGCGTGTTGTATGTGTGACACAAGAGAGAGAGGAGTGAGAAAAATGATCAATATTGCAAACATGATGCAGCATGTCTTTCACGAAACAAAGAAAACACTGGTTCTGGGCAACTGGAAATGCAATTCAGTGTGAAAAGAAAATATCAGTCCCATCCGTAAAGTAGGTAAAGTTTTTATAGCTGATGATAATAACTGAGTTTGACCTTGGAAAATATGTCTCTAACCGCCACTTCCTGTTATTGTAGCTGACCAAACCTTCACTTCCCGGTGGCTGTAGTCTTTCTGGATTTTTGGATTTCCAATTCTGAACAAGCACAGACCGTCTATACTACAGCACCAACACACCGCTTGCAATTAACACCGTGCCGCTCACGTCTGGTCAGGCACAAATTGAAAAAGCCGATAAAAATTGGTTTTCTTCCACCGTCTCAAAGGAGACTGAAATGGCCACTGCAGACTGGTGCACATCTCCCAGCCAGCGGCACTGACTCGTGTGTCGATACGCCTGCAACTTTCTACTGGCTCAAGTGAGAGAAATCAAGACGGCCAGTTGCTTAATGACAGAATAAATCCAGGAGGATGCTTAAAGGAATTGATATCCTGACAATAACGACAGAGCCAAACAGGGAGCTTCAGCAACTCACTATGCCTGCTGCTGGAGCGAGATAAATAGACCAGTTAATCCAACTGTTAAAGCCACTACCACAGAAACAGGAAGAATAATCAACTCCTTTCCTTCGACTCCTCCTTGTCATGGTTAGTATTTAATAAAGATAGTTACAAATAGTGGAATATATAAATATGGATCCCTGAACATCAAACTCAACTTTAATGCGCAGCCAAAATATATTTTAAATTATTCAAATGTACTTATTATATATATTCAAATCATAAAATATTTTTTCTGTTCTTTTATTGCAGAATAAAATGCAAAGACACTACATTCATTATTCTTCAGGATAATTAAACTCCAATAAGCCAATGTAATTATGGGATTTGCCTTATCATGGTGATGATGCGCTTTACATCTGGCTACATTTGCGTCAGTGTTTGTCACTGACATATGATGCGGCGAGGTGCAGTAAAGTCCCATCAGCCACTAGTAATCGCTGCCATGTGAATGGTTAACTGTCAAGTGCAGGATAAAATATATTGATAAAAGTCATTATAACTGTATCATTACATTGGACAATAACAATATCATTTAAACACAAACGTTGAGCATGCATTGTAAGGGAGACAAAAATCCTACAGAGATCAATTAGCAGGCTCCATGTTTCTGGTCTCTACCCAGACGGCATGGGGACAACAGAGATCAATGAGGAGAACTGCCAATGGGCTCGTTCACTGCAGGAGACGATACAGTATAGTCTGGGAACACGCTCCAGGGTAAACGAGAGGGGGGGTAAAGCCAATATAAAACAATATCCTTTTTTGATTACTCAGCTGTCTCAGGCTCCGGTCATATTCCGACTGAAATATGTGGCACCTGCAGCAATCATCATGGAACATCAATAAGTTAAATCCAACACATAACTCCATGTACTGGTTCATGTCTTGAGCTCAGTTAAAGATTTTTTAAAAAAGTGCAGATTAAAAAGACATCGAAAATTGGAAACTCCTGAGAGTAGAGCTGAAGAGAAAGATGAAATCTCCTCCGCCTCTTCAAAGAAATGACACTTGTTCTAACTCTGGCAAACGGGGAATACGGATGAAAGCAGGAACTGTTCCCACCGGAATGCAAATGAACCTGCTCCTCTTCTTCCTTGGACCCATGGGAACAGAACATGCCCAAACATCACGCCATCCATCCACCCATCCATCCATCCATCCATCAATCTGCCAAGTCTTGTCTGCCTCTCATCATTTAAATGCTTGAGTGGTTGATGGAGATGAAGAGAGCCAGGAATTTTTTATTCCTATTGTTCAGCATTTGTGCTTCTCAACCCTCACTTGTTTGTATTGTTGTTAACAGTATGAGCCTTTATGGCGCAGAAGAAACATCAAGGTGTGCTCGTTTGTTTTTTTTCGTTTTCTTTATCAAGCGGCACCAGGAACACTACCCGCTCCTTTAAATCTTGGAAATGTTTTCCGCTGCAAGGCATCTGACCACCAGCTCTTTCTGTCTCCAGGCTCCAGCTTCTGATATCTAACACTGTAGGCGTTACAAGTTGAATATGAAATATTTCATCTTTTGTTTTCAAAACTTTGTTACTTACTTTACAGTGGCCAAAGTTTGATAAACCCCTTAACATGATGGACTTTGCCCCAAACAACACTTTGAAACATGATTTACAGATGGCGTTCTTGCACATGACCTCATCATCCCACATCAACAGCCCACCTTGACCACTAGTAGGATCCATCATGTCAGTGAAGCAGAAACTACTTCACACAGCGATAGGAGAGCGGAAGTGAAAAAGAGACGTGGCGATGAGTCCGGTGACGTGTTGTGTAACCTAATGCCCTTCACCCGACAAGGCCCCCGAATGAAACTGAGCCATAACAGCAAAAGCGAGCCGGTAACGGCTTAGCACTGACCACTGCTGGAACGAAGCCAGCTGGTAGGAACCAGACCGAGACCAACAGGAGCTTCGGTAGATTCATCTGAAAGGATTAAGGGCGATCGCGCTGAGTCATTCTTTTCTTCACTATCCCCTACGGGATATAAAGCTAAGTTCCTTATCGGCCTAAAAATGAAAAGAGATAAATAGGTTGAAGCTGTACACACATTTCAGTATCATGACATTCATTGCTGAGTGTGCGTGCCTGTTTTGCACAATACGATGAATGAATGATTGAATGGTAAGCTGCTGGGTTGGAGAAACAGGGGTCTACTCAGTGCAGGAGTGCTGCAGTGCTGGAGCCCTGGCTGGGGGTTTTACTGCAGACTCACAGCTTTGAGCCCCAGCGTCTGCAGCCCGGCACCAGGCTGACAAATGCCTGAGAGGCGAAAGCACTGAAGCACCTAGAGGAAAAACAAATTGGGACTAAACCCTCAAACAGCCTCCTATTACAGAGACGTCAACACGCCCAAGCTGAACAAATGACAGGGGAGAGTTCAGTGTTTGTTATCATCGAGGGCTTGTTGCCAAAGCAAGCTTTATGAAGTGATGTACATTCAAGAGAACACATTGATTATCAAGGGGAATATGCAATGAATAAGACGCCGTGTTCAGGAAAACTGTGAGTACATTCTAAAAGTAAAATATGCCCACAAAATGCTGAAAATCAATCAGCAAAACACAACTCGACGTAACAAAAAAAGGCGGGCATGCACACCACCACACAATCTCCCTACGTAAATCCCAGTTAACTTGAAAGCCGTGTGCATTTGCAAGATCCTCCTCCTGAAACACTCCCACAATTAGCCATAAACAATCGATGCAAATCCTCATGAATATTGATGTGAAACGGACTCGGTGTGCTCGCGCATAAAATCTGGGAAAGACAAGCCAGACTTTTCTGAATCCCGCCACCTGTCGCTTTCTGGCCTCGTCCGTGCATTTTAACAGCTGCAGTGGCTCGACAGCCAAACGTGGCCCTCTCTCCTCTGCGCTCCGGAGGTGGACAATGAGATGAGACAGCGCTAATTAAATATTCAGTGGAATCTGCCGCTTCTCTGCGTTGTCACTGTCTTTTCACCTTGTCTTCATGACTGATTATTATTATTATCTGAAAGCTCGCAGTTCGCATTTTACACCTTACAACCCCACCTGCTTTGCAACAGAGTCGCATTTCCTGTGCCAGTCCTATTAGCTGCCATTTAGACTGTCAACCTGTGACAGAGCTTTAAGAGACTTCCCGGGATCAGGTTGGCAGAGGAATCCTTGATCAAGGAAAAAAAAAAAAAAAAAAATGAACCACTTTTATTAACAGTGAGAAACTGTTGAGAAAAATGACAGAAAACAAGCACAAGCTCTGACATCCTGGGGTCGGGCGCTCAGGCCGATGTACCAAATGCCTCATGGGAGATCCATTTCCACTTGGCTGGCTGCTGATCCAATCAGCAATCAGGGGGGAACTCAGCTGCCATTTAGACTGTCAACCTGTGACAGAGCTTTAAGAGATTTCCCGGGATCAGGTTGGCAGAGGAATCCTTGATCAAGGAAAAAAAAAAAAAAAAAACGATCCACTTTTGTTAACAGTGAGAAACTGTTGAGAAAAATGACAGAAAACAAGCACAAGCTCTGACATCCTGGGGTCGGGCGCTCAGGCCGATGTACCAAATGCCTCATGGGAGATCCATTTCCACTTGGCTGGCTGCTGATCCAATCAGCAATCAGGGGGGAACTCTGTCAACCAAATGTCAGACATGAGGACACTGAGTCATCGCCTGGATTTATCACCCTGACCTGCCTGTGGACTTATGAGCAGTTACACGATGACTCTAATCCCTGTGTTTGGGTCCATTCGGAGATTACCTAGTAGCCACAGCACTGTACGATCCCAGCTAAGCCCATGTAATTCAGCTGATTGTACCGCTGATCAGCCGGTGTATTTATTTATTTACTAGTCCCTCCCTGCTCTGTGCTCCTCATCATTCTCGCGGAGGCCTCCAAGTGTCAGCCCCAGCTTTGTCCCATCTCCCATAAACTCCAAGCAAGGCCAGACCAATGTTAGGCAGCCATATTTACAGCCCTGAAAGCAATTGCGGGTTAACAATGAGGCCTGGCTCCTGCGCTTTATGAGCTGCTGCAAAATTGCCACTATGATTAAAATCTCCGTCAGGTGAAAGAAAATGGTGCTGCTGTGAAATATCCCCTCTCCTCTCACACCCTCCTCTCCTTGAACCCGTCGGAAAGCCTTTCTCATGGATAACTGGCCAAAGACTGGGAAAGTTCACTTATTGTTGCTGGTGTGCTCTTTGCATGAGTGCACATGTGTGACGTGGGGTTTTATGGAATACACAGTAATCAGTGACGGTGTTAATAACACAATTTGTTCATTCTGTTAAAGTGGTTCCCCTTGTTTAAGTGAACTTTTCTCTCAGTACTTGCTCACTGTGGGAAGAACAGAACTTTCCTCTGTAACATATGGTCTATGTATAGTGGCTTCAGCTAATGTGCTAATGTGCTATGTGCTGTTCACTGTAATTTGGCACCATACAATTGAAGCTGCGTTAAAACGAAGTGAATGAATTCAATGAACGGGAGAAAAAAAATTAAATCAGGGTACATTATGATCCAGATATTTAATAGTAGAATAATTACATACATATAAAGGGCAGGACAAATGCTAAAATATAAAACGGGAAAAGGAGGGATTATATGTGAGGTAATATGAATGTATCAATGCAAGAGTAATAAAACCTAATTTTAAGGGGCTTTTGGAAAAAATATGGTACAAGATTTTATTACAACCATACGGAAACCCGACTATGACAATAACTGTCCCGTTTTCAAGAGAAACAGTGGAAATCAAAAGGCACACCGTGATCATAATGCCCTACTGGACAGTTTTAAATGTAAAATGCTCCTAGAAATTAAAACTATATATATATTTTGGACAAACACGTCATGAATGAAGAATGAAGAAAGATGAATTTTTAATGAATACACTGCATTGTTGGTGGATGGTAAAAAAAAAGAGGCTCTTACCAGGAAGTGTTTGAGTCTGACTGAATACATGCCAAGAAAGTACAATGGACATCTCAACAATTAAGAAGATGAGTAAGAGGCATCATCACATACTTGCTTAATAAACTGGAATGATTTAATGAAATTTAGTGGGAAAATGGATGTGTTGCCTTTAGGCCAGATTTTTTTTTTTTTAGAGAAATGACAAGCACTGCAGTGTTTCCCACAGGTTATGACTTTACTTTACTTTACAGGTAGGTGGAAACCTGGTATGTGATTGATGTGGATGCAGAGATCTGTGTAGAGGGTAACATGTTATTTTCTGTAACTGCAATTTAGGGATGTCACCCTAAACCCTATTGTTGTTAGCACACAGAGAAGACACCACGGGACCCATTGACGGGCGTAAGAAATAATGCATTCTAATGTAAACATTACTCATATTGAAACCAAATGAGTTTCTCTACCTGTGTAGGTCTTCTAGTCATTTTTATTTGCCGCACTTTAACTTTCTTACACTTTACACCGATTCTTGTGTTTCATGTTTCCACAAGTTTGATGCCATTTTTTTCCAAGTTGCAAAAAAACGTCCCGTCATCAAAAACAAGTAATAATCAATTCGCGAAAATGCAGTTCTGGTGTTTGGGACAATTTGGGCCTTGTCGTTTGTCAGTTGGGAGCAGCTCTTCCTGAAAGAAGCATGCAGTAATCACATCTAACAAACACATGACAAACTGACTTTGGAACGTGCTTTCGATCGATCGAATTCATAAGAGGAGCACGTTCCAAAGAAATAAACATTCTGAGATTTCACGAGTTGGGAAGAGGAGGGAACGGAGAGCTGCCATTCAAACAGCAGTGGGACGCACGTTCTCCTCCACACAGTCTGCATGGTTTGTGCGTTGTATTGATTCACTGACAAGCGTCATTACAGCAGGTCAGTTTACATCAGAGACAGTTATTTAAAGAGCAGAGCCACAGCTCTGCGTCTGCCTGCTCCTGTCTGATGCAATGAACCACACCATGTCAGCTGAAATGATTACAACAGCACTGTTATACAGAATATATTGAACAGTATATGAACATACTGTATACACTGTCAAAAATAATTTCATTACATTTCATATAATGAAATACAGCGATATGTGGTGGGGCCCGCCCACGTGGCAGGCAAGTGTTTTTTAATTCCTCCTCAGTTTTCCTTGCTGTGTCTGTCCGAATAACACAAGTGTTCGGTTATCTCTAAATCGATGTTAATGATTCCCAGTTTCATCCAATCTTCCCCGCTCGTCTTTCTCTTTCTGTCCAGCAGGCTCTTTGTTTCGCATGACGACCCAACCCTCCTCTTTTCTCTCCATCGCTCATCCCTCTCATCAGGATCGCGGGATGGAGGGGAAGGACCCACAAAAAGCAATCTCCTGCAGACGGGAAAAGCAGGATGCGGGGACGCACAATCCATACCTCATCAATATGAACAACACGCACACACACTCCCACGTACAAACATGTTCATATGTTCCCGCGAAACAGGCGTAAGAAAAAAGAAACACACCTTGCTTGCTATAACCTCAATGTCAGACAGTCGCAAAAATTGGTCACCATCTGGTGTGTACCCGGGACACACACAAACACACAACTACACACATCTTGTTACAGTGTAAATGTAATACAGGTTTCATCTTGAAAAAGCAGGTGGCCACAGAGATATAACCCATGTCTTCCAACCAGCAAAATTCTGTAATTGCCAAAGCTGACGCACTCTGTCAACAATTTAAGCTGCAATTTTTGTGACTTGCAGGCAAAGAAAGAAAGAAAGAAACATTTGCTGCTCAGCTGCAGCTTTTTCCATTGAGGTAGAGAGAAACGCAATTACTTCCTCTACAGAAGACCCCACTCCTCATCCTCTCACCTCACTTTATTTTACTGATTTACTCTTGTTTCCTCCCATGAACTCATGTCTTTTCTTTTTGTCTGTATTCCCTTCTACCTCCTCTGGCGTTTTGCTCCTTCCCTTTTAATGTGGTCGGTTTAACACTCCCCACGTTTCCTCTGCTTTCTCAAGCCATTTGACAACAAACAAGAACAGGCACAAGGTACATTTACCAGAGAGCAGGAATCCTTTGTACCGCACATAAAACACATTAATCACCCATCTCCATGTTTGTTGTCCTTATATCCATCTCTGCATGACATGTATAGTACACTTCCAGGGCTTAAACTGTCTTTGGCTGTCACGTCTGGACACGGACTGCAGCTTTGACCTTTGGCACTGACATTTTCTAAGTGAAGAATTGTTCTCACTGGAGCGGCTGCACATTGACTTAGGGTGTCAATTACGTTCGTTCGGATTTCCTCGCGATGTGGGTGCTGAATGAGCGTTTAAGTGTGGAGATCTGGGAAACACAGTATGCTGCATACACACACACACACACACTCAAAGGTCATGCTTTGCTGGAACAAAGAACTGGTAAATGGGCGCGTAAATTATAGATGAAGAAAGATGTGGTTGGAGAGCCGAGCAGAAATATCTTAAGGGTGAGCTGTGTTGACATGCGCACACGCACGTCGGAAAGGATATAACAGAGTGCTTGTTAGAAATAAAGTCGTGTTATAGATAACCATAAATGGAGCTCCGTCAAACCATCTACAGATCATAAATCCAACTAAGCACGCCGCAGTAGCTGCCACTTCCAGCTCCTATATTGTAATTGAGATGATTTAGAGCATGTTTACCATCCTAGTATGAACACAGTTAATCTAAGTGATCATTATTTGGAGCAAATCTATCACTCGCCGTTTAGGGAACGAATGACAAAGTGCCGCGCCGTTAAAATTCGTTACATAAACTTTCTGACACATCAGCAGAATACTGAGTGTGCCGGGCAGAACATCTGAGCTTCTGAGTCCAGAGAGAGGCTTTTTATTTGACTGTTACGGGGGAGAAGCCCGAGCGCTATCAGGCAAGTTCGGAGTTGAGAGGAGGGCCGTTCAGGAAAAAAAAGCCTTGCTGGCTTCCCTTCATGACTCTTATCTCTTCAAGCACATTTCCTAAAGCTTTCACTTAAATCGATTTTGAAGACGACTGCATTTTTTGGAGTAAGATACATAGACTATTTCTCTTGCCTATCCCCCGTGGCCAGTTGACAACCACACAGCGGTATCGCAACCATTTTCGGGTTTTTAACTTTAACTGTGTTTAGGTCTTAAACTTCTGCAGCTACAGCCTGTGTGTGGCCCTGTACTGTACATTGTGTCTGGAGCATTGGGGCGTATTACACTACACTATTTTCTATCTTACTGCCAGATCTCTCGCTGATATAGTTACTACCACACAAGCGGTTCAGAAATCAGTCGGATTGTAATACGATAGAGGAAAATACATTCTGCGAGCACATTATTAGGAACAAAATATTAATACTAGGCAGAGCCTTCCAGTGGGCCACGGATTTTACAACATTTTGGAAAACTACCTGTGACGGCCTTGTGCCTCTTGACATTGTACATTTAAACTCCCAGAGACCCTAGTCTTGTCCACATTCTGATGTTTAACAAGGCTCCCGACTCATATAAAACCCTCAGTGAGTTTATATCAAACATATACACAGATATCTACATTGACCAAAATCATGGGTATTTAAAATTAGGTCCCTTTTGGGTGCCGTTTCCTGATTAAAGCAAAACACCACTGTTAATGTCTTACAACTCTGTCTAACTCATCTTTATTCATCCCACATAGAGCAGCCTCTCAGGGACTTCCTTTACGACCCTGTGTAATGATCCTCTCCGGCAGGCAGAGGGGGAAAGGCTTTTATTATCAAAATACTAATAAGTAGATCTGATACATCTCATTAATCTCTATCTGTGTGTCTGTTTACAGCCCTCTCTCCTCTGTGATGTTGGCCTATATCGAACGTTTCACCAAACATGCAAGGTGCATTTAATTACTGCAGACCGTGTGCTTTCACAGCCTGATTCTTCAGCACTTCAGGTAGTTTTATAGATAAGGGAGCCTCCAGCAAGATACTACTTCAAGGTAGACAGACTGTCAACATGAGTGGCAAGTGGTGGGGTGGAAACCTGGCCGACTGTGGCGGAGAAAGGAGGGACTGGTAATAAATTGCAGTCCTCAAGGCCAAAGGATGAGTGGCAAATCTTAGTTTTTATTATTATTGTTTTCTCAAGGAAAAAAAACTATGTATGTAGGGAAAGGCACAGAGATTGACCAGTTTTGGAGATGTCAAAGTCATGACGGCAGTTAACCAGTTTTTTGAAGGACTCAACAATAATCCCCACTGCGACTGCTTGCAGGCACTAAAAGGACAGTTGGATCTAATGTGATTTGCATGAAATAATCAGTGAGTTCAGGCATGCTGTACTTAACCCTTAAATCCATTCATTGGAGGAATAAGAGTTAAACTGCATGTACCAAGTTCTAATGATCTCTGCCGGTGGTCTGAGCTCTGCCTCATGCTCTGCTGTCAGATATCACTCTGTCTCATTTCATAACTCTCAGCGGGTAAACGAGCGTAGAGATAAAGTGTATGATGTATTCACAATATATTTGAAGCTGTAGCCTCCCAGAGCAGTAGTTGCGGTACTGAGGCTAAGCTACAGATGGGCATCAGTTAAGAAAAAAACAAAAGGTTTCAAATGATGAAATTTGACAGCAGATGTCTCCTCTGTATTATTTCCACTTCTGGATTACATTTTTTTTTCTTTTTTGTTTTTTTTACCTGCAAATCTTTTATTACGGAAGGAGTAGACAGTCAGTCATTTTAGAACATTAATCAATGGTCGTACAGAGAATGAAGCCCAAAGTGTTTGATGATAATTATGATACAGGCAGTAATTGCTGCATTTCTGATGAGCACGCCCACACGGGCATCAGCAATAAAATTCATCAGTGCTTCGCCACGCGAAAGAAAGAAAGAAAGAAAGAAAGAAAGAAAGAAAGAAAGAAAGAAAGAAAGAAAGAAAGAAAGAAAGAAAGAAAGAAAGAAAGAAAGAAAGAAAGAAAAACAAGAAAATGACTTACTGCAGCCTCATCCTCCCTACTGTCACTGGTGTCCTCACTCTTGTGGTGGCCGGCTGAGGAGCGAGTGTCCCTCTTACGGCTGGCGTCCGTCCCCTCCGTCTGTCTGTCTCCATCTGGGCCAAGGTGAAAACATGAACAGTTCTCAGAAGGCCACAGCCAGTGCTATTAACATTACAACTACCACAGTCATCATCCTCTTTTCCAACCATTTAAGTCTTCTTCCATTTTAACATCATTATAATGATTCATAGTATAAATAAATGATTGATAACATTATAATTAATTAATTTATTAATTAATAAAATGATTGATAGACAAGTAAATAACTAATAAAAACCTGTATAGGGGAAATGTGAGGATGGGGGGGTGAGAATGGAACAGAAAGACAGACTGAGAGACATTAAGAATAGCATTGCTTGCTGTGAAGTGGAGTTGCTGGGATGCTGTCATGACACAGATGGATTATGGGACATTTGCTGTACAATAACGACAGTTGCCTTGGCCAGGAAAGAACAACCGGAATTTAAATCTACTTATTAGAAGTGTGTGTGTGTGTGTTTGTGTGTTTGTGAGTGTGTGTCCGTCGCAGAGCATATGGTATGGTGATATGCTATCTCTCCAAGCTGCCAAAAAACACACACACACACACACACACACACACAGACACACACACACACAAAATCATGGACAATCAATCTGCGCACAACTCCGTACAGAGCAGTAACAGGATATTCGACACTTTATGAGAGCCAGGTTATTTGAGTCACAAGGACCGAACAGACACTCATAAAGTTTCCTATGAGGGCTTCTACCTCTTCGGGTAGTCCATATAAAAAAAAAATCCATACCCTATACAATCCAATTTCTTTTAATTTGTCCTGTACCGCATTGGATCCAATTTGGCTGACATGGTTTGCAAATGCACAACATTGCTGGCAGCTGAGATGGGCTGCCATAAAAGGTGGCGTCTGTGCCACTGACTGTGCTATAAAAAAGGAGAGGTGATGGGGGGGTGGGGGTGTCCCAAATGCATTATGGTGAAAGTGGTTCATTACTGTCCGCTGTGCAGAGGTGGTTGAAGTGTGTGTGCATGCGTA
Source organism: Trinectes maculatus (assembly GCA_016785345.1). Classification (NCBI taxonomy): domain Eukaryota; kingdom Metazoa; phylum Chordata; class Actinopteri; order Pleuronectiformes; family Achiridae; genus Trinectes; species Trinectes maculatus. Next base: position 272,060 of record JAFBJQ010002838.1, read on the forward strand.
TAGCTGCAAAGAGAAGGCCGTGCACAAACCCACACACGCACATGCACACGCAGGCACACACACACATACACACACACACACGCACTCAAGAGGATGTCTTGTGATTAAAAGACAGAATTGGGAGAATGGGTGGCTATAAAGCATAATGAGTACTAATGGTTTTCCAATATGTCCCCTTAACAACGAGTCTGAGTGGGCTGAATTAGATGGGGGGGCTCCGGGGTAAGTGGTCTCAGTGTGTGTGTGTGTGTGTGTGTGTGTGTGTGTTTGATGCAGTTAAGGAGATGAAATGAGGACAAAAATAGGAAAATCAATCAGCTCAATCACAGCTGAAACACACACACACACACACACACAAACACACACATACACACAGAGACACACACAGTCAGAAAAAGTAGCAAAAGTAAAAAGTTTATCTCTCATACGGTTTGTTCTGCATCTCATGACGCATACAGAAAACCCAATCTGTGTTGACGGTTTGTTTTCCTAGTTTGTTTGGATATCATCTCACCTGTCTCCCTCTATTTACTGTGCAATTTCACCAACTGGCAGACGGCTGTAATGAAAAACTGCCTTGATCAAAAATAACTGTGAATAAATGAAACCGAGGAGAACTGTACCATGTTCACAGTGCACTCATCATTAAGCTGCTGCCCCATGTTTTGGTGATGGAGTGAGGGGAATGTCGGGATTTTCGTTTTCTGACTATTGTCCACTCAGACAAAGTGGAGCGCAGAGGTCAGCCCAGCTTAGTGGGGAAAAGGGACCAGGAAACATAATACCAGACAAGTGGCGTTTTCATGTCGAGCAGCTGAGCCACAGGAAGTCTGCTGTGAAAGCAGTGAGTCTGCAGTCCAACGTGACACGGACAATCTGAGTGCAGCCTCTGAGGTTTATCAAAGCACCGCGACATCAAAGCGCGAACACCAAAAGGTAGCTGTGCTCAAAATCATTTCCCTTCAAGCTTTAACAAAGAAAAAGAAAAAGAAAAAAACGTAACTACTGAGGCTCTAAATGCATTTTTTTCTTCATAAAATATCAATAAATGTTCAGGGTGCATGAGTATTATCATTTCATAATCGAAAATATTCAAATAAAGAATAGCCCCAAATGGAATATAAAAAGTGCTTGTGATTGATGCTTTGCTTCGTTGTGCTGTATATTTTTGTCCTTCTGCTCTGTAGACACTGCATGAGTCACTGCATGAGTCAACTGTCTCTCTTTAACTATTTATCTGAGACTATAATAAGCAGTTGGTGCACCAGGGAGTGAGGTGAGACTCCTCTTAACCTTGCCACATTTATGTTAGTAATCACCTTAAATATGAATCAACATGCAGCGCGGACAAGCCTAATGTCAGACCAACTTCGAAACGGAGTGGAAATAAATGGAAGCAGCAAATCAAAACCAAAATCAGCTGAGGAAGTCTGAGGACAGATATTGGAAAGCTTTAGAGTAGGAAGTAGGAAGGAAAGAAACTTCAACAGAGAATTTACTTATTTATTTTTGCTTTCTTGGTCCCTCAAGAACTGACTTTTGAAGACTGGGGGGAATATATATTTGGCTGAATTCTTTTTCAGAGAAAATGAAAGTTCTTAACCTGTAAAAGCACTAGTTCTTTCTGTGCAGTGTATATGTATAGTGTGTAAAATGTGGAATTTATATGAATAAAGGTTTGAACTTTTTAAAAGGAACATTCCCCTTTACAGATTTCATTTTATTCCTTGCAATCATCCCACAAGAACTGCTTTCATATATCCCTCAACACTCTTCAAAGATAAGTTTGTGTATTAATGTATGAGTGTGTGTGCGTCTTTTGACTCAATGTATGCGTCAAGCGTATGCTTATGTGTCGCTTGCCAGGTCAATGGTGTGGTGCTCCAAAGGGAATGACTCACAAATAATGTTCACTGTTGACAGGAAGTGGAGGTTTGATGGACACATCCAATGGCACTGTGGTACCTTGAGGTGCCTCTTTTTATCCAGTGCTGGGACTACTTAAGTACCCAGCATGCATTACTATCATTCACTCATGGTCACTGGTACGTAAATGAAAAAGGACTGAAAGAACAGGATGCACTCAAGGACTCAAGGACCAGCATTGACACACACACACGCACACACACACACACACTGGACTGTGATGGGACTTGCTCAAGCCTCCATGCCGGCTCTAATGAAGTAATGACGACCAGACTGGCAGGTTAATGGAAGCCAATTGACTATGAGCTCTGCAGCCAGAAGACCAGGCTGAATACTAATCATTTAACTCCTTTCTTATGTTCTGCCTAATCTGTTTATATTCCCAGTCCGAACACAGCAGCACTGTGCACTTGCAGTGCAGATATACAACTTACCCCCAGAGGACACAGATACTGATGGGGGTTTGTAGATTAAAACTGTGGGGATATTAAAAAAACAAAATAAACATCTTATCATCTTATCCAAGGTTTGTGTGGGTGGAACCTCTTGATAGATACGGGGGACTTTTGTGAAAATTCCTCTTAGCTTCCTGTGCTTTTGAATAGTGAGTAATAAGTTCACCTTGCCGGTGTGCCCTTTTAAAACGAATGATATTCTGAGCTTGATAACTTTCAGCAAACTGCAGCTGTCAGCGCGCTCTCATCTCATGCTAACCATGCGCGTGCAGGTATATGTAATGCGTGTATTCCGGTGTCTGACAACAACTGCTGGGTTTCACTGCAAAGTATAGCTCCACTTTATGTCTTTATATCAGCTGATAGACAGAGTGGTGATGGTGCAGAATGCAAATGGCAGAATCAGAAATGGGAGAAATAAACTGCAGCTACAAGAACCGTAACAAGGTAGACAGAAGAGATAAAGATACAACTGAACATTATTATTATTATTATTAGTAGTAGTAGTAGTAGTATTGTTGTTATTATTATTATACCTTAAAATGATTACTTTACACAAATTATTAGTTGAAGGCAAAGAACAGGAAACAACTAATATATTATTGGAGTAAAATTAAATTACACAGTAAAATAAGCATTACACAGAATTTAACTTAAAGGTGACAAAAGCAATAAATAAAAAGTAATAAAATAAAATGAAATGATCAGTAAAAACAACTCAAACTAAAAAATGTAACAACTTGAAGGCAAATATTGACAACAAGCTCGTTGGTCCATACTCTCTAAGATAAACAGGATGCAATAGTCCAATACAGCAGGTCAGTGGTTGTGGAAAATTGTCAGCAATAATTATCACTAATCATTTGCCAGTCTTACCACAAGCAGTAAAGTAAAGATTTATTAAATACTAACATTCAAATGTGGACCTATGACAAATTTCAGTTTCTATGCTAAAATAAATGTATCATTATGGGTCAATTATTAGTGTAGAACTACTGGCAAAATGTCATGAATATGAAGTCTGAATATGAAGCAGCAGTACAACAAGCAACTATATTAGTTACGAATATATTTTAAAGATGCTGAAAACTCGCCATATTTTGGTAATTGGGTCCATAGTGACTCAAAAGCATCTCGCAATTCAGGCACAGTGTTAATACTGCAAACCTACAAAATTACCCAAGATACAATTTGGAGTCTGTGTGGGCCACTTTAAGGTCTCTCACGTTTCTTGATATATTTAAGATGATAAAGATGTGAGTTGTAATGTAATCCTCAGAGATGGAAAACATGTGGAACAGGGTTACTGGTCAACACTGTTTGTGCAGACTCTGGCATGCAAATGAAGCTCAAGGGGCTTCATTTGTGCAAGAAACTACTCCCACACAGTTCCCACTAGCTACTTCCTTTGACACAGGGTAGGACTGATGGACACCTTAATCCTGTTTACCTCAAACCTTCGCAATGCTGTCGGCATATCACAACAAATATCAACATTTGGATGTTGGCTGGACTGGATCAAGTATTTTCTACCATTTGTGACCACTAAGGCTTCATGGTGTATTTCTTGGCTGACACAAGCGAGATCCAGTATGATCCTCTGCTGCTGAAGCTTTCAGGTATGATGGGCTGCATGCAGGCTGGTAGTACTCAGCTCCTCTACAGTACCTGTATTGAAAAAAAACATAGTGCTGCCCATCGACCCGGACCTTTCTCACTGCCAAGGCGCTGCCTGTTTTACTACTGCTCAGTGCAAAGTGGGTAAATATAGGTCAAAAAGAGTTGCACAGCAACAGCACGCTCAGTGCTATTTATTGACAGGGTCTCCTCAAATGAAAGAAGACTGAGTTGTGGATGTCAACGTTTTCACCAGCGTGGTGGGGGGAACGCTAGATACATTGCAAGCAGGTACTGTATAGGTGGAAGAATCACCTGAAAGTCAGTGAGGACACTGGAAAGAGGATGAGTCGGACATGAGGCCGACTGTGAAAGAGAAGAGTTTGTACCCACATGGAGTGACTACCATTCCCTCCTCATTGCTGACATGCAACAAGTCATTCAATCGCTCATTCGTCATTCAGCCATTCGTTGACGGACTCAGTCACTCTCTCTCTGTCATGCATTTTTAATATACTCCACTACTTTTTACGAGTGCACAGCTTATCACGTTTTACAAGGAACGTAGCTCGTTGCTCTGCAGTCAGGCTTGACACCGAAGACATGGTGGGTACAAGGCAGCGGAGAAACTGTCAGGCTGATGTGCCGGTATCTCTTTTTTTAATGACTATTTTAGGTCCAACAGCCAAAGCATTCATGCATAAACACTTGCAGGGTGGCATGGTGGGGGGCAACCTGCGTGTAGCAGGCTTCACTGAGGCTGTGCAGGCAAAATGGAGCTACCTAATTATAGCAAATAAACTGCACTGATCTGTACCATTAGCCAGTCAGTAATGAAGCAGAGTGGAGGGCTGCTGTGACACTGATGAATAGCCCTGCCTCGGAGTGCAACACTCCCAGGCCTTCAGCTCAAGCTCTAACAACACGGACTTCTGAGGAAAGCGAGTGCATGAAGAGAAGAGGCACAACAAGCCTTTTGAGGATGAGATAACTAGACGCTAGGACTGCGACAGCGATGAGCAGGGAAAAGCTGGAGCGACGCAGAGAACTTCATAGCAGGCGAGGTAGAAAGAGTGATGGAGAAGGTACGGAGAAAGTGTGCTAGTAGGCCTGTGGGTGTGCAAGGTGGAGAGAAGAGTGGAGATGTTTAATGTGGTGTAATATGGGTCAGGGCCAGAGAGGTCCCACTCTTTTCTTCTGCCGTCTCGTTTAAGCTCACGTAATGTTTTGCACTCCATTAACAGCTCACCACTTCGGAAAAGTCATACAACAAAACAAAATGCCTTGGATGGAGACATACATAAAATCAGAGCTCCAAGGCCAAGCGCACTTTAGGATTAATCGACAGCCTGAAAGAAAAACTGAATGGCCTCATTGCAGTTTAAGGCTAAAAACACACACCCACACATGGCAAAGCTAATGAATAGAATCATTTGAGCACGTATGCCATTAAATACAAGAGTTTGGCAATTTGCAACAATGGTATGAGTGTGAAAAGGCAGTATTTCACAAATTTTGTGTAGAAATGAAAACTGCCATAAAGTAGACAGCCTGTGAAAGCCAAGCAGTGTCTATTGCTTATCTCAAGGCCATCTGGATATTATTAATGTAAGTCAGATAGATCAGCTCTGGATTTGTACCTTCATATATTGTATATTACAGACTACTGGCAGCTTAACAGTGCCAAGAGGTGGTAGCCTAAAACCAATATTGCAAGAAATGTTCTTTTGTTTTTTTTAATGACAAAAGTGCACTACGGGTATTTTCTGATTCACAATGTTTTTCTCTGTAATGGAAAAAAAAAACACTTTATTCTTGAAAGACAATGGAAAAGAAATGCTCAGAGGGTCAACAGCAGGGAACTCAGGTCATACTGGACAAACAGTAGACAAAACACTAGATACCTATGTCAATCGCCTGTCTAGTCAGTTTTTTGTAATAAGCATCTAACTTCCTGAGTGGCCAGAGACGATGGCCACCAGAATCTAATCGTTTCATCTTTGAGTCCAAGAAAACATTTGGGCCAAAGCACAAAAAAAAAAGCCCTCAAGACATTCCCGAGATATGACCTTGGTGAAAATGAGCTGGACAGATGGACTGACTGACAACCTGAACTCTTGATGCCTCAGGAGTGGAGGCAAGAAAACACAAGAGACACAAAGAAAGAAACACACACACACACACACACACACACACACAATCAGCTGCTATAACATGTGCATCACAGCATGATCTCAAATAAGAGCTTAAAGCATCCAACGTTGGTCTCTGAGCAGTTAATCATGTCCCTCATGAGATTCATACCATATGAATATGGTGTATACACACACACACACACACACACACACACACACACACACACACACACACACAACTAAAAATCCTGCCAGTTGACACCCAGAGGCGGCTGCTCCAATCACAGCAGAGACGATAAGGAGGCTACTCCGAGCCGCTGCACAACCACAGCTGTCACTGATGATGCGTCACCGGGGAAGGAATTAGAGTGAGCACGCTGGGGTCGACCGTTTTCTTCAGCCCCCTTGCTCATTAGCATACATGTGTAAACAAAGAAACAGAGGCAACGGGGGCTTTGGTGCCAGACTGGAGTGTTGTCGCACCGTTACCACGCGTCGGAGCTGAACAGAGCATCTAAATGAGTTGAGAGAGCCGGAGGAGACCTTTCTGTGATAATGCATCCATCTTCTGTGCTGCTGACAGCTGAGCTGCTGAGCTGGGGGACAATGAGAGAGGAGCCTGAGGGGTCTGCGTCCATACCTGCATCCGTACAAATCCTAATAAAATAAAAACACTAGATAAAGTCAAGAGTTTGAGGCGCAGGCTTCAAGTCTTATGACACCAACCTGTGAGAGCAGGATGCAAAGAATAAATAACACTTGGGAATAGTGAAAGTTTAACCGGAAGACAAAAAGTATCAGAAAACTCAAACTACTTAAAAAAAGAAAAGAAAAAAAACACTGACCTATATGTAACCTTTCTTAGTTCTCCATTTCCCTCTCATCTCCCTTTCTTCTTTACTCACACAGAAAAAAACACACACACACACACATGAATCTTTTTCCTCTCTGTCCACCAAATTCTCTGCACCTCTTCTTACAAACCTTTCTTTTTCTTCCTTTCCTTTGCCATTATTCCGCCATTCCTCTCAATCTCTATCTGCAACCATCTGATGCGTTTTGCAGCAATTAATACTTGAATATGCTTGAACATGCTATCTGATTATGTCTGTCCCCAGAGTCATTACTTTCCTGATCATGCCGCCTTTGTAGAGAGAGAGAGAGAGAGAAGAGAAGGGTGGGAAAGAGGGGACGGGCAATGGACAAAAAAAAGGTTGTTTTGCTAAGGGGTTATAATATGAGAATCAAAGATGAAAGAAGACAGGAGGAGGAGAGAAATGAGGATGAAGAAAGGGAGACAAGGGAGAGGAAGGGAAGAAAAAGGAAGAGGTAATATGTTGCATGCAAGTGAGGGGGGGACAGAAGGAGGACAGAAACAATAATAGCCTTGTCTTATCACTGCAAAGTGATAAATTCCCTTCCTGTCCGGGAGTCAATGCCCCGACTGGGGCGAAGCCCGATGACAAACCACCTCCACCCCGCACTGCAGCTCTGGCTATTTATGATCAGGCAACTTATACGAGTCAGCCGAGGAGCCAGCTGGACCTATATTCATCTTAGATAGGTGTCGTCACTCCCGGGACCCGGTGACAACCTCAAATGGGGCCACTCCGTCACCTCCCATCTCTCCTTCCTTTGCTCTCCACGCTGACAGTCCCTTCAGCGCATCATCCACACTTTACCAGTGATAACTCCGGAGTGTCAACACCTCCCCGCCTGTCTACACTGTCACCTGTACGCGTTACAACCGCCGACACCGATCACTATAAATCAATTTGAGTTATTCAGCGGATTAAATCAGTTCCAGGATTCTTGACTATGTGCATCCTCCCCAGTACTGGAGTGAAATAATACTGCATAAATCCTCATTAAAGAAGAATCCACTTAACTGGTACTGAAGGATGAACTGCCCAGTCAGCATCTCTCTAATTAACAGTCCAATTCCAGCAATATTTGTTTATTACTGACGTTTTGATGATGCAAATTCAATACTGCTACTACAGAGCAATGTGTGAAACATAGAAAATACTGTGTGTGTTACTGTTCAGCAAGGAAACAGAATTTAATTAAATCTAAGAAGAATGACAATCCTAATGGTCAGTGGTCCTGTATCAGTCATGAAGGACAGAGAGCGCCAATAACCAGAATGCCGCTGAGTAATTCTTTCATGGAAGCTGCTGGAATTGTTGACATTTTGGTTTTTGTCTGTGTCTGTTTACCCAGTCACATATTCCTGCCTGGTGCAAAACTATTCATGGGTGCTCCTTTTCCAAATCCTCCAGCAACAGCAGAGGATGCTCAGGCTGCAATATAAAAACAACAAGACACTGATGGACATCTCTGACAAAAAAAATTGGGAATGAAAAAAGGAAGGTAGTGGGTGCAGGGATGAGACACGTGGACTTCATCAGTATCACCATCAGAATTCTGTGTATATGGGTTCAGATTTCCAGTTATAAATTAGAGTATATTATATCACGAGTCTGCAAGTTATAGTTTTAACAAATAAAACGTCCGTCACTAAAAAGGACACAAATGTTTCTTGAGCAAAACAAAACTGTTATTTCCACAAATAAAATTCTCCCTGCGCTGCATCTCAGACTGTCTTCATTCATTCTCTCTCTCTTTTTTTTTTACCACTTCTGATTTGCATTGTCCAGGTCCCCTGTCACATCCCATCATAAACCCAGCCCAGACCAACTGGTTGCTTGGCAATACAGAGAACTGTAGAGGACTTTCAATTGTCATTCTGTTCATTATGTATAGTTGCTTTGTAATTTATTTTCTCCACAAACCAAAAACACTTTCATACAGACATCCTGCAGACCCATCAGTTTCATGGTATGAAATAAATAAATAAGTGACTGTGTATTTATAGACATCAGAGACACTAAATGAGATGAGAGTGTTGAGTCAAACAAACTTCAGGGGGGGAAAAAAAATAAAACTAGCAGCGCGTCTTGGTACGTGAGTAATTGGGAATCTGACAGCTCCGTTCCCGTTTCTGAGGGATCGTCAGGGGAGACTGCACTAGCAGAGTAAATACAGGGTGCCGCTAAATCATTTTAATGTTTTTAATTGAACAGATGCCCAGAGAGTTAGGTGTTTGAGGACAGACAGTGCCTCAATCAGCACGTTTACACTGATTTGCAGAGACGGGTCTCGGCACAGTGGGAGAAAATCTCAGACTTCAGTGTGTCACTGCTTGGCAACAGCTTTAACAAGCAGATACACCGACGAATAAAAAACACCTGATGTTTGTTAAACACTGGATGTTAAACTCAGACCCTCTGGTGTGAGCAAAAGTGGTTTGATTGTGTTGCTGCCCATTTGTCATCTTTGACTTTGACTACATACCATTATGTCGTGCAAATACGTGTATATGTAAATATATGAATCATGTGTGATTACTTCAAAAAGAGAGTCATTAAAAAACTCATATTTGATCAATTCTGTTTGAATTGAGATATAGAAAATAATATATAATATACTGTATATATATATATATATATAAAATACTAAAATAGAGTATAATTACTATTATTTTTATAGAATATATGTTGGTTGAAACATTCTTTGACGTGGCTTTCATTTCATAAACCACTGAGCAAAACAGCGGATGCGTAATGGGAATTTTGTAAATACAACACTACAAGAAAATAGTCTCATCTTGTTGAACACGAGGCAAAACTAATGGGAGGTGAGCTAACAACTAATGTTGGGCGGAGATAAGAAGCAGCCTCCACATTCTTGGTCTACCAGAGACTGTAGACCTTTGCAGCCGTTTCCCTGGGCAACCAGTCATACATCCTGTAGGAGGATTTAATGCTGAAAACCACCGCCTTGGGCAACCTCATTGACCTGAGCATGAGCTGGAGGCAGAGAAGCATATTTCAATCTGTTACCCTTAGCAACACTCGCCACACTCTCCCGTTATTGGTGTACACGCCTATTGGAGAGCCTAAACAAGCCGTCCCCTGAGCCGTGAGTTTGCATTAACCTGACAGAATCTCTCTGTCCATTGCTCATTCTCTCCTGTCTCCTGGTTTCACCTGTGTTCACTGCCCGTTTGACAACTCCAAAGTGTAGCAACACGAAAAAATACAACGAATGGGACCAAAGATTTTTTTTTTTAAATTGATATGATAAACTCTTTGGTCAATTTATCCATATCAAGTCATCACAAACTTCTGTCGTGTGTAATCTTTCAGATCTTTATCATATAAATGATGTCAATTTACAAACTTTTTTTATTTGACATTACAAAAACAAGGACAAACGAGTCAAAGACAGCTTCACCTTGACTCAAACTGCAGCATCTCCTTATCAGTGGTGTAAAGTCACTGGACAACACTGTTTTGCGAGCAAAACAACCTAACCATTCAGCGAGCTGACACACTTTAATCGGCATTGCGCTGTCTTCAGGGCTACTATCCAATTAGGCAGGATGCTGAAAAGTGATGAGCGCATGCCAAAGGAGCGGGATCATGAGGGAAGCCTGTTGCTTTGTGGAGAGCTGCAGGAAGAGAGAGGCAAAGTTTCTACAACCCCCCGCTGCTAAAGTAAAAGTGAGCAGCCTGAAATAAATTCTGCAAAGACAGATGTCGTTCAAACATGGCATTGTGGGAGGCTTTACGCTTTCTCTGCCGCGGTTGCTGAACATCTAGGTCGCAGGAGGAACAGTAAAGGGAAGAGGGCACAGATCACAATGTAGATGGAAAGTCAAGGACAAGGACAAAAGGCAGACCTTAAAGCAAACTATGCAAATATACAGTATAAGACCAGAGTCTACTTATTTCTACACACTGCAAAATAAATACACGGTTCGAGAGATCGAGGCCATCGTCGAGATGATGCTCAGTGCGAAGGACCGACAGTAGGTAGGAAGTATGAATAAAGATAAATGGTAGGAAAAAAATGAACAGGTATCCAGGCATAGAAATAAATACACATACACAAACAGACATATACATTTTGACTTGCACCTACAAACATGGTGGGCGCGCGTTTGAACGCCAGTGTTTTCTGTTTCATTACAAGCACATTTCCTCGGCCTAATATCTGGACAGGAGCTGGCGATAAGGGCTCTCCTCTGTGCGCAACATCTCATTTGAGCAGAGGAAATTGGAAAGAGGAGGAGAAAGGCGGGGAGTGTGGAGAGGTGAGCAGGAGAGCAGATGAGAGGTAAAGGGACTAAATGGAGGAGAGAATGTTTGCCAGTGCAGAGATAAGGCAGGTCCAGCAAAGGAAAGGGAAGAGCAGAGCAGATTGAAAATGTGGTGAGGGATGCAAAAAAAAGGGCAGAAGAGCTATTTTTTTTTCTCTATTTTGTTCTATAATATTTTTTTAGCAGCCAAATAAATAATTGTAATGTGGGGACGACTTTGAGGCTTGAAGAAAAGAGGATTAAATGGCAAAGGCGTAACGCGGGGATAAGACAGGGACGTGGAGCAAAGTGACTGCGGAACCAAACTCCAGCAAGACGACTTCGGGCAAAACCGAGAGTCAAAGAAAACAAAATTTAAGCAGTAGTGACGCACACAGAGTGTCAACAGGGGCACATAGTACTCGCTGCTTAGGACAACAAGCCGGCAGCATTCACACTCCAGCCCATACCGAGGGTCACATGGAGACGCTGCAGACGGAGGTGACAAAATTACTCATAACGGCGAAATCAAATGACTGTGGGCTGTGTCGGGGGACGAGAGTAACACTGAAAGCCGGCCAGCAACACGAGGTAAAATCTTAGTCACTACCGCATCTCTAGCCATAAGGAAGTCGGCCCGATTTGTATTCGTCCACGCACACAAGCGAGGAGGATAGCAAACACTTGCATGCGCTTCAGGTCCCTTGCACTGGGGCCTGCAAAGGCGTCGACAACACAAGTAAAACAAGCGCACACATACAGGCCACGCAAGTCAAATTAAAGTCAAATTAAAAAGTTGCTTGAGGTAACTGATACTTTTTTTTAACCCATGCAACTCAACTCAACTCGCCTGCAATAAAAGCTTCGCTCTCTGTTGCCTCTGTATAAGTGTGAAGAATGAAACGTGAAACACATTTCGTGACACAACCGTATACTGCAAATGAATGAGTCCCTGCAGTAAATCTCGAGTCTGGGCCTACGCCTACAAAACAAAGTCCCGTTTTCCATCCTCAGCAGCCTCCGCCCATCTGTTCTCGCCCTGTCCCGCATCCATCACAGCACCTAATGGTGGACCGATACTGTCCAATGCTCACCACTCAGGATAAATGGAGCCCACTCACCAACCCTGACTGCGCCAGAGCTCGACACCCTGAACCAGGTCAAGTTCTCAGTCAGACGGGGAGAGCCGCCGATCACGTCACAAGTGACAAAGGCAAAGAAGCACACACAGACACACACACACACACACACACACACACACAGACTTCACCTATTAATTTCTACAGCATGTTGGCGATGAACCCAGTGCAGGAGGTAATTGCAAAATGTAAAATCAAACATGAGAATGAGAAAAGCAATTCCTGATCCTCTTGAGGCTCTCACGCACGTACATTCCCTTCACTGTAAGAGGGGGAAAAAAAAACAAAAGGTGGAGAGGGGGAGACATCTTACTGAGATGCCCTTCGACAGTCAGGGAGGAGAACTGCACTATTATTATCTGAGGGCTCTGTGGCATAATTACAGAATGAGGCAGCCAATTACGTTGAAGCCCCGATTGCTATGATTCATCGATTCCCTCTGTGTTTTCTCAGACAGCTGAAGAGACAAAAACAACTGGCCGGATGCTCTCGGCCAGCTGAAACAGCCGATTAGTGCAACAAAGGGAAGGGGGGGTGCAGTAATATCCGGATCGAATCATTTCTTCAAACACACACGGGGAGATTATGGCAGAAACACTGTTCTCCTCGGTAACTTCAGGGACGACTGGGAGACATCAGCTCAGGCAGCAACAGAAAGGGAGATGCAGGCATCTCATTAAGCGCACCTCATATCACCAGACCACAAAAAATACCACGACATGGTAATAGTTAATAATAGCTGGAGCAGAAAAAAAAAAACAGTGTAGAGGGAAAGAAAAGGTTCCCCGAATGTCACACACAAAACTAATATGCACCCAGAAAAACACATTTCGCTGTTGCGCTATTTTTAAATAAAGCGCAAAGATGCAGACAATATGCAGGACACGGCTGGCTGGGAGGCAGAGAGACAATCTCAGACCACCATGTTTCTATTCACAAACAAACACAAAGGGGGCTTTGGAGAGCGCACACTGAGGCGAGCTCTAATCCTGCTCCAACTCTCACGACACCACTCAAACCTATTGTCTAGTCCTGAAAAGCAGAGCCAGTCTCCATTACTGATGTGCACTTCTACATGGGTCAGTGTTGGGTGTTTGCGTCCGTGTGTGTCTGAGGGCTGAACAGGAGCACCGCTTGTTATATGGGTCGCGCTGAGCTGGCATTCCAGAATTTTGCGTTCGCACTGGCGTGTGTTTACTACCCGCAGTTTGCCTGTTTGCTGTTTATTACCGCTTGTTTCAGTCCCTCCCCCCTCTCCCCCGTCCGGATGTGAGGTTTACAGTTAATGAAACTCAAAATTCATAACTAATTTACTACCTAATTTAGTCGCTCAGTTGGCGTTTTAACATTAGGGCTGTGCATTTATAGATTCCGTTGTTCCTGCTATTAAAATTTTCAGTTGAAACAAAAAACAATCTTAAATAAATTCTCTGCCGCTGCACGCATAAATCTTGCTGAGCTACTCATACAGGACGGTAAGAAACACTGACTAGAGTATTAACCTTGCCTTGTTGTTTCGGAGCCAGGAGACAACAGCAGAAAATATATAAATCAACAAGAACATCTTGTAAACAGCAATACTGACTCTGAGCAATTAAAGAGGTAGAACAGCCAATGCAAAGGTTGTGATCTGCCAAATATAGATAAATGAAAGTCTCGAGCTGTTTTCTCACCAATAAAAAAAACAGCAGCGTATAGAAGCGTTGACTTCACGCTTATCCACATTGGGTTTGACATGGCCGATGGAGAGCTCAGTTTATAAATGTGAGTCGGGAACAGATGGTTATGGGGAAACTCTCTCCTCTCCATATAGTACAAAGAGCCTCAGTCAGCCCTCCTGACGATAAGTTTATGAAACACCATGTGTGATAAGGGTTGAGAGAAAAAGAGGCAGACTCTAACCCCTGAGGCCTCAAGTCTAGACTTCAGGCCCATCGCATCAGTAATCATTACCAGTGTTTCACACTGTGTGTGTGTGTGTGTGTGTGTGTGCGCACACCATGCTGCAGCACCAGCGTCAAGGGCATCTCCAGGTCTTCGCCACTTCTCCTTCAAGATAACTGACAGACACTCAGTCCAGATGCTCTCTGATCTAACACCACTCTGGGTCAGGGATAAGTAATTGGTTTGGCATGGACTGCTCCCCTATACACAAAACTGTACAATTACAGTAAATAAAAAATAGTTCAACAACGGTGCTTACCATGAATTGTGAGTTACGTTTCAATAAAACTAGATCTAGAGATCGACTTCTCAAAAATCGCTGCACTTTTCTGCATCAGTCGAATCGGACAGTGCCGGCGGGATCTCGTTTAATGCTCTGGCTCCCGCCTGCATTGCCGTTCTGCAGAGTTCAAAGAGATTTTCACACCACCTCTGCAAAAAACATAGAGAGAGGGGAAAATGTGCCACGTGCAAAAACAATGTGATGTGTCCCCATTGATTCCTTGATGGAATAAAAGGGACCTAGCACATACAGTATAGTATAACACAAGAATAGTGAGAGTGGCTGCTCATTGTGGGGTTTCCAGTCTGAATCACACAGTGGTACCTTTCGCAACATCTGTGTACAAGAGGCAGAATCTTCTCCTGAGGAGTGTCTCAGATTTTGCCTCATCCCGGATCTCCCCAGCATTAGAGGTTCATAATCTCATTCTTGAGCGTGATCCAGCACTGCTGCAGGAAAACATTATGTGCATGGAAAATGGGGCTTCCACGGTTGTTTATGTATCGATGCAGAGTAAAATCGATGAAGTCATTAAAAAGAGAATGGGCATGTGGTCCAGCTCAAATTGCAGGAGAGCCAGAGTTAATATTCTAAGTAAAATGACATCACCTCTGTTGTGTTGCCAATGATTACCGTAAACAATCTCTGCAACCTCCAGGGCTGTCGTGCTGCCCTATAAGCATGACGCCCCCTATAAGATCCCCCCACCAGCTGCAATGACACATTTTTGCAAGAAATCAAAGCAGTGGTGATAAAATGGCTGTGAGAACAGTGTCAGTGCCTCATAGTGCTACAGTACACAGTTACATCATCTGAGTCTTCTTCTGCCCATGTTGTGTTTGTGGGCCGTCTGACGTGAGGGATGATGGCGAGGGGCCACAGAGGACACCCTGTTGGGAAATCAGAGCTCTCTCTCGTCGTGTGATTCAATATCACGCCCGTGTACCCATAAACGGACGCCGAGACATTCAAGTTCAGAGCCAGGGAACAAGCCAGGGCCTTGCAAGGCTGTAGAAGGGACCGGTTGGGGAAAGATCTCACACAGAGTTCTTGTGCGTGAGAAAGAAAATCAAATGAGGAGTTATAAGGTAATGCAACACAACAAACAAATGGGTTCTTGGATGGAATTACAGCAAGAGTCTGGTTGATGTATCGAAAAAGTAGGAGGGAAAACAAACCTATTGTCTACCAGGAGAAAGAATTAATGGAACCTTTTTCCATCCAGGGAGTCTAAGACCTTGAACCAGTCTTGTCAGAACTCCAAGAAGGGAAAATAAAGGACCTCCAATTGTCACTTGAAGAAAGAAAACTTTTTAGACCTTCAGTTTATTTGACAGACAAAGCGGGCTGCTGTGCAAAACCTCAAACCCTTCGACTCACACTTGCCGACAGTCCACACACCACTACACACATCCCTCTGTGCTTCGGCTCCACACGGCTTGGCAAGCGGGTAGGAAAAGGGAATTGTGACTTATGAAATTGGATTATGAGTTTAGGAATTCACCGAGCCCCATTTGTTCGGTCAGACGCTCCGGAGAATAGAATATTTAGAAGAAATGAAATGGGCCAACTAGTGAATTGACATGCCGGATAAATGTAATTAGTCATCACTTCATGGTGTGGTAGAGAAAAATAGATTTTGCACAACTGCTTAACGGAGGATTTAAAAAACAGCGTTTTTGAGACATATTTATATGGTGTCTATATCAGTAAAAGCATGCAGCATGTCTTAAGAGGGTCACCGGGTAAAAAAACATTCTTTCATAAAGAGACTTGCTTGTGTTATTTGTTGAGAAGGCAGTCTGGTACA
>JAFBJQ010002838.1:293514-395638 GCA_016785345.1 Trinectes maculatus
TTGAAATGGTACTACTATCAAAATAATGCAACAGGTTGCAGTTTTTTATTAAAACACCTGAAAATAGAATATTTGTCACAGTGTGTGAGGAGAGGGTTACACTGCCCAATATCTATATTTATACTGATACTTCTACACCTTGACATCTTGAATCATAGTTTTAAAAAAAACAACAGATTTAGATAGAGAGATGCCAAAACTGCCAAAATGTCGTTGAGTCCTGTGCCTGTCTATGTTCTGCTTTACAACTATGTTGTAAAAAAGGAAGAACTGTTAGTGTCCTTAGCTGCAGCCATCATTGAGTTAGAGAGTACTACCGGATTTACTGTACTACTAATTTACTGTAAGCCAATAGTGCCTGACCTCAAGGGGTGATTTTCTTATTTATTTATGCAGTGATCTGGCCCAAGCCTAGCACTGATGTAGCTATAAGATGAACCTGATGGAGGGAAAAAGTGGCCTTTTCAAGACGTATAGCCAAGAAGAGGAAATCTAGTTTGGACAGGGAAATATTCATTCTCTTTCAAACATCTACTGTAACGTGGGAGGAAACTTTAAGGTTTGGAGACAGCTTATCTTTAATTGGAAGAAACTACATTCACCGTTTTAATTTACTCGAAAACAGTCTGAACTCTGTTCTGAACTCACAACCATCTTTTCACCTGCCATGGTTCTCCACAGCACTTGGCAGAAATAAAAACCAAGCATGTAAAAAACAAAATGTTTTTTTTTTAAAAAAACTTTTACTGATTAAAACATCAGCGGTTATGATTTCCTAATCAACTTTGTTAGTGACTGAGACTCAGTCTGGAGAAATAAACATGAGTTGCGTGGTATTGTGTGAATACTAAAGCAGGGCATTCAATCACAGTGAATTAAATGAGGACTAAATTAATTGCGAAATGTTAAAATTCAGTGCACACTGACAGGGCTTGAAGCAAGTATGCACAGTAGTGTAAACAGGAAACTTCCCGCTTCTCTGGAATATCTCTCTTCCCAATCGGTTACAATAGAGAAAAAAAAAAGCGTGTTTGACAGCCCTGCCACGCTCCTTCACAAAGCAGCCTGCACAGTAACCAGCCTGGAGAACAGGCCTTTGAGACGCAAAACAAGAAAATGACAAAGTGCCGCCCTCGTCCTTGTGCTTTGTCTTTCCACCTACTCCTCCCATACTCCTATGCCTCTAGAGGAAAAATGAAATGAAGATGGAGACAGACATGTACAAGAGATTTTGAATGGAAGGTGAGTTGGAGCCACAGGTGATATTTAAGACTGGATTTTTAAAAAAAATGCTGCAGTTGCAAAAAAAAAAAAGGAAAATATAGCACTCAGCTCAACGAATAAAAATGCAAAAAGTTTCTAAATTCAATGATGTCAACAGGGGGCGTCCTGTCAGACCTCTCATCACCATCTTTATCGCTCCATTTGATTTAAATGGCACATACATTAGCCATTTAATCAAAACAAACAGACAACAACACAATGAGAGAATCCAGAGCATCTTATAGTGCAGGGAAGTGATTCGTCTTTTATCCATCACATACATTAGCAAAGGGGACAAACAACACTGACCTGACGGTTGTGTGAATCACACCTTAAACGAATGTTGCCAGACTATCAAGCGGAAACAGAGTAAGATTCAAAACCACATTTATCCCTTTCAACTCTCCGGGTTTTCTCCACCATCGTCAGATTGGCCAGCAGGACAACCGGGACAAATCCCAGCAGGCTACCATATCTGACTGTGCAGTCTCCATCACCGGAATCTCAACTCTCCATCCTTGGCTGATCAAAATTTTTCTTCATCTTATTCTCTTTGGGTTTGCCATCATGTCTTCTCAGTAATTCTCAATAAAGTCGCTTCACGCTTTGCTTGACCGTCTCTCATCTCTACTCAATCACGTTCCCTCTCCGCCCCACAGCATTCCTTCATTTGGCTCCATCTCCATCAGAGTTTACCTTCTCTCACTGCTCTCAAGTTCAAAAGCCTGTACTGTTTTTTTTTTCAGCACAAACAAAGTCACAAACAAATCAATACATTTGGCCAAAAAAAGAATAAAAGATTCAGACTATAACTTTAAATTTCAAAATGATAGAAACTTCAATCTCTACTTCCGCTTCCCAACTTTACTCAACAACTGTGACCACCTCTAGATCTGATCCTACAAACATATCAACAATAACTGAGTAACGAACGTTGAGAATACACACCGGAGCGAGGTCGAAAAGAAAACAGGTGTGAAGGGGAAAACGATAGAAAACAACAGAGTGGTGCTGACAGTGACAAGTCGCGGTCCAGTTACTTCTCCATGTCAAAAAAAAAAAAACGGTGATCACAACGAAACCAATATCACTGCTTCTAAACCTATTGTCTCTGAGGTGTGTCGGCGCAGCCTCAGAGGAGAGGTGACCTTTTCCATTAACCACCACCAAAGAAAGCTCATTCTGAGCAGCGCACGCACACACACACACACACACACACACACACACACACACACACCCTTTGACAACTGATTGAAATCTAACAGGGACCGGATTATTTACAGTAAGGTAACACCAGAGCTGATACAGCCCAGTGCTGCCTAAAAACCCTTTGAAAGAAAATCCCTCAGTCGAGGTGGGATGTAAAGACTGAGACTAAAACTGCAAATCTTCTACCCTCGATATCCCCACCTGATGCCTGTCTCTCTGACTCACCCCCGTCTCTCCTCTCTTCACACGCTAACTGTTTGAATCACACTCCCCTCCTCTGTGTCTCTTTGAAAGAAAATCCCTCTGTGGAGGTGGGATGTAAAGACTGAGACTAAAACTGCAAATCTTCTACCCTCGATATCCCCACCTGATGCCTGTCTCTCTGACTCACCCCCGTCTCTCCTCTCTTCACACGCTAACTGTTTGAATCACACTCCCCTCCTCTGTGTCTCCCAGCAGTGTCCTTGAAAACTGTCCAAATTGTGTGTGTGGGGGGGGGGGGTTTATGAGACCTCTACTGGGGAAATTGGTCTTAATTAAATCTTGATGGCACTGTTTAACAGTGTGATGGCTGTGTCACTGAACCCCTCGCTTGCAGAAGCCGTCTGCACCTGAATGGTTTTTCTACAGTGAAGCTCGTGGAACGTGTTTACGTCCGTGTCAGATGGCACTGACTGTGCACTGCGAAGGCCTCGGTTTATTAAGAGTCACAGGCACATCATGTCCCGACGCACCCCGCTGTATGTCCCACCTGTTGCGTGAGAAGGGCGTCCTTCTTCTGCCCAGTCCCTCCTTCCCATTCGCAGCCGGCGTGCCAGAGGGCAGACAGTGCCATCATTCAGCTGCTTCCTCTTCTGCACGGCTAAACACTGGGGCTAAAGTGCAGACGACAGCAAGATCGGGGAGGTGTGCCCTCACCGACACTTCCAATAACACCCTCGCAGCAAACAAACCATGTAGCGCGTATACATTTCCCCGTCTTTAACACTAAATCTCTGTTTAACGCACTCGCTCGCTCGCTGACACACTCGCACGCACGCACACACACACACACAGACAGATCTCCTGCGGCGCAGCCATGGCAGTGGGCCAGGACTCTCATCTGCATGAGGCAGAGCTGGTACCTTGATGGTGGCTTGTTAGTCAGGGCCAACACAAATTTCATTAACCCCGAGGTTAACACACTCTGGGTTTGTGTTTTTCTAGCGCTTTTCCTCACCTCCCAACCTTCCCTCGCTCGTCCTTCAATCATCCGCGTCAGCTCATCTTAGACGCATCACTTAGGAGTCATGAAATGCACTGTGGGTATGTGAATGTAACACAACCTCAGTGTGAAATATTTTAGGCCTGTTGTAAGAGGGAACGTTCCCATTACCCAATGCGGATGATAAAAGTATGACTAAGCACAAGATTAGATCTACATATTTTTACAAAATGCACATGAACACGAGTCAATTTATAAATATCACAAAAACGAAATTTAAGCAAGTGCATGTAGTACATGTAGCACATTTCACCCCTCTTAATCACAATGTCGCCTACACCACCACCACCAGCAGGCCGGTCCAACAGCATCTCAGCACATTGAGGATGCAGTGTGAATTGTTGTGCGGACGTTGTCCATCCTCAATGTGGAATTTCCCAGAGGCAGAGATTTACTGGGTTGGTCAGATAAACTGTGGGGCAGATTCATGGTTGAGCCTGTGATAGTCTCCATTCGATCTCCTCAGCTACAGGGTAACAACGGACTGACTGCCCCACGTGTACGCTTTTATAACACGGCCCTGTAAATTATTCAACTTCAAAGATAGTCAGTGTTAATGAAATTGCTATTCTTATATATTGTCGTTTCCTTCCATTGGCTTTATCGTATTGAATCATTTCTTAATTACGGTAAGACAGTTTCGGCAGCAATAACTTACATCTGGAAATTGAAATATCTGCTGACAATACAATACAGTGTGGCCTTAGAGAATATAAATCACCGCATTAGTACAGCTACAATTTAATTCACTCTTTTCAGAAGGTCTGTCTGATGGACATTACTCTTCCATGGTGATATAATGGCCCAGCGATCCTAAATGGAAGCAATCTTTAGGTCATACCAGCCAGCTGGGTTCACGTTTCCCTGGTTTAACCCGCTCAAACCACTTTGTTGACGCAGACTTACAGGCTCCATTAAAAACACAGCTAAGATATGCAGCAAGGAAATTGCTTTTACTAACAAATCAAAGATGCAAGTGTGCACCAAACAGCTGCGTTATCCGCAAATCTAAAAAAAGCAACCTGACGAGGTGAACTGTCACATGAATAAACGACGACACGAGAGGTGCCGTGAATGTGTTTGTGCGCTTGCACACACTAAGGTGGTGCCTGTTACAGTTTTTCCACCCATGTCGTTCTGGCTGAGGTAAAGCTGACCGACCGTGAGAACCACAGGAGCTAAAATTAGGGAAAGTGACATCGGAGGGCATGGTTACCATGACAGCAAGCCTGCCTGAGGGTGTTGCTGGTAAGAGACAACAACAACAAGTCAAATCCTCTAGTTGGTACACCCTCGAGTCTGAATGTGTTAAATGGTTTTGTAGATAAATTTGATAATTCTCTTGAAATATCAAAACAGTACGACTATTTAACACCTTCAGCTTCCTCAAACGCAATGAAAGCACTGGTCTTAATGAAATAACCCCTGCAACATACCATCAGCACAACAGCGCACACACACTCCTCGCCCATATGTTGTCTCTATAGGCAACCAAACAGCCATTTTGCTGATGCCCCTGAGATTTCCTCATCCCTTCACAGCAGCAATGACATAGATGCATTGTGTACAGTCTTCCAAAAACATAGGTAACGTACTGTATTTGTGTGTTTGTGGGGGTGGCAGATCCATGCGCAGTGTGTGTGTGTGTGTGTGCGTTTCCACATGTATAATCATAGTTAATCAATAGAGGCCTGTATGCACCAGGCAGCCTCCTCCTCCTCCTCCTCCTCCTCCTCCTCAGTGGACCTGTTGATGCCGGAAAACAGGGGGGCTGTTGTACAACTGGGTGGCCACATAAATGTGGCACTCATCAAATATGCACCGCAGCGCTGCCTGCCAACACCCTACTCATTGAAATTCTGATTAAATAAGGCCAGTCTGGCCAGTGTGCAATCTCACAACCGCTAAATTACACCTTCTTTGGCTTTTCCGTAACATTTCAACACCCACATTTGCCTGTACAAAGATACAAACAAATGTATGCCTGGACAATGACAAAAGTCCTACAGCTGGCTGGATTTATAAATGATAAATAATCATACACGAGAAGTTAGGAGATGCTCAGCTTGTTTGTGAGGAAAAGAAACTAAAGGTTCAACTTTTAGTTCGACGACAGGCTGTGAGTTTTTAAGTTCGTCACTTCTGTAATACTGTTCGTGTGTACCTGTTCTCCTGAGATTAGATCTGCTCTTCCCCTGTCTCCCTCTTTGCGAAACCACGAAAAGGATGAGTGAAGTAAACCATCTTTCTATCACCACTCCATCACGCAGCTCTATCCTGTGCTGAATAATTTAGCGGCAGAAAATGATGGCTCATTTAAATAGGACTGTGGTTGGCTCGGTGTTCTGAATGATGACAGCTCTGAATCAAATGGACCTGATGACACTTGTGTGATTGATTCGTTTGCATACCAATCCCATTAAGATATTAACGACCTTGTATGATTCCTAAGTAAAAATGCATCTGTCAACAGGCAATGTCATTGCCACAAAAAACACTCTCAACACAGGAGATTAACATTACCAAGCAGGTAAAAACACCAGCATTATCTGACACTGTGGTCAGGCAATTAATACCTGGCAAGAATGCTTTTCTCTCAGGACACAGATTATCCCACTTCACAGTGTGATTTGACAACATCTATTCTCAATCCATGACCAATTTCCCATATCTTTGTGCTTGCGTGCGTCTCTACAAGAGTGAACACAATCACATCATTACTGCCGAGTGCAAAGGGCAGTAACAGCTGGTAAATATAATCCAAAAAAAAAGCACAATGCCCCAAGCAGTGGAGAAAAAGGAAAAGTGTCAAACAAATTCCAAAAATTAGAGTGTTTTATGAGGTAGTAAATGCATTTAACAAAAAAACCCTGCACATATAGTAAAGTGTGCTCCACAGGGTGCCATTAAAGAGGCCTACTCTCCAGGTTTCAGGTCTCGGCTGCCTCATTACGGAAACCCAGTCAATTAACAAAGGAGCGCGCTGAGGTGAGTCGAACAAAGTTTAAAACACTTTAAACACTACAATCTTCTGTCAGCCATCTCCAACACACTCAAATGATTACTCACAATTAACAGACTCGGTCTCAGTCGGCACTTCAGGCCAAGATGTTGATATTTCTCAAACGTCGGCCAGTCATATTCCAATAAGACATTAGTGGACGAAGCACTAGTGCACTGTGTGCTTCCTGAAGGAGAGGCGTTGCCCTATGACAAATTTAATTCCCTCCAAAATGCAGCTAAGTGTGATGGAAATAAGACAAATCGTCATTTAATATTAAAAGGACCGATGCAAAAAAACAAAAAACAAAATGACATCTACCTGCCCCAACTGAGTGCAAGAAATCAATGACGATTCTCTGATGTGGAGGGAAAACTACTGGGCTGATATGAATATTACACAGCTCATAGGGTCCTATTTTCAGTAATGGTTCCACCTCACTTAGCAACCCTTGGTGCAAGAGGGGACGTGATATTCATAAGAGGTTAAATGAGATGACCTGCGTAGATGCTTGCTAAATGAAAGCAGACAATTAGACACACAGACCAGCACAGAGTACAGCACTGCAGTTTCCCTGCACACCAGATAGAAAAGTCACAGAGGCGGACAATGAGCCAAATCCTTAAAATGTTGTGCGTAGTAATATCAAATAAACTACCAGCATGCATCTCTGTGATTTCTGCAGCAAAAGGCCTGAAGAACACATGGCGCAATGATTTTCAGCCAGCCTCCTCTACAAGAGGGACCTGCTCCACCTTTAATGTGAGCACACGATTTGGATAAGCTATTAAAACCACCTGTTCAGTGTCGAGCAACACAAAATACCTGCAATAAACTTCGCTTAATCGAGGCTCGCAATGTGCATTTCTGTTTTTTTTCCCCCTGACAAAGTGAGAGTCGTAATGTGCTGACAAAAAACACACAACTGTCACAGCAGTAATGAATGCAGCCTTCAGCCCGTCGTGTGATTTAAGTCTCTCTTCATCATCGTCAATCTATGTCTCTGTTTCTGTAAAACCAAAACTCACTGCTAAGATCAGAGACGATAAAACAAATCCATGTGTCTATGTGTGTGTGCGTGTGTGCATGTGTATGCATGTGTGTGTGTGTGCGCGGGGTAAACTCTTCAAGGACATCACAATCACAGTTGGGTATCACTTTACACAGACAGCTGCAAGGGATCGAGTACACAGTCGAACCCATGCTAAATCTCCAGTAGGTGATGCTACTTTACATCAACTGACACATTTTATCTTTTATCTTTTTCTGAAAAGTTTTTTTTTCCCCCTCTGTTTTGTACTCAGCATCATCTCCTGTTACAACAAGCCACTTATGCTGTGCACAGCAATCGAGCCAAGGGAATAAGAAGCATCTCGGTAGCAGGTGGATATCTCACCACCACCCCACCCCACCACCACCCACATACACACACAACAGCACACCCCTTTATATTTATCCAAGTGTGACTGGCATGGCTGTGACCTCTGAAGCCACCTTCAGGAACAGCCCTTCGATTATTAATGTTCAAGGCACCAGCCCGACTTTCGACCTATACCACAGTGCTCTTTACTCAGCCAGCGATTGTTAATTTATGAGACACACCGCTGCTGCTTTGTGTTACCTCTTTTAAGTGGCATATATCTGCTCCTTCCTGCTCCTGCCCAAGAGAGGAATAATGGGTATGTGAAAGTCAGCAGGACGACTGTTTAAGGGCCACATTTACCCTCAGTCTATTGTTAGTGTTATGGATATTTATTCCACAGCTCAATATATCTATCTGATCTCATTATGAGTTTTTAAATCTGACGCCAGTATTTTCTCCTGTAGGTTCTATCTGTTGTAATGTCTATAGTGGCAGCCTTATAATAATGCTTTATGGCATTGTTATCCCCTTTATTATTTCTATAATAGTCTATTGTGACTTTATAGCGATGTTACACAACTTTATAGCACTGTCTCCCGAGGTATCACTACAATATTCATGTATAGGCTATTAAATGTCATTTTAAATGTTTAGGGACTGTGAGTCTAGTTTCCCCATCCATCATGACACCTGAGAGGCCAACATACGGGATGAAGAGCTGCTTACCTTTGCCGTAGTTGAAGTGGAGCTTGATGGTCTTGCCCTGGTTGATGTGCAGGTAGGTGAACCACACGGCGGAGGTGAGCAGAACCAGCAGCAGCAGGAGCTTGAACTGCTTCCGGATCTTCTTCACGGGGAAGCGCAGCATCCTGGCTCGCACATCCTCCGGTCGCCGCCCGGTAGCCTGTCAGAACGGGTGGTCAGAGAGCGATCCTTACTGTGTTGTGGTTCCTGTAACCAGGCTGCTCCGGTCACAGCGGCGGACGACGCGCGGGGCACCGTGCGTAAAGACGCGGAACCCACAACTAAGCGCGTCTCACCGCTCCGGACAGCAGCACCACCACACTGGTCCCATCCACAGATCCGCGCGCGGACACCAAGGTGGCAGGCATCGCTCGTGAATGCGCTCGTGATTTTTCTTTTTCCTTCTCGTTGCGTGTAAACACGGTCCTGCAGGGAAAAGGCTGCGGGTCCGAAACCTCCGCTCAGTTCAATAAGGAGTGGAGAAAATAGCAGTCCGGAGATAATCAGCACAAATCCCCCGCAGCTCAAGCCCTCGCTGACACCACCACCACCACCACCACCGCCACCACCACCGCCGCCGGGCTGGTTATTATAGCCGCCACGCAGGGATCATCTCCAGCCACGAGGAGTCAGAGAGCAGGGAGCGGGGGGGCACGTTTAGTTTGCAGGAGGAGAAGTGATCGGACATCTCCACTGGACACCTCCCGCAGAACGCACGGCGGAGACCATCTATCCAAAACGCGCACAGAGGGGGTTTAAAGGGGCCTTCGGAGAAATATGGCACAGGCGAGTGGTGAAGTATGAAGTCAGCCTGTCCGGGGAGGAGGAGGCGGCGGTCGGCCAAATGTCACAGCGCTCGGCGGTCAGTCTATTGTTAAACAGCTGACACGGAGACTCCGGCTTCCAGCGGAGGGCGGCGGATTCGGATGGAGCGCGTTTTTATCCAAGTCCCGGGAGAAGGAGGGGCGATCAGCTGTCATCCTCGCGCTCGGGTGGGACCTCAGCCCCGCGATGATGAGCGAACAATAAAAATCCGCGGATCGGAAAACGGGAATGAGCCATGTCGGGTGGTGAAATTACTCAGATGCGACTTTGATGTTCCCACGCGCTCCGGTCGGTCGTCGTCTCGCGGCAGGTGCATTTCACCCGAACCGTCCCGAGGTGTCCGCGCGCCCGAGAGCGATCACACGCAAATACGAGCGTCGGGATGAGACAAACAAACAAACGCACACCGGTGTGTGGAGGCGACGGCGACGCACCGACTCGTGTTTGTTATTCTGTCATGAGCTGTTTTCCCCCCCGTTTAAAATGCTGCAATAGCATCGTCCAGACCCGCTTGTCACCGCGCGCGGGGGGCAAAAACCATCGGCGCTCGCGGAGACGTGTACCGGAAGAAGCGGTAACAAGCTGCGGTAGAACCGGGGGAGAAGAGCATGGTTTTGTTTTGCAACAGAGGAACACACAGAGGGCATCTCCTTTCACCGCGCGGCTCACTACGCCCCATCAACGGAGCTTCTTACCGCTGCGGAGCAACCTAACGTGGGAGCACGGGACAGGCCCGGCGTCCAATTACAGCCCCGCAAAGCGAGCAGAGGAGGCGGGCTGACGACGCCTGCGCCCTCCGCCGCTTGGTGCTGCTGTGATCCGTCGTCCAATGACTGAACGCACACCATGGGAACCTGTTAAAGCTTTTCCTCCTCTCCCCTTTATTGACTGCACTGAAATCAGCATAATTGGAAATAATAAGTGTTGAGCTCAACATTGTAAAGAGTCGACATTTTATTTATTCATTACGAATATTTCCAGAAATATTAATTACGCATACTTAATTTACACCACATTCCTAAAACTCTGGACTATGGCTATTCGTGCTATTTGACACCAGTTTGCCTGAAAGTGTTTCCCTTTATTTCTCCTGGTGTCAAAATGAGTGAATAGTTTACACAATATTTCCTCTACTGACTTTGATTGACAGGACACAACAAATAAACGTGCACATAATGAGGCCTGTGTGGTGACACCCTTCATAAACAGTGAAGAAACGCGCTAGATTGCCGCCTTCTGGTCAAAGATAAAGGTGCAGTGACTACATCAAGTGAGTCAAATGAGTGGATTGCTTTTATGAGACAAAATGCACGTGGGGCTATAATGTTTATACCCCTTTATGGTCCACGCCAACATCTGCATGTGTGGATTATGTCCAGAGCACACAGATGAATGTTTACCTTCCAATATATCATTCATTTCAGATGGACCAGCTGCATCCCACGTGCAGTTTATCCCCAGTTTAATACACGTCCCATCATCCAGCTGGAGCTACGGCGAGACACCGATGCTAATGTGGGTGTAGATAAAAAGATCAAAGGACTCGAAACCTGCCCTATAAGTATATGACCTCATTTTAGTTTGTCCCAGCTGTGCCTTCTGAATGTGTCGGACCACCATCCATAATCCTCTGTCCTCCATGGATTAATATTGTAATCTTCTGAGCAAACACTGAGCATAAATGAAACGCTTAGGTATCCATCTGCACCGTGGTGCAATATGTACTTTGTGAATGACCTCAGCCAAACGTCAGTTGAGATGAAACCAAAAACTTGACTGCATTCACCTTGCTGAGATGTTTCAGGAAAGACTGAAGCTATTTCATCACACACACACACACACACACACAGAGAGAGAGAGAGAATTTTTCTTCTCTGTCTTGGCTGCAGGACGTTATCGTGGCTTTTGAGGTGCCGTTACCGTTCCTCTTCATGTTTGATCATCGGACTTGTTTTTGTCAAACGGAGGATAAAAACAACTCTGTTTTCCACCTGATATTCTGCCAGCACGCCCCTCCGTTATTCCTGTTTCATCCAAAGCACAGCCAGGTACCTGCACACTTTTAACTCACAGAGGTAGACAGGAAGTTTTACACACCACATGGCTCCATGTACTGGTGAGCAGCAGAAGGTGAAGGTGTAAATAGTTTAAGGGAAACGTCCTGCATTATCTGACACACATTCATATTCAGGGACATGTCCTTTCCAGTTTAAAATGCATCTCATGTTGTTTCCCCTCTCTGCTTCCTCACTCCTTCATGCCTACAGAAACATCTGACACCTACGGTCTCCTACTCCGTGGATCCCGCTGTTGTAATGTCATAAGGGAGGACGAGGTGTGAGGAGGAACGATATGGACGGAGAGGGGGTTTGAGGTGGGGGCTGAGGTAGAGGAGCCACTGTCTGCTGGGTTGGGAGAGAGACCGCGGTGCCCTCAGGGGAGGAATGAAAGCTCGGCTGTCTCTGACGTGTGTCAAAGTGTGGCACTGAGGTTCTGATAGCACAAGCCGGGGGGTGAGAAATCCCTACGGACTCAGTATGCAGAGAGCTTCACCTCAGAGTGTGATGATGTTTGCATTTGGAATGGAAGAATGAGAAGAAACTAGTCTCCTATTCAAGTGTGCCGCGGTTTTAATCCACTTTAATTTCTTCTGAACCGTGACCCTGCAGCTTTTCGATTTCACTGCTTCAATAATCCAACACCTGGTTGTCTGTCTTTGTCTGTCTCCTCCTGTGTCTCAGTCCCTCAATCTTCCTCTCCATCAGTCTCTCACAAACGCCCAACCGCCCCCGTTTCTCTGTGCAACACAACGACCTGCTGGCTTTGATGAGAAGTCGGAGCTAAAATGTCACAGGGATTAAGTGGTTTTCCCCCCTGCATCCCACCGGATCAGTTATGGCTGCCCTCTGTGCCTGAGCTATCTCTTCCCTTAGACAGGTGCAGACTGGCATTTCTTTCTGTTCCACCGTGCCTCATTACATTTCCTTCTGGGAAAATAACATTCCTCCGTGTTTACGGATGAGTAAGGAGGGAAACGGGAGATGGGGGAGTGAAGGGAGAAGAGCAGATTCCAGATGAAGAAAGATAAATTGAGGGGCGCGTGGATCAGGAGAGATGAGATGATACTTAAGAACCAGGACAGAAATAGGTAAAATCTGTTTATACGTTTTTGTACAAAATGTTGTCTATATTCCCCAACAATAATGTATTCAGACATAGCACCAAATCAAAATAATGGTATGCAGCTGTTTCTTCCGAATACACTGAGACGGATTTGTAAATGAGATGTCTCCAGAGATGAGTTCAGTTCAGATGCAGAGTTTATCATATAGGTACAGCTGCTGCTGTACTGAAAAGCCTTCTGCAGGGTTTTCTTTGACTGTGTCTACACAAATATAAGAGAAACAATCTCAGTGGCATCTACAGTCCACCTTAACATCTGACCTGCCGATCTGAAATTAAAAGGGATCGTTCCACAAAGACTTGGTAAGTGTGATTGTGCTTTGTTGTAAAAAGTTAATCACTATGATTCATGCAGATGTGAACAGATGACGTGTCTTAGAAAAACTGGCTCCTTCAGCTTTCTCAGTGAAGAATTGCTTGCTGTACACAAATCACACAAAATAAAGTCAGCAACTCATTCAGCGTTTTGTGCACAGCGTATAAATGCACCAGGAGAAAAATCTAGGTCATTTCTCTGCCATTAGTATGCCAGCCAGGTGTTGCATTAAGAAGATTAAAGGGATGTAATGCCAACAGGGCGCTCTGTGTCTATCGCTCCTCTTTTCACTATATCTATCCATCTCTGTCTGATTCAAACCAAACAATCACACTTACGCGCTGCTGCTGTCACCTCAAGCGCCATATGTATGACAAGTGGTCTGAACGCATAATAAAAGATTTTCGCATTACCCAGCTCTGCTAATCACCTCGTTTCCAGCCCATTAAAACAGTTTTTCAATTTACATTCTGACACTGAGTGAGATCGTAAAAGTGATGACCAGCCCAACAGGTACTGTACAGAGGCAGTGGAAGCATGTCTGCTGTGAGTGCTCCTTACATCGTGTTGAATTAATCTTACATACAATAAGCAGGAGGCACTGTCTCTTTATGGTAAAAGCTGGAAGAACTTGCGATGAACTATGTTTAGCTGCAGGAAACTGTATCATTTTATCACAGTGTTTGACATCATCCATTAGATACTGTGACAAATGGGTGTGAATATTGATACGTTGAATAAAAATATAACATTTGTCCTAATTTGCATTTGGGTTTTTCATAACTTCTTGAATTCTGTATAGTTTACAGGGTGTCGTCAAAATAAAAAAGATGGAGCACAAAACACATTTTTTATGCAATTACTCAAAAAAAGATCAAGCTAAATGAAAATGTAAATGTGTTTCACAGGGCTTTAAGAATTTACTGTGACATGAGTGTGGGTTCTGCAAATAAACAAGTATTAATCACAAAGCTGTTTGGGGAGTATAAGGGTAAAAAACCTTTTAAATAAATGTATGTGTGTATTGTCACCCCAGCTGAGGTTTGAAAGCTACTAATGCCTAAATAGTTATGCAAAAATCTGTGAAACTGCATTTCATTTTCTTTTCTCAAACATCTTGGTGCTGGCTTGAATAATAGATGCCCATAGTTATCAGAAATGTAATGTCAAATTTATATAAAAACACAGTAAATCATAAAAACAACATTGCCAGGAATAATCAACAGATTTTCCACCTCAGCTGCAAAAAAAGATTATAAAATGTATGTTGAATTGTTTAACATACACCAGAACTGGGTGGCTATTACATTTCTTAATGATGCACCCAAAGCCTGCTAGAAACTCTCAATCACCGCATGCTCTTTGGAGAATGCTAACCTTCAAAAACACCAGCCATAAATGGCCCACACAGACCTTCAAACAACCGACCTCTGGGAAAAATTAGTAAGATGCATTTATTCCACCCGGTCCAGGCCTGGCAAGGTCCCTGATCATATCAGAGCCTTATTTGTCCAGAGGAAGGACACAGCAGGTGTTGAGGCTGAATGCCGCAGCCACAGCTCATCCACCAAAAAGGACCAAAGAAAACAGGGGAGAGTGAGCTGCTAAGCTGCACGCTGAGAGCGGAGCAGGGTGTGGATTAGGAACATCATAGGAGGAGACATTTGGACTGCAAGCAGTTGAGCCAGAAGCCTGCAGTGCAGTGAAGTCTGCGAGAGAATACAGGCTTTGCTGTAACAAGTAAGTTTGGTTGTCTCTGGATCTTTCTTTATGCTTTGTTTTGTTTTTCAGAAAAAAATAGAGCCCAGGGAGGAGTTATAAAAAATAATTTGCCATTTGCCATTTGCCACGCTGGACAACAAAGCAGCAGTATGGTGCATGAGGGGAGCACAGAGATGCTATTGTGTTCCACATGCTGAGACACAACAACCTGTTCAGCACAATGTTTACCTTTCTGTCACTGCTGTAATTACTGCAGGAAGCAAAACTCATAAATATTCATCCGATTCACTTTTTATGTACTGTATTTAGAGAACCCAGCTTATGGTTAATTGTTTTGTTAGCTCAGTGAAAAAAAACAAATCTGTATTTTTTATTCTAGTTTGTAAATAAAGATGCGATCACACTGAGCTTTACATTTGTATATGTGTTGTATATATTTGAGGTTAGGTTAGGTTATATATTTTGGTTAAAGTAAGTAGAGTTCCACAAGTCCACATTTTGAGATAGAAAGGAATGTGGACTGGACATAAGACAGAAAATTAAAAGTGAAGAGAAGAGCACAAAGATCATCAGTGGTGTGAGCACATCGCTTTATCTCGCACAGCGGGTGTGTGGATTACTTTTAAAATTGGATCATTGTGTGGGCTGTCTGCTGGAGGCAAAGGGCTATTGTCGACACTGTTGAAAGGAAGATGATAGAGCAAGAAAAGGGCAGGAGATGAACCAAGGCAGAGTGGAGATGTGCCATCACATGCGCCCGCACACACTCGCACACAAGCACTCTTTGAACATCCTGTTTTGTGGTCCGAGTACACAATAGGATATTAGCTGTATCAGCCTGTGAATTTAGAAAAGATGGCTTGCATTGTCCTCTGCCCTGCTGGCACTTTTTATCTACTGGAGGCAAGATATCAGGACTAAAAGCTGTTAAACACAACAGTACCCACTAGAATTAGTCAAATGAGCATTGTATGCCACTTGTACTACTCTATTATATAAAACTATTATTTCACATCTCTATTTGCGCTTGCCAATATCCAGGGACAGATTGGTGCCACTTTTTAATCACCGACATGGCAGCAGAGCTACTCCTGGCCACTGGGGGCAGAATGGAACAGATGGAACAGCAGATGAGGCAAATGTCCTCCTCCTCTTCCACCTCTTCCAGCTTTATCTCCACCACAAGCTCCACCAAGATGCAAAAGGTGTCCCAGGGTTCCTCAAGGACCATGGAAGGTTTGAAATGTTCATTAAGATCATATTAATGCCACAATTTCCCATTTGCCGTGTTTCGTAAAGTAATTTTTTGACTATGAGAAAAGTTATTATTACGGTGAGAAAAATATAACATAATTGTCTCATTGTACAAAACACCTTTTCTGCCTAAACCTCTGAGAACACTTGGGAAAATATATTATCAAGCTCCTATTGCAAGGCCCTCACAAAATGTAGACCTCAAATAACAAGAGCTATAGCAATACAAGAATGTGATAACACCATTTTTTCTGTCAGGCGCTGTGGCATAATTTGCCTGTTTGCATTAAACAGTGATGCCCATGTCCTTCGTACTCCCTCAGAGCACTCCGCGGTTCAGCGGAAGACCTCAGCTGTGGTGGAGTCCTTCAGCCAGGTACAGAAATCCCCTCAGATCCCCATGGGAGAGTCAGTCCCAGATTTTGAGGAGAAGCTGCGCCCCATCACTGCCCAAGAAGGTGAGGTGAACTGCCGCTTTTCTCCTGAACTTTAGTTCCCTTGCATCCCCTAATATCTCTCTTCACATCGCATGATAAACAACAGCGAGCCCTTGAGACACTGAGAGAACTACAGGCAAGCTAATTTTAGATCACTGCCCATAGTTTGCCTAGAAACTCTACATGACACAAGCAAAACTCCGCTGGGAAGTAAAAAGTTTGCAGACGACATGTAAACTTTAGATAACAATTTGTCTAACTGGCTGAAGCGAGTGTGAAGACGCACAAAGAGTTGGTCTGATGCTTGTGACCTCCACAGGAGAATATCTTTGTTGCTTCTCTTGACTACAAGCCTTATTCACCCGGGCTCCTCCTGTGAATTATAGATTAAGGGGCCTGTCACAGTTTGCAGAGTATTAGTATTCATAGTCTGATCTTAAACTCACCGGTCTCATAAGGTAAAAAGAAAAGAAAAGTGTACGAGAGAAATGATTTAAAAACTGTTCATTCTCTAGCGTGTTGATGTGCATCGATCTGATTTATCTTTGTATCATCCATCCACAGGTGACAATGCTATGTTCAAGGCCAAAGTGATCGGAAATCCCCGGCCCACTGTTTCCTGGGAACGAGCCAGCGAGTGTCCGCTGTCTGACGCAGCCAAATCTTTCTGTGACAACATCAACAACCAGCATATACTCAAGGTTCGACAATATCACTACATAACCTCACTGTTTTCGTCAGGAAATCATGAGCTATGTCCAGCAGAAACATACATATGCAAAAAACCCTTATTTTTGAGTAGTGTTATATTTTCATAAAAAATCCATCACAGTTTACACAGATGCCATTTTCTCCTCCAAAATGAGGTGTGCTGTGCGTGACATGTCTTAATGAATCCACTCGCACTGCGATCTGTCATTGCCAGGATACACTAAATAAAACCAATCAATCAATCAAATTGTATTTGTATAGCCGGTAAACGAGACCACAACGGACTTGCAGGGTTCAGTTCATCGAGGGGCTCTGGCATCCTGGTGCTGTCTGTCCTCTCTGACAACTCGCCATGCATCATGAGAAAAAGTAGACAAGACAGAAAAAAAAACTATCTCTGATCCTTTTATCTATAACCACTCTGGAGTGGATTTAGCGCTTTCTCCATACCAGCCGGGGAGCTTAAGTGAAGCTTAAATAGCTATTATAAAGCAATTAACTTGTGGGTGCTGACATATGCATCTACCCTTGCCATCTGTTTCTCTGGTGAGGGATGACTGTTAAGTCACAGGATTGAAGTGCCTCGCTGTGTATCCCTAGCGTGACACTGCCTCCTTTTGTTTCAAAGAAGTACTGCATTGGGACTGGAGGCAGCGACAATGGCGTTTTATACGATTTGGTGTAACCCACTATGCATTTCCCCCACTTCCCTTCAGATGAAAAACTTGTCCCTGGAGGATGCTGATGTCTACAAGTGCATCGCGTCCAACAAGCATGGAGAAGCTATTTATTCTGTGTCACTCATTGTGACTGAAAGTGAGCCACCATTTCTCTTAATATATTGCATGTGAGCCTTTTATTACCTGTTTTCTTGCATTCGTTTACATGCTGTTTTCACCCACTGCCTCAGATGACAGTTCCTCTATCTTTGTTTTAAGATCCAGCGTTGGACTTCAAAAAGAAGCTGAAGAAACGGTAAGAACGCACTTCTATTTTTTTAATACTGTAACGTAACACTTCCACAACCCGTCAAGGTGACATGGCGCTCTCTCTCTAATCCATTCTCTGATGCCTTTTTTTTGCATGCATCCGAAAATATCGGCAGGATCAGCTATAAAGAGCTTCATCCATGTTGCCATAGAGGCATGGGAAAGAGGCTTTGAGCTGTCATCACACTTCTGTGTATACGCTGTCAAAAGTTATCGTTTGATATACATGCACACAAGTCTGACACACACCTATGTAAACACACATGCATACTTATTTCCTGTCTGTGATCTTTCACTATGAGCAGCAGTGTGGAGAAAAAAGGGGAGAAGAAGCCGCCTACAGAGGAGGAGATGTTAAAGATCCTGTCTGGAGCTGACAAGAAGGACTACGAGAAGATCTGTGCCGAGTACGGCTTCACCGACTTCAGAGGCATTCTGAAGAAGCTGAAGGAGATGAGGAAGAAAGTGGAGGTGGAGGTGGGCCTGTCGCAGAGACCTTGTTTATAGCACAGGATCGTATCAGGCAGAAAAGGCTTAGGATGTTGTCATGTATGAATTGAAACACAAACAGTTATACTGTATGTCACACAGCACATTACCAAACACATTACCAAACAATGCTTTGCACTGTCATGTTGTCATCTGTGTGCTTTATCTGGAAATAACATTTGACTGGGTGACGTCTTACCAGATGGTGCGTGTGCTGAAGCCCCTGGAGGACATCACGGCCAAAGCTGACACCAGCGTTGTCTTCGAAACCATCTTAGAACTGAAGGATCCAAACATCAGGATGCAGTGGTTTCTGGTAAACTCTGTCTGCCTGTCTCGCTGCGTGAGCGCGTCAAAGTTTGCCTGCGTGCTGCATTCCCTGCATTGTACACCGGAGATAGATAGTTAGTGTGAATACAAGTTTGCTATAGAATCACTGTATAAATGAAGGTGTAAACGGATGAACGTGACCTTTAATGTAAAGCACTTTGAGTGCAAAGTGATATATAAATGCAATCCATTTATCACTCCCCTCATTTAGCTGTTTTTCTTTTTATTCAGGGCACGGAGCTGCTGCGGATCCAGTACTCTCATGGGAAATATGAAGTAAAGCAGATGGGAACAAAACACATGCTGTGCATTTCTAGCGTGAGCCTCAGTGACATGGGCACCTATACTCTGCAGGTTGGAGACAAGAGCCTCTCGGCCAGACTGAACGTCATAGGCGAGTGCAAGATGGGACTCAAGACGGCTATTTTAGCATGAAACCATTTCAGAGAGGTGTTAACAAATAGATTTTATAACAAAGACATTTTTTGTCTTGTCTTGCTTTTAGATGAGCCTCTGAAATTTCTGTCTGACTTCAAGCCAAAGAAAGTGACAGAGCGTCAGACTGCTGTGTTTGAGGTCCGTCTCTCCAAGAAGACAAATACACCACTCATCTGGAAGGTTTGTATCACTGACAAACTTTATGACACGTGGAGAAATTACCCTGACGATTTTCGCTGAACCAAAAAATGCTGATAGTAATATATGACGACACATAAATAAATGTGACACAATTCAGTATACACGTAATTCGAAACACGAAATTCTTCTTTCCACAGGTAAAGGGAAAGGAGGTAAAAAGAGATGAAAAGTTTGACGTGTCCTTGTCTGAGGATGGTCTGACGTACACCTTGAAGATTAAAGATGTTAAAGTCAGTGACACTGGAGACTACACCATCAGCATTGGAGACCTCACTGCAACGGTGCCACTTTTCATTGAACGTACGGATGGCCGTTGGGTTTTTGCTATAATTAAAAAAAAACTTTTTATGTTTCTATTTTTTGTCAGGTTTGGTTTTGTTTCTCCCCGAACAGCTGTGTCTTCCTGTTTTAATGGAGCTAGCAGTTGTAAGGGAACAAACGTTCCCCTTCAGACCTGGTGGAGATGAGGAGTTACTGCCTCCCTCGAGGCCTCGTTCCTTCATAGCTGTGCTAAAAAACATCATCTTCCCTCCATCTTCCAAATGAAGACATATGGGAAGCATAATAAATCCTCCTTCCTTGTGCTGAGCAAAAAGTAATCCAGCCAAATCCCTCTTCAAAACAAGCATGTGTATTATGGCCCTGTCTAACAAGATGCTTACTTGTCTAAGGTGCGAGCTGGGGCGTGTAAATATCTTCACAAGGACATGTGGCTGTCCTCTGGGGTTGCAGCAACAAAATCAAAGCCAGTGACATTGTCTTAATTAGAGTTAGTCATAATGTCTCTTGTTCTTTTAGGACTCTATAATGAAGAATATGAAGAATAAGTGCAGATGTTTAATTACAAAAATTACTACATAGTTTTGAACACATCATGCTGATAAAGGCCAAATAACCCCTTAAAAGACATTCTCCTTTTTACACTTTTTAAGTTTTAATCCTCTTTGCAGGGATTCCCATTAAGTTTACCACCTACTTGAAGAACGTCCGTGTGCAGGAGAGAGGAAAAGCCCACTTCGAGTGTGAGTTGAACACTAAGGACGTGCACGTCCGATGGCTGAAGGATGGGTTTGACATCACTGGGAACCGTCGCTACATCTTCATCCGTGAAGGAAAGAGAGCAGAAGTTATCATCGAGGACTGTGAGCTGGCAGACGAGGGAAAGTACACCGTCGCCTGCACTCAGGACAATGACACACACGAATATGTCTCTTCTGCCAATCTAACCGTGGATGGTAATGACTGTCACTCTGTCTGCAGTTAATGTTTTTGTTTGCCAACTCGTAACACTGCCATATTACTGACACAATCTTTTTCTTTGTGCATTACCAGAACGATTTGCTTCAGTGAAGAGTGATCTGTCAGATGTGCAGTGTCCTACAGGCTCCTCTACCGAGATGTCTGTTGTTCTTGATGATGAAAAGGTTGATGGAGTGTGGCTGAAGGATGGAGTAGAGGTAGGAGACTATATTAGAGGGGATGGCACAAACATGGCACAAAGTTTGCTCTTCAGATTCCCCCGAATGGGAATTATAATTATTGAAGTAACTTGCATTCAGTTTTTTTGTTGACCTCATAAAAAAACAGATTTCAGGGATGAGTGGGGTTCAGGTGGTGAAACAGGGAGCGGTCCATAAGCTGATCTTCTCAGGTGTGACTGACGCCCAAGAGGGCAAGTACACCTTCAGAGCCAAAGGGGCTGAAAGTGAAGGTGTCCTCACTATTGCAGGTCAGTGTGTGTGTGTGTGTGTGTGTGTGTGTGTTCATCAGAGCATGTATTCAGAGGTGGGGGCAGGTACCATCACCAACACCATGGTGAATATATACTGTTCTATATGTGAACTCTGCCGACTAGATCCTCCGGTGATTGATTCCTCTGTGCTGGATTTGTTTGGAGCTCGGCCTGTGACTGTGAAGGCAGGCCAGACAGCTGCCATAAAAATCCCCTTTAAAGGCAAACCGCTGCCTAAGGTCAACTGGTACAGGGACGGGGTTGAAGTCATGGAGGATGACAGAACCAAGGTGGAGAGGACAGCGGACAGCGCCACCCTGGTACTGAGCAGGTGGGTGAACACATACATCTTGGGCCACAATGAACAATAAATAATGCAAAACGTAACGTTGTGATTAAACTCCTATATTACTCCTACTGCAGAGTCACACTTAAACACTCATGCATTAACTGTCTGCATTATCTCTCTAAATGTTGGTGATAAACACATGTTAAGTGTACACAAACAGTTCAACAAAGAGCAAAATACATTATACAATACATTAGCCCTTTATGTCTTGTCGGCACAGTTATCTCAACTAAAACAAAAACACTTCCTTGTCTCATTAGCATTTCTAGTATCAATTGGCACTGCGCCTGTTACCCTGCCAATTAGCAACAGGTGCGCTAGCCTAGCATGTCAGTGTTCAGTACAATATCTAAATTTTCACACATTATTGCAAAACTGCTCAACTCGAAATTATCAACAGGGATTCACAATTCTTTTATCCCTTATACCATGTTGCATGTATGTGTTTTAAAGGAGTAATAACCCACCTCTGTATGTAAACAAAGAGGCAGGAGGATTTAGCATGGCGCCATCAGTGGAGTTTTAGGTTCCTTCCAGCGCTACGCGCCCTCTGCTGACCTTTTTAAGTATTGCACTACTACTGTAACTATAAGTGCAATTAAACCTGTCTTTTAAAATCTATTAAGGCACAATAAAATGAATCAAAAAAATCTTTTTTGAAACACATTTAATTTATCCACCATACCCTTTTAACCCCAAATTTTAACATAGTTCCATTATAATAATAACATTTGTTTTTAAACCCTTTACGTCAACATCAAACAAAAAATCCAAGTGCACATTCCTCAATGTTTCTTTTCACTAATATTGTGTACCAGGTGTGTGCGCGAAGATAGTGGTGCAATTATGCTGCGTCTGAAGAGTGACTGTGGCACTGCTGTAGCCAACCTGCATCTTAATGTGATCGGTGGGTGAGAAAACATGTGGAGACCTACGCTGAAGCAATTCTCTTAAATGCATTTTTGAAATAGTCACTGCACATATTTACCAAATTTTTCAGACCATCCAAAGCCTCCTCAGGGGAAAGTCGAGTTCCTCGAGCTGTCGGGAAAGTGTATCAAAATGAAGTGGAAGGCTCCCAGGGACAACGGGGGGAAGCAGGTGACCAGCTTTGTGATCGAGCGGCGGCTGGCGGGAAAGAAGTCGTGGAACAGGGTCGGTGAGGTGGACAGCACCACAACCAGCTTCAGTGATGACAAAGTGGAGGAGGGCCAGTTGTACCAGTACCGCATCAGAGCTGTCAACACAGAGGGAATGAGCGAACCTCTTGAGACAGAAGAGGTTCGTGCTGGAGAACCAATAGGTGAGAGATCCTTTAAGTTCTTATCCCTTAAGTGTAAAAGAGCCATTCAAATGATCATTTCAGTGTCCGACTGTTCCTCATTTCCTGCATAAACCTGCTGTAAACACCCAGAGCCTCCAGGCACCGCGTCCCAGCCCCAAGTGTCCAACGTAACAAAGAGCACCATGACAGTGAGCTGGACCCCTCCGGCCAGTGATGGAGGAGCTCCAGTTCTGGGTTACGTCCTGGAGAGGAGGAAGAAGGGCAGCAATATGTGGTTGCAGGTCAATAAGGAGTTGCTGACAGGTCAGAACCAGCGCCATCCGCACGTTAAACCCATATGGTTTTTATTTCCATATCCAAATACACACTCCTCACTTATCTGTATCATTACGTTCAGACACAAAATTCCTGGTGGATGGACTGGTGGATGGGGTGGAATATGAATTCAGAGTCACCAGTTTGAACAGGGCTGGAGCAGGCTCTCCGAGCACAGTTTCCAATGCTGTGCTCGCCAAAGACCCCATACGTGAGTCCTTCATTTCCCTCTCTGTATCCATATTATTTGAATATTATATCCAGTAGTTCATGTCTGTCTTTCCCCATGTAGGTGCTCCAGGGCTGGTGAGGAACTTGTGCGTGACCGACTCCACAAACTCCTCCATTTCTCTGAGGTGGTCCCCACCAGAGCATGGAGACGAACCTTCAGGCTACATCTTGGAGATGCGTCCTGAAGATGCTAAAGAGTGGATGAAAGCCACTAAAATCCCCATTCCTGGTACTGCCTACACCATTGGAGGTCTACAGGAGCGGATGAAGTACCACTTCCGTATCCGGGCTGTCAATGAAGGCGGGTTGGGGGCAACCACTGAGTTGTCAGAAGGTGTATTCGCCATGCCTCCGCCAGGTATTTAGACCATTTTATTTTGTATTCTCCTTTGTCTCTCGTTTTATTTATTTTTGATTTTTTTTTTTTAAATTATTCTTCTGAACTTATTCTTACTCAGTGGCACCGAGGTTTGAGCTCCAGGGAAAGCTGAAGAACCAGAAGGTGGTCCGAGCTGGAACAACACTTTGCCTTCACTTCAGCTTTACTGTACGACTCAGTGAAATACTCAAAGGTCTGGAAGTCTTATAGAGCGAAGCCTTAACATCTCTCATGTCCTCACAGGCTTCACCTCCCCCTCTCATAACCTGGTTCAAGAATGGCATCCTCACCACAGGACGGGAAGTCATCACCAAGAGCAAGACTAACTCGCAGTTCCTCATTTCCTCCGCTCAGCGGTCCGACTCTGGCGTCTACCGCGTTCACCTGAAGAACGACTATGGAGAGGCTCACTATGACGTTAACGTCAGGATTACAGGTTAGTGACAGAGGCCTTGTTGTTTATTCCTCTGCTCCCTGATCCTTAATTGTTACTTCCTGCATTTCGAAAGGTGTAGAGGTCTGGAAACTTCCAGATGTATATCGCATTAAGAATTCTATGATCCTTGCAATTTATTTTCCTTAAATCACTTCCTTTAACCAGACTTCCCTCGACCTCCAAAGAACCTCCGCCTGGTAGAGGAGGTCCCGGGGACAGTGACCCTGCAGTGGGATCACTCTCCAGACCTGCGTGATGACGACGAGGGAGCGCATTATGTCATCCTCAAACGAGACACCAGCACCGCCTCCTGGTTCACTGTGGCCGAGCGTGTCTTCAGCTGCAAGTACACCGTCACTGGGCTGCTTCCTGGGAGGAAGTACTACTTCAGGGTCATTGCACAAAACTCTATCGGGGATAGCGATCCACTCGACTCAAAGGAGCCTTTCATCCTCGCCCAGGAAAAAGGTACATTTATGTTTCATTTATGTTATATAATATACAGTAATGTATATTATTATGATTATATAGCTATATTATTATTGTTGTTGTTGTTGTTGTTGTTGTTGTTATTGTTATTATTATTTGTAGTCGTAGTAGTAGTACTAGTAAAAATACACATTTGTTTCTGTTTGTTTGTTTGTGTGTGTGTGTGTGTTTTCTAAGAATGCATCAGCAGCCTGAGGTTGAAGGAACACGCCTCACCACCACGCCAGGTGAAGCCAACTTTCCTGTTGCCACTCAAAGACCACGCCGTCCGCAGAGGCCATGACTGCACCATGAGCTGTGCCTATCAGGGCATCCCAACTCCCCAGGTATGACAGACAGCTTTCATTTCATCCGGTGATACCATCCCCTTTCCCACAATAGTGATATTAATGTTCGCGGCTCCCGCTGCACAGGCCTGCTGGTACAAAGGTGACGTAAAAATCTCGGACTCCCCGCGCTTCTGGCACAGCACAGCCAATGGGGTGTGCACCCTGGTCATCCCCACATGTGGAGTCAAAGATGGTGGAGAATACACACTCGTGCTGGAGAATCCTCTGGGGATCGCCAAGTGCTCCTGCACCCTGGTGATCTTTGGTAGGTTTTTGTGACAATGGAATGGAGGGGAGTGAAAAAGTATATCATGCTTTAATTGGAAAAAATATCTCTCTGCATGTCTTTCAGATAAGGATG
The DNA here is from genome assembly GCA_016785345.1 of Trinectes maculatus. Classification (NCBI taxonomy): domain Eukaryota; kingdom Metazoa; phylum Chordata; class Actinopteri; order Pleuronectiformes; family Achiridae; genus Trinectes; species Trinectes maculatus. The sequence goes on from JAFBJQ010002838.1 coordinate 319,160, forward strand.
ACAAGGGTCTGCTGGAGAGCCTGACCAAGCAGGCCAACAAAGAGAAGCTTATTTTGTAAGAAGCCGAAGGCCGACCTGAAGCTGAATGTAGTTTTGGCACTAACAACTATTTCAAAGTTTTGGGAAATCCCGGGAGAAATGTTGGTTGATTTGATTTGTGACTTTGATTGATATTTGCTTGTTAGAAATGCAGTTTTTACAGCGACAACTTTCCTTAACGTGTTCCCCTGGCTTCTGCAATGCATTGAGTGACCACCAGAGATCAGACTTGTTCTCATTTTTGTGTAGGCACTCAGCTCCTCAGCAGATTAGTCAAGAGTGGGTAGAGTATAAATCCAAATATCATTGAAAACAACACCATCACAAAGAAACATTCATCACATTTGGTCCCACGCTTTCACCCTCCTTTCATTTTCTCACGTTCCTGGTTTCCTCATGTTGTTCCCTGTTGATGTGGATTAAAAAAAAGAGTCAAAATGTATCTCGAACCAATCAAAACACTTATTTTCATCTTCCATAGGAGAGTGTCGTCCCGTGACCAGGATTAGCATGACTGAGCATCCAGTATGTTGTCATCTACATAAGAGGGGCTTTTATGTATATATGCGCCATATCTGATGGATAATATTGAATATGGTATATTTCATATATTATATGGCGGCATGAGTATGACATTGTTCATTCAAAATGGTTAAAATGCAGATTTTATTTGATCTTTGAACTTTGGAGGTCCAGTTGAACTTCAATGTGGTTGATTCAAATTCATGAGCGAGCCGATGCCTTCAGGCTGCAGCGTGCGAACCCTTTTATCTGACTGCATCTGCATAGGCTTTGTCTCCGAGTGGACTGCTGCTTCTGGAGGGAGTGAGTGCGTTCCAGTGAGGTGGTGCCAAACGCACAGGGGGAGAGAGAGAGAGGTGACAACCCCTCTCCATCCTGACGTCAGCATGCTGGCTCCCACTAACTCCACTTCCATAGAGCCACCAATAGACTGGCAGCAACACTTTGCCAGGTTCAAATCAACTAAGCACAAAACCAACGTCACTGGCCCCTTCCTCCTCTTCACTGCTCAGCAACAGCACAATAAGGCGGAAGTGTTTTTGCAGTGAAAGCGTGAATTATTAGACAGAAGCTAAATACTGCTGCTCCAAAAGGGAACTGAGTGCTATGTGATATCAGATCAGCTCTCCCTGACGATTTGGTGCAAGGCATTTAAATGGCTAAAACTTAGAGATGAGGGATTAAAGCCCATTTAAGTTTTTTTTTCAATGCATAATTTAAATATAGAAATGTTGTACATGATACATTTAGTTGGAGATTTTACGGGAGCCTGATTTTAGGCGACTCCAGAGACCCTGGCTGCGAGTAAAAGAAATGCACTGGGACGAGACTGGCACGGCTTCTACAGGACTAAACAATGAGATGAGATAGATATATGTGTGAGTGCGAGTGGGTGTGTGTTTACAAAATGAGAAAGGCGGAAAATCAGAGAGGACAGAAAAAGGAATGGTGGGAGCCGTCTGAATGAGCCGCCGCGGGGTTAAAGGCCGTTCCGAGTACATTTTCCACCTCTGCCAGACAATAGAGTGCAGCGGTCACCAGAACAGAGCTCTCTGTTGTCATCCAGCCCTTAATGGCACTTCAGCTGCCAACAGCTTCTGTTGACACACAAAGCACCAAACAGTTATAAATATCAGCTGACATTTTGAAAGTGGGACCTTTGGATTTTACGAGACAAAAACAAAAGCAGACCAAGGGACATTATGCTTCAGTTGCATTGTAATTGCATTTATTTCTCCAATAGATATTCACATTCATAGTTTCACTACAGCAAAGAAACTAGTCCAACTCTACAGTCATGAATGAAATAGATCACAGGGTGGAAATCAAGAACAACAAGGTTTATGAAATGAAGCCAAATGATGCCTCGTAATGGGCCTTCAATAAAAAAAAAAGAAAAAAAGAATCACAGGGTATCTGTGGAAAACAAACACCAGCTTTTCCAACGGGGACAGGCAAAAAAATACACACATTTCGGGCTTTGTTTCCGCAAATGAAACAGTAACACTTCTTAAGTGGTTTATAACACTTCAACTGCAAATAATGCCTTTTTAAGATTCTCCCTTTAACGCTTTCCTGCGCTTTCAGTCCACTAAAAAAAAAAAAACTCTCTTTCAGCCTTTTATCTCTGTTTTAAAGGAAATAGGAGAGACTAACTGGCCGTGTTCAAGAGTCAGAGAGGTGCAGCACATAGTCGATTCATACAAATATTAGAAAGAGATTGTTATTTTACATACTTCTCCTAAGCTCATAATGATGTTGGACGACAGTCTGTCGTAGCAATAAACACACCTGAGTGCGTGTTGCACACTTCATCACTGTGTGAGAATGTATGAACAAACTTTACAGCTCTACGTCTCGGACGTCACCGCCTACGTGATCACAGGAGCGGCACATCAACGGAGGACGTTTCATATCGAAAAGAATTTTTAAAAAATCACAATATTAAAAGGAAAGAGACTGAATCTCTACGTGCCAGCATATAGAGACGAGTGGGTGAAACCACACGGCCCCGTCTTCAACGACAGCTACTGATTGCAGCTCATCACTGACAGTGCAGACCGCGGCCTCTCAGGTGCCTCCTGTCTGCATGCACAAAGCTCTGAACAACAGGGCTGTTGACAGGCTGAGGTAAAGTGATGCTCCTGCTGGCCTGCCATCTGTAGTGGAACAGGATGGAAGCTAACGGGCCGGATGAAAAGGGAGCCCACCCCCACCCCACTCCGTGTGTCATATTTCATCTTCTCACCTAATTCCAGCTACAGTATCGCTCAACAATGACCTCCTTCCTGTGCGGAGGGCCAAAAACCTTCCTGCGCCAACGAGGGGCCCTCCTGCTAAACAAAAGCTTATTTGATACCCGAGAGGGCTCTAATGCTAACAAGTCCCACTCAGAGGAATGAGTTCTGTTTTCTATGATGCTTGCAGCTTTGTTTATCTGTGCCCACGGACTCAGTTTGGTGTCGGGAGTTCATTTCTTGTTTTGCTCATCCATCCCTCTCGCAGAAAAGCAACTTCACTTCACACCGTTATGGAGGTTTGCCAAAGCGTGGGCTGGCCAGAAGAAATAGTCTCACAAATATTTGACATTGAAGCCTTGTTTTTGGCTTGTAGCCATTAGACCAAAGGAACAAAAGCCAGGAGGCTTTATGTGGCAGAGGACAAAGTGCTTACATAAATTGCCCACACAGTAAGACAGCCCGACTCCGTCCTGTCTTTCCCTCAGCCTTTCACTTTAGGGCTGCGTGCTTGGGTCAGTCATATTAACCACCATCTCTCCTTTTGTTCCACTAAATGATGACTTAAGAATAAAAACAACGTAAACGCAGACAAACTTACAGGAGGCTACACGGGACAAATGACACCCGTGCAGTTTAGTAGACGAGTGGTCACGCGGACACACTGATGACAATGACGAAGCAGAAATATTGTGCTGACGCGGACCTGCTGACAGGTCAAAAAGAGATTGCGGAACTATCTGGTGTAGCAGTAGTCAAGAATAGCCACCATCTTTTTACCTGCTCAAACTGAGACAGTGTTGATTTAAAAAATACATGATTGAGTGTCAACACTATAATCTGCCTGCTGATTGGTCATGGTGGTGGATGTGCTACATAAATACATTTTAATGTGTGTGTGTGTGTTTTTTTGGGGGGGCAGCTCTAGGGGTCACTGACCCAGCTGAAGGAACCAATAACAAGTAAATGTATCCTTTTCATGCGCACGTGCAGCACAAGCAGATCCCATTGTTATTTTACGTTAGGGTGTAATACTTTAAATTGTTACTTTAGATTTGAAATTATTTTTCTTGGTATTATTCTGAAAGCAGCATATATTTGAAAGCTATAAGGACACAGTCAAGAGGAAGAGTGTGTTTAGCTGTGGTAATACTTGCTATTAAATATAAGGAATAGATATTACCCCCCACACTAACCTACCAAATCAAACACTATCTTAACATTATCCTTACATTAAATCTATATGCATTCAAGGGATGATGTGAGAATACATGAATGATATCTAACAGTTCTCCATATAAACTATGGTTCGCAACCTTTCTGGCATTGAGTTGCTTTAGACTGGTTAGAATAGCACGCGGCTAAGACAAAGGCAAAAGACACACCCTCAGACATGCACACCCAAACATGCAAATACAAACGTAGGAACGTTATGGTGAAAGTCTTCATTCTCACATTAAATGATTGCAGAGGTCGAAATGGATGGATGGAGGGTGGGCTATAATACTAGCCAGCCCATCGGAGATTACCTGAGGTGGATATTGCAGAATTAGAGTTAATAGGGCGACAGAATTGGTATGGAATAATGGGATAACTACCCACTCACAGGAAAAGCCAGTTCCCTCCATCTCTCTTGTTTCAATCAAGCTGCTCTTGGGCAACAGGTATGATAATATGCACGTTTTCTTGTTGTTATGACAATGTGATTGCATTCTGAGCATGAGACACAAACATACAAACACACACACACACACAACCACACACACAAACACAGCACACACAGGGTTGATAAACAAAAAGAAGCCAGCAACATAGCCCTTTTGTTTCAGTCTCTAAAACGTGGGATGCCTGAACCGTTCCGGCACTAAGAACCCCATGAAGTTTTCCAACATCTAAACCAGCGGGAGCTGTAGGTGTCAGATGTGCGAACATCAGCGATGTTCCAACTGTAAAAAGAGAGATACAGTGTGCTCAGTGGTCAGCTCTGACCACAGCGTGTACTGTGCTCTCGCTCTCAGTCAAAAAACGATCAGATAGATTCAACCTTCCAAAAACAACCCGCAACTCCTTTAACTCAAACACAACAGCCATATGCACAAAACTTTCCCTACCTGCTTTTCCATCTCATTGCCTATATTCTCTGTCATGCACTTCAAGTTTTTCAAGAATATCCAAATAGAACATTAAGTTATCCAGTGAAACAATATCTAGACTTGTTGAAAAAAGTAAGCCAAGGCAGTGTGTAGATGTTCTTAAGTAACTGGAAGGGACTGCAGATAATAAAACATGTGGATGTGACGGACTTCACAAATAGCACCCTCAATTCAGGGAAACACAGAACAAAATAGAAAGAACAAGGGCAAGTGAGTTAAAAAAAAACATCCCATGCCCACAAGATCTCATGAAACGAAAGACAAATGAAAGAAATAAGCTCTTAAACTGTCTTATTGGACCACATTAAATTGATCTGTGCCTTGACACAACTCTACGTTATAGGACAGTGTGGGAATCGAGGTAAAAGTGTCAGTCACTCACACACACACACACACACGCGCGCGTCGCAATATCAGTCTCTCTCTCTCACACTCCTTGAAGGTCCCTAGTGACATGCTCCCCTTACATGAAAACAACAATTCAAATAAAATAACACTTCCTATTTATAGCTGATTATTGTAACTACAATTCTCTCTATTAAAACTAGATGAGAGGTGGGGATTCTACCATTGGAGGAGGCAGGTAGGACTGCTGCAGGGAGAGGCTGAAGATAGTACTACCCTATCTTTGAGGTAAAGAGACAGGTGTAAGACTACTTTACTAGTGGGGCAGCATGATGATAGCCATGTGAAGGCTGTGGTGGACCAGTCACCGTGGTAACAACTGTGTGGGAGCACCACACTGAGATGAGGGCTGAGGGCTGGGTATCTGGCATTGAGATGTTCCCGTGATTACTCAGGGCTTTAGGGGGATTGGCTGCCACCATTCCAGCTTCGTGGCCGGTCTCTGTTGAGACGATGGTATCTCATGTTCTCTTCCTGGCAACCTCCGCATCCTGGCACTCAACGGCCGACAGCGCTATCAGCATCTGCGCGGCATAATAGGTGGCCATGATGATGGCACGTGAATGGGGCACGGGAAAGCAGAACTTATTGACAGCAATGGTAAGGTCAGAGACCATGAAGAGCACGGCGCCCAGGCAGGCGGACAGCTTGGTCCAGGTCCACAGGTCGTTGGCCAGCTGCAGCCCTGCAATGGCCCTCCAGCCCATGAAGCCGATCAGAGCGATGTAGACAGCCACTAGGTAGGTGAAGGGGCCAGACAGGTAGGGGTACAGCAGAGAGTAGCTGACAGAGGACACCGCAGCGGTCACAAGGCCAGCACACATGTTAAGGGGTTTCATCCCGAAGGCAGACGAGTAGAGGATGTGGGTGATGGCAAACATCAGAAGTCCTGCAAGATATTGTATATAAAAATGACTTTACTCTATGTACAAAGTGGCAATTACCAAAAAGTATCATACCCTGTTGAACTTCTTAATTGAGGTGTCAGAGCTTCCCCAGTTCCCAAGTTATCTAATAGTATCTATGTTATTAAATGATTGTAGTAATAATGATCAAAACTGCTAACTTATTGGAAACAATTGAATAATATCCCGTAAATATGATATTAATATGAAAATATTTGCTCTGGTGCGGACTAGGATGTTGCATTAGTATCCAACACATCCTTGTTGTGTGTAAGAGGTGATGAATGGGGCAGGATGTCACGTGTTGTAATGTAGTGTATTGTGACGTGATGTGTTGCAATCCAAAGGACAGTGATGTAATGTGTTGCAGTAAGGCACATGCTGTACATGTTTGTACATGCTGGTATTGCACCTAAATTGTTTGCCTGCTGCCATTAAATTTTAAGATGTTTAGACGTTAAGACGTTTAAATAACCAGGTTTTTCTCTTAAGATGTAAAATACACATATACGCAGATAGTTCTGGACATAAGACAGCTGGTTCAGCTCACCATGGACGAAGTAACCCTGCTCCTGCCAGATAAGGAAGGCATCACCCAGAGCAGAAAAGATGAGGCCAGCCAGGATCTTGCGGGCACTGGAGCGGGCGCCTAGGAAGCTAAAGCCATGTGCCAGTAGAAAGACCCACAAGCAGAAGATGGGCAGACATTTGATCAGTGCGCTGAACCAGGACGGAGTGGAGGTGGGCAGCCACAGCACAAAGTATACACATGTTGACTTGAAGAACGGCACGAGTTTAGGGCCTTCGCTCTTAACCTGAAAGCAGATGAAACATCTACATTAACAAGTTATTCACTGTCGGCTGCACTGACGTCAGGTTATTTTAATAAACAGGTCGGAATAAGTCAACATTCCTTGCCACGCTGTCTCGAAGAAGACAGGAAACATTAGAATAAAGAGATGAAATGCTGCTTGTTAAAGAGGCTGTTTTAGGTCAAACAGGAATAGTATACAGGCTGGCTTTGTGTGGTCAGCTGCTTACATCACTATGACAGACATGCACTTTATTTGTGGCTGAAGCTTAACACAGCAGAGACTCACTTCCACATTGTCTCTGTGACTCAGAGTTACCCTTTGATTTCTTCTTCTCAGCTCATGACGTTTTTTGTTCTCCTTTGCATCACCTTCCCCTCAGTGCTCATGCCATGCTCCAACGGACTATGCAGCATATTCAAGTCTCAATTTCTTCTTTCCAACTGTGTAACCACACGTATTTATTTCTGTCCAAACAGATGAGGCCCAACAGGGTCTCAAATAACATAAATATATAGTTACTTGTAGCTTTAATGTATTTTTCTGAAATAACCCCTCACCTGTTATTCTGAGAATCGCCCTTAGAGCAGGGGGCCCTGGGGCCCGCATGGGAAGAAATGAAAGGCTGAGTTGGAAAATGAAGTGGGAGAGGGTTCACCAGAGCTAGAGTCACTGGTGAGAGGGAGATGAGGGCTAAAATGTCACACAATAAGGGGAAAGAAATGTTGTTTGATATCTCAGGGTACTATTTGTTCAGTGACTATTTTGCATCCCTCTCCACAAATATTCTGTTCGGTTAAATGATGCAAACTAATGCAACGCTCTGACTGCAATACTGTCGAACGGAAGAGATGTAGAAGTCCCAGGGGGAAGCAGGAGGACGTATGGAGAAAGGAGGCCTTAGGGACAATGGGTACGATGAGGTTGCCAGCATCCAGATGACAGCTAGATTTAGGAGCAGTGAGAAGTGTAGAGTAGAGAAGAAGAAAGCAAAGGAGGAGTCATCTTAGTTCACTGGATTTATGCTCCGGTGGACGGTGGGCGTACAGGGAGGCCCTAGATTGCGCAACGAGCAGGCCATATTACAGATCACCTCAAAGCAGCCATGGTGTCCCTGATCTGACAAACACACAGCAGGGAAAAAAACAGGGATTTTACACACAACTTCAGACACAGTCACAAAACACACACGCCAATGTGAAATCACACTGTAGAGTGACCAAAACTGAAAAGTGAGGGTATATGACTACTGAATGACTATAACCTTGCGATGATCCGTAGATTGTTTAATTATTATCTATGCGGGGGAAAAGGGTAAGGTTAGGAAATAGGCCTTATGATAACAGCTGGGTTTTTTTTTTTTTACTGTATTGCCTGCCATAACTCTCGTCGCGTCTGATGTAATTGTTCTCTGCTACATGGTGCAATATCCCATTACGCGCGTCAAATCTTTCCATCGAGAAGTCGCCAGCTAGAATTCATTAACTGGTCTACAGTTGACATAATGATGTTATTTCTCGGAGGCTCGGTCTAGCTCTCCCATACCTCATGTGTCATGTCTTGTCTCTGTCCTGGTATAATTTCCTGTTTTATTTTGAAACCATACCCTCCTCACATTAGGTCGCTTCCCACTTCCCTTCAGGTGTTGCCCATTATTCTGATTGTCATCACCGCCTTGATTGTTTCCACCTGTTTCCCTTCCTCAGTTTGTTAAATAGTCTGTGTTTCCCTTTGTCTTGTGCCAGTGTGTCTTAGTCTGTTGACCGATATCACGAGCATCTGATTCCAAGCCATAGTCTTTGTCATCGCAATTCGTAAGTCGATATGTCTCTTTAAGAGTATTTTTGTTTTGTAAATTTGATAGTTTTGTTTCCTTATCATAGCCATTGTTTTGTACTTTGTCAGATTGTTTTTCCTCCCTTATGGAGTGTTTTCAGTTAGAGTGATTTTGGTTGTACTTTTTATCTTAGATAGGTTGTCTCCCTTTATGAGCATTTTTGTAGATTTTGAGTTGTACTTTGATAGTCGCGTTAGAGTATAGAAAGTAAGTTTGTCTAAGTTTCATAGCCGTGCTTTTTCACTCTGGGAAAGAGATCTTTGAAAAATTAAAGACTGTGAATCAAGTCTCTGCTCCTGGGTCCTCCCTTTATATCGGCCTGACAATACACACATCACAGGTATGGACCCACACGAGTGTGACGCAACAAAATGTGCTGCAGCGTGTTCAACAGGACATGCCAACATGCCAATGTACCAAAACAATCTGCACTAATGTGGGACAGAATGTGGGCAAATAACCAAAGAAAGTTGTGTGTCCATGTGTGTCTGTGTGTGTGTGTGTGTGTGTGTGTGTCATACCAGACTGTCCAGGTGGAGGTATTCCAGGTGCGACTCTGGGCAGGTACAGCAGAACTGTCAGAACAGCTGCTCTGCTTCCCCAACACGGCTCCATGGCGATGGGCTTTGGCACCGACTGTAAACACCAACACAAAACATGTAAACACAAACTATAAACACAAACACGTGAACAACAACACCCTAATAATAATAATAATAATAATAATAATAATAATAATAATAATAATAATAATAATAATAATAATAATAATAATAATAATAATAATAATAATGCAAAGATCCATTCATTTGCAACAGCAAAATCTGTTTACATGGAGGAAAACTCGTGTCAAATCTTTCCATCGAGAAGTCGCCAGCTAGAATTCATTAACTGGTCTACAGTTGACATAATGTTGTTATTTCTCGGAGGCTCGGTCTATCTCTCCCATACCTCATGTCTCATACCCAAAGGAGACACCGAGACAAAATATCGATGTCTGGAGGGACAGTATTGTCACAGCTGTAAATTACTCATCAGATTTGAACCCTGTGTGACAATCAGCTTTCGCTGCCTCATTTGGGTAGTGGGTGTTATCAGCTGTGTGAATAATCACATTATAAACACAGGTAGTGTTGTGTTGTGTTGTGGCACATACTGTTGACTGGCTCTAAACACCTGCTACCCTACATGGTCCCCAGTTAGGAATAATAAAGTTAATGATTAACTGTATTTGCATGGTTACTGACAATTAATAGTTGTTTTGGTGGAGAGAACAGGCCCAAATGACCTTTTTTTTGTTATCCAAAGTGTTAAGCCAAATTCACAATAGCATAATACAAACAATTCTAACAAATCACATATTTTGCAAGTGCAGAGGTGCAATATTTCTATACAACAAATCAATTCACTTTATAAGTAAGTGAATAATGTTGAATTGCTTGGAAAAGGTTCAATCTTGTGAGGAATATTGTGAGTGAGGAATATACATCTGCAACTTATTTAAGCCAGATCTTTCTTTGTGGTTGCAGCCCAGGAAAGAGCAAGCAGCTGTTAGCCTGCCAATGCATCTGTGTTAGCCGTGACCTAACGAAAGCATGGCACTGATGCATTGAATTACAGCCAGCCAGGATGACATCCATTCAACCATTCTGGGTCATATGAAAGCAGAGTGTCAGAAACTTGATACACGGAAACACATTAAAGATCTGTAACTGTTGTGCACCCCATTTGGCAAAGGTGAAATATAACACAAGTATGGTCCTGGCAGGGACAGCTGGCATGTGAGTCATATGACAATGTTATTTCTATATAGCATCACACACACAATGTTTTCCTTCCATCTTCCAGCTGCTTTAACTCCAAGGATAACCTGAGGTCATTTCCAGACATGCAATACAATACAAAACAATTACAATAAATGCACATTTATACTTGGTCTGTTAGTGTCTGAGTAATATATAGAGTAATAAATCATGCAGTGTGAGTTAGAGGCAGTAAACGCAGATTTGAATGTAAATAAACAGTGAATTGGCAGCTGCCTCTAATAGAGAAATAATTACTTTACACAATAAAATGAATTGTATGACGCACAGTGTGTCAGGGTTGTGCTGAATTGAAGTCCACAAATGCAAGCTGGATTCGAGATTCACCAAAAATAATCAGTTTATTCACAAAAAGGTCCATAACAAAAAACAACTCTAGATCCAAAAACTGTAGAGCGAGCCAAAGGACAAGACAAAGGGGTTGCAAAACTGAATGCGACAAAGCAGGTTCTCGTAACAGCTGACAAGACCGGTGACGTCTGTAGCGGAATAATCCAGCGACGAAGTGCAGACAGAGGGCTGCTTAAGAAGCAGACTGATTACTGAATTGAGAACAGGTGTGTCTTGTCAACTGCTCCCAGGAGGACACGGCCCCGCCTCTGGCCACAACACACGCCTAGAGGCTGGACAAAGAACAGAGGGAGGAGGGGAAACGAAAAGAACAACAACAACCAACAAAAAACAGAAACAAACGAAACACATGGTAGCAAAACACAGGAACATGACACAGTGAACATCTATCATTTATTAAAAATGATGATCACGTGCCTTATTTTATTGTCTTAAAAGTTCAACTGAACGGTGACATTTGTGTCACCTACTTATACACTGCACTACATGTAACTACTGTATATTTGTTTAGTAACTACACTCTTTCACACCTCAATTTATAGACGTTTACACAGCATCGTGATTGCTATGGCAACCGGCTTGTGTAGCAAGCACTTTTCCAACCCATGCTCTTCTCACAGCAGTCACACAGGCTGCACATCAGGGTTTACTTAAGGCCAACTTACACCACACCATCCTCTATGGCTCCTGCAAATGGGGTAACATTTCATAGCAGCCCTGACAGTAATGCAGAGGGGTGCATGGACTGTTCATGAATCTATGATATTTGATATCAAAACTGTCGTTTTCCCAAAGTAGCACTTTGGTCAACTATATATCTATGTCCATGTAAAGTGCTGCAAAGAAAAGAAAGCCAGCCACAGCGAGCCACTGCTCCGCGCATGCGTAACCGCAGGGTACAGGAAAGGGGGAAACGCAGACAAAAAGGTCGTCACATGACATGTTTGCTGGTTTTGTCCTTTGGAAATGCGTGGAAACGTCTTTATTTGTGTGGAACACAGAGGCGGGACCCAGAGAACAGTCGCCGCCGCACAGTGCGGACATGTCAAGGAAGCTCGTCAAGTTTTCCTGCATCGTGTCCCTCAACACATACAGATGGACGGCGCGAAGTAACGAGGCAAACGAGACGCTGACAGCGGTGCGGATGCGCGAGGACACCTGCTCATTTAGCAAACATACAGTCATAGCTCAGTGGTAATTTAATTATCAGCCAGGGAGCATGCGCTGTCCTCCGGAGACGAAGTATGACATGCTAGGCGATGAGCAATAACCAAAACAGTACATGTCAAGGAAGGAAACAGTCACTCGCGGCTGTGTGCCCTGAACATATAATGACAGATACATTCAGACGAATGGTTAAGGATGTCTCCCGATGGGTTTTTATCATGTAGCTACAGTAGCTACTACTGATATTCCTGTTTAATGCGTGAAACACATCAGCGCCGGTTGAAGCAGTTAGCTACTCACCACTGTGACCGGAGAAACCATGTCTCCCTCGGTGGTGTCGACGACAGGCGGTATTTATTATGAGTATTCTGTCCGCTGTTTATATTGAACCGTGTAAGTGATGCCGATTGTTTTTGTCCTTTCTCCGGTGGGCGGTGCGACGTCCGGTAGGAGGCGAGATAACGGCGAGGACGGCCGTGATGTGGGCAAGACTTCCGTTGTCCACCAATGGGAACAGAGCTTAGTCGTGAGGGGGCGGGTCAATGCATTAGGGACGCCCGGATAGGAGGAGTCAATATGGTGTTTACATATCGGAGCAGATGGCCTTTATTTACATTTTACAGAGATGGAGCTTGTTGGCAGGTTTTTGTCGATCTAATTTCCCCCGATTTTACCGTGACATTGATTATTTCATTAGTCAGATCTGTTGATAGAAATCACACAGAAATCCTCACAAATATATTAACTGTGATGTAAATGTTGCCCCATTAAATAAGTAGAACAGGCATCTACAAATATAGATTAGGCATATATAGATATACTTTGTGTTTTTACTTTGAGAAACTCATTGCTCTTGTGTATATTCTAGCTCTTCACAGAACACATTCTGATACCAAGAGCAACCCAATAAATAATCTAATAATATGAAAGACCACAGACCACAGACCACAGACCACAGAATCTACTGATAGGGGCCTACCAACTGACTTTTTAGGAGAATAAAATAGAACAAATAAATAAAAATAAAAAGTTCAACAGCTGCATTCTATGAATATATAAAGATTTCCCAGAGACATTCTGCAAAATGAAGGATACATTTTCTGATAACACAGGATATGTGATGTTACTTAATTCTGAATAAAGGGCCATTACTTTTGTTGATTACGTTAGTCTTATACAACTGGTATTTAGGTCATTTGATGAGAAATAAATGACGACATTTACACATCTAAATTGGTGACGCCATACATTCGATTTCTAGTGTGTTCCATGTTAGTGCATTATCCGGAATTGTAGCGACATCGCGTGGTCTACAAATGTCGTAGTTATTTTTACCCAGACAATTCGTGTAAAAAGGTCGACAAAGCGGAAATTCTTAAACCAGATAGCTTGACGAAATACGTTTATATAAAAATACAGCGAATCAAATTTTCGTAAAATTCAACATGCCATATTTTCTGTCATAGATGATCACGAGTCCGATTTATTTTTAATCTTGTGTTACATGTCTGATTTCTGGTCTCATTAAGTAAAGATCATCCCCTATTTTGTATGTAGAACGCATCGATATACTTTGACATGAGAGTAAATTTTTCAAACAAAACATATTTTCTTGATAAAATTCGAACTATCAAATATTCGACATAGCCTCTTGACTCGACTTTACGTCTTCACACAACAACGGAAGTTGGAGGGGGCGAATGCTCTCACTTCCTTTGTGTGCTCTCTGAACCCTTTAATTTTTTCAGGCGTTTCATAGCCTTAATTTTGATTTCGTCTGTTACAGCTGAGTGTTTAGTCTTTTCCTTTCAGACCAAATACATACAAATACTGTGATGGACCTGACTTAGTGTGGTGTGTTATATGCGCACAATGACCAAGTTAATGGTTTAGGCTTTTCTTGTTTGGCTAATGTTAGTAAATGGTAGGTTAGCTAACTTGGCTAGCATGTGTTAACATGAGCCGATAAAGTATTGTAACCTGCTCGGGTTGTTAACTTTCTTTACATGCCTTATGTTTGATGAAGTGTTGTTCTTAAGCCGTCTATTTTCCGTTTGATGAAGATAAACACTGCGTCGTTTTTTCCCTGGCTTGTGATCTAACCGTTAGCAGTAAGCGCGACACTGCTGGTGGAGTTTTCTGAGTCGGTGCCCAGACTGTTAGCTTTCATCGTCTGTTCCAGTCATGGATTTCGATAACGTACTGAATATCGCCTCTCAAAACCAGGGTCTCGGCAGTGTACAGGTATGTTGACGGTTGAATTTTACACTCAAATGACTTAGGCCAAACGGTAAAATGGAGATTTGTTGGGCAATCCCTTAAGCATACAAATGCCAGCTCATCTGTCATTGACGATCAGATAATGTAGCTAGCTGCTACATCACCCCTCGTGACCGAGCATGTCAGGAAATAATGTGTTTTGAATTAGTAATGTGTGTTATTAGTTCAAATTTGAACTAATAAAACCATTTCAGATAATCAATATTTTACCAAATGAATGCGTTTAAGAACTGTACAAGAAAAGAGAATGTAAATGCTCTATGAACAATAAACTGTGCCTTTTATGCAGAAGAGATACAGTTTACAAGTTGGACCACCCAAAAAGGACCCAAAGTCTAAAGGTGTAAATCCTGCTGCTGTGCAGGCACTTTTGAAGAAACAAAAATGTGAGAGCCACAAGAAAGGTAACAATGATACGGTGAATTAAATTAAGCTACTTCGAATTTGATTGTCATTTACATAACGTGTAGAATGAATATATTATTAATTATGCTACTGCTTTTTTTCAGAACTGCACCTGAAGAAACAGAAGGAGGAACTACTTGCCAAAAGGGTCGAGTTGAAGTCTGACCGTAAAGCACGAGCAATGGCTTCCAGAACTAAAGACAATTTTAAAGGCTACAATGGCGTCCCCCTTGTCGAGGCTCCGAAAAAAAGGACATCAAAACAAGATATCGAGCAAAACACATCACAGACTTCGCATGGATTTAGGAATACCACGCTTGACCCAGAGGACGATGAGGATAACTATGAGTATGAGTCAGATCCAGAGCCGCCGAGACCAGGGAAAAGTGTTCGTGAGTGTAGTAGTGATAGCAGCAAGGCTATTTCTAAAAAACCCAAGTCTGCTCCATCTCCCATGAACTTTGCAGATTTACTTAAATTGGCAGAGAAGAAGCAGTTTGAGCCAGTGGATCTAAAACCCAAGGTTGTAAAAAAAGAAGAAAGACTGCGCACAGCCGATGAGATAAAGGAACTAGAGATGGAGCGCAAGGCTAAAAGACTTGACAAAAACAGAGACTCAAAGATGGAGAGAGAGAGAGACAGCAAACCTCAATCTGGCTCCAGTTCAACAAGAACATCCACTTCAGAGAAGGAGCAGAAGAACTGCAAAATACAAAAGAACGTGGTTGAAAAGCAAACTTTCCCCTCTGGGTCAGGGAAGAAGTTGCAAAGTGGTAAAGGACACTTATCATCTAAGTCCTCTGTTGACAGAGAGAAAGAAAGACCCAAGCCATCCCACAGTGATAGAGACAGACCCAAGTCTAATTTGAATCCATCATCTAGTGCCATGAACAGTAAAGTTCTTTCAAAAACCACATCTTCTCAGGTTTCAGTCAAACAGGAGGGCGCCAAGCCTTCATCTATCCACAAATCCAGCACCTCAAGTGACCTTAGCTACAAAAAAGAAAGTTCATCATTACTTCAAGGAAGAGCTTCAGGTATTCCTGGGACCAGGCCTCCTGGTACAGCTATAACAGGCCAAAAAATTCAACATGGGGCCTCCCAGCAGACCAGGCCCACTCAGGGTAGCTCTTTGAAACAGGGAGCTACAGTTGAAGGCCACAAGTCTGGTAAAAGAGAAACTCTAAACAGTGGAATTAACTCTGCAGCAAAATCAAGTGGCAATTCAGTGATCAGAAATTCATTAGGTGGTCCTTCAAAGGCAGGGGGGCAACCTCTGTCAAGGCCTGGTGGCACCATCCAGGCAAAAACTGGTAGTGCCTCACAAGCTAGGCCTGGTAAGAGTGGTCTGCAGAGTCATCCTGGAGTTAATGGACAGCGACCTCCTGGAATTGTAGGTGGTCAGTCTGGTAGAGGGGGGCCAATACCTGGCAGATCAACTGGCATCATTAGACCTGGACCCGAAAGACCAAAATGTACTGTCGTGTCAGAGACCATTTCATCTAAAAATGTAGGAGGACCCAGACCAGGGGGTCCCCCTCGGCCAGGCATGCCACAGAGACCTGGGATGCCACAGAGACCTGGGATGCCACAGAGACCTGGGATGCCACCGAGACCAGGAATGCCACCCAGACCTCTGATGAACAGGCCACCAGGTAACAACCAGAGAAATTACATTCATCTCATATTATTTTATTTGGTCTCTTCATATACTATATGGGGGCTGTTGTTGTTCCAAGATTATTGTTTGCTGCTCAAAAAAAGTCATCCAGTCCAGAGGAGAAATACAAGCAGAATGGGCAAACGAATGACAAATGATAAGATGGTGATTTTGTCCACCCATAATTTATGACACTTAAGCTTGAAGTAGTAGAGCGGATTGAGCATTTGCCTATATTGCCTAATGGGTCAGTCGGCTCTGATGCACAACATCATCATCTTATAGTACGTTTATATACCTGTCTAACAACCAGGCAGTTCCAGTACCCTGCACATTAACCGTGATTTTTTTATATTCATCATCCAGGTACGATGTTACCACCCATTACATCTGCCTACAAGAGAAAATATGAAGATGAAGAGGAGTACGACTCAGAAATGGATGATTTTATTGATGATGGAGATGATGGAGCAGAGGAGATTTCCAGACATATTAAGGAAATTTTTGGCTATGATCGAAACAAGTAGGTGTTGTTTTGGCTGTATTTTAATAGATTCTAAGTCAATCTAGTTTTATTTTAATAAAATGTTTCTGCATTTATCCTATTAGATACAAGGATGAGAGTGACTATGCACTTAAATTCATGGAGAGCAGCTGGAAAGATTTGCAGAAAGAAGAGGCCAGGAGGTAAAAAAAAAAAGGAAAATTAAATGAAAGTCCTGTATATGTGTTTAGCTTTTTACATTCTTACTTTTTCTGTGTGTCTGTTCCTTGTTACTTTAGCCTGAGACTGGCTGTACAAGAAGATCTGGATGAGGAGAAAAGAGAGGAAGAGGAGCTGAAAAGGAAAAATGCCAAGAGGAGAAAAACATAACTGAATTTCAAAAATAAAAGAATAAATTCATTTTTAAAACGTTGTCTCTGTAAACATTGAGAAATAGGTCTGCCATGTCACTACATGAAGCCCAGAGATTGTGTGCCCTCTGGCATCCATTCTGCATAGCTTGAAAAGATAAGAGATTTGCACAAATTATAAAGGCATTATAGTTTTAGGATATAATTAATAGTTCTGAAGAGTTTTTTTTCCTATGATATTTATGCAGGGTTTATACTGTGGGCAATTGTCATTCCTGAGAGGAACTCAACTACGAAGAGAAACATAAATATGGGACAGTGCATGTCTGTGTGTGTGTGTGTGTGTGTGTGCGTTTTAAAAAGACTAACAGTGGCATACAATGTCCAGTGATGATTACATGCTATTAACATGCATGTTCCCTTTTTTTCAAAACAAACTTTGATGGTAACGTTATTATGAATATGCAGAAAAACATTACCACAACAGTCTTCTGTGCTCCTCTTTAAAGGGATTTGACTGATATAGTTGCAAAAAGGGGTTTATTTAACCATCTGAATTTTATTCAACGTTTTCTCAGAAAAGGACAATCTTTGTAATTTATAAAGAATTTGGATTCTACAGAAAAATGTATAATTTTTTTAGTAAAAGGAATGACATTTTTTGACATGTGTGGGTTTATTATCTGATTCGATTTTTTTTAAGTTATTGCTTTTCTTGAAATAAACTTTATGGCTGATAATGTTTGTTGAAAGTGCTGCTCATAAAACAACAGTAGTACACTTGGCGTCAGTCTTGTCAGTTGTTGTGATCATAGATATGTCTATGGTTGTGATTGCCTTCGAGCCTTTCGACTTGCCGTAGTTAACGCAATCAAGTGGGCGTGGTCTGTCTCCTCGCTTAGCTACTCCTTAAAGTTTGCGGAAGTTACTTTACCGCAGTTGAAGTGGATACCCGGGTATAAATCCTTAAAGTCCGGGTTCGTGTTGTTTTTGGCTTTACTGAAATAGATGGACCTCAGCTCAGAGAAAATACAACGGACCCTTTCCAAGGTTAGTCGTGAATCCGAGCTCTAGCGATTAAATCTGTTTTTTTTAAAACTGAAAACAGTTCAAATATTAACGCCGGCGAACGAAGGAGGCTAGTCCCTGTTAGCATGATGTCAGGCTCTAACTGGCTGAACCCGCTCTGTCACTTCACATGATCCGGGAAAAAAAGCGTTTATAAATACGGAAATATACAACACTAGACGGAAAGCAACTGTTTATCTATATTTCCTACAAAATATTCACAGCCTTTTTGTCATTGTGTCCAAATGTCTCTGTTGTCAATAATAATGATACCACAATAATATAAAGGTAGGCCTACTGGTATAGTGTACTCCAGAATAAATCTTGGGTGATCTGCTCAATTTATCAAGGAAGTGTCTGTAATCCATTAATAATGGACCCTGAGTTTTTTTTAGGTGATTAAAAAAAATAGTTTTTCTTTTCTTCTCCTGATGATTAGTACAAATTTCGTGATGTTGCTGTTGAGGAGCTGCAGAAAATCCATCGAATCTTCTCTGGGCTTAAACCAGTCACCGGCACATACAGTGAGTGTTTGTTTACACTGTGTTGTACATCTCAAAACATAGGCTTCATCTCTTATCTCACATACATCACGTTTCTATTTGGGCCTTCTGCTGCCGTTGTCACTTTCAGCATTCAGTGACGGCACTCAGAAAGATCTCCTGAATTTAATTGGCAACATCCCTGTTAAGTATGAAGGTAAAGCTGCTTTATAATTCAGTCATAAATACAGCGATTGCGAGTTTGTAACTATGAGGCTAATATCATGTACTTTTTTTGTATTCCTAAGGACGCTCCTACAACTTCCCTATTCAGCTGTGGCTGCTGGACTCCTTCCCCTTTACGCCTCCCATATGCCTTCTGAGACCAACCCATAACATGGTTATTAGAGAGGGAAAACATGTTGATGCCAAAGGACGAATTCATCTGCCAGGTCTACACAACTGGGATCATGTAAGGCTTTACTGTCTGCGGGTAACATTTTGAATTGGACATTGGACACTGTTCTGTGATGTTCTCATCTACTGTGCTGCTGCTTCTCCTGCTTTGTAACAGCCCAAATCCTCTGTGGTGAGTCTTCTGACTGAGATGATTGCAAAGTTTGAGGAAGATCCTCCACTGTCCTCAAAGACCACAGGCGACAGCAAAGACCCTCAGGAGCTTCTGGCATTAGAGCTGCAACGAATACTCGAGTAATTCGAGTAATTCGAGTACAAAAAATCCTCGAATATTTTTTTTTGCCTCGAGTATTCGTTTAATCATCAATTTCGTTTAAGTAGTCACTTGCGTTCCGCCCCCGGGGTCGTGTTCTACACGGACTGTAAACAGTGACGCACGCAACGCTCGAGTCAAAAAAGTTGGCGCTATGGAGGACAACGAAGAGACCGCCCGAAAACGGCAAAAAAATGTCTAAAGTGTGGGATCACTTCAAACTGAAAAAAAACAGAGAACCTCGTGCAGTGTGTGTACTGCAAAATTGAACTGGCATACCACAACAGCACTTCATCGATGCTTCAACATCTCAACAGAAAGCATCCGTTTGTCAACAAGACCAGCTCATCCGAAGCCAGCACAAGGTAAATGCCGGTCTTCCACTCAACAGTAGCTTAACATTAGCCGATTTAACGTGATAACTGAGAAACACAGCAGCGCTGGTTTGAACGTAAGCTCTGCATTTGTTGTAGTCTATAATAATGCAAGTCTCGATGACGGCTCGTCCAAATGTGTATTATTATTATTACTATTATTATTATTTGATAATAATAAAAAGCAGCGCACGAGAATAGCATTTTAATAATTTAAAATGCCGTACATAAACGCATATTAGGCTATTGCTTAAAGCAGATATGTAATCAGTTTGATTTAAAGTGAGCTGGGCTAGATGGCAATATGGCTATATGCATTATGTTGATTTTTTTTCTTTCTGTTTGTGTTTCCCAGTACATCATCTCAGCAGCGGAAGAAGCTGCAGTGCTGACCGAGAGCATTTTAAACATGCTAATAACAGACATGCGCCCACTCTCAATGTTGGAAGACAAAGGCTTTCGAAACATGATTTCCATGTTTAATCCGAAATATAACCTACCATCCAGAACACACTTCACATATATATTTTATATATATATTCTTTATTGAAATGTTCATGTGTTATGGACATGGTTAAGCCCAAAACTTCATAAGTTGTATTTTGTTATTTATTTTCATTAACATGTTCAAGTGTTATTACTAAAATGGACAAAGCCCAAGACTTTATAAGTTGTATTATTGTTAATAATACAAAAAAGAGTAATTATATTTTCAGAAATAAAAGCCAATTGTTCGGTTTTACCAGGCCTGTTGTTTCTGTCACACATTATGCAATAGTATTGTTGTTTAAAAATCCCCCCAAAAACATCCGATTACTCGATTAATCGCTGAAATATTCGGTAGAATACTCGACTTCAAAAAGAATCGATAGCTGCAGCCCTATCTGGCATTTGCGTCTAATCTCAACGTCAATGATGGTGCTTTACTTGACATGTAGTTCTGTTGCTTTTGATCAATAACCAGATAAGTACTTGCTATTTTTAGATCCACTCATGTCAGTTTCAGGTGGAATCAGGCATCAGGATCAACAGATCAACAAAGTCTCAGTAATCGGGGGAGGAGATTTAGGAATGGCGTCTGTGATGAGCATTTTGGGGAAGGTAAATATCAATTCACTGAGAATGATTTTAACTAATTAAATGGACATAACCTGTCAAAGTGCTAATTTTCCCTTTATTATTCTTATAGTGTAAAGTGGATAAACTGGTTTTCATTGATGTAGCTGACCGTTCCACTAAGCGTGGCAACACAGATCTAGAGATCTTCAGTCTGCCAAATGTTGAGGTTTCTAGAGGTATGTCACACAGTGATCCATCAGGAATGCCTTCTGGCCAAGTCATCAGTGATATGAGATTGTTTCACAAGCAGCCCAAAGGCATTGTGCTTTCCCATTAGGAACACTGTGGCTATAAAAACAATAATGCTTTGAGCAGTCATTTCTACACACGGTTTGCTGTTAGCTGCATGTAGGAGTTTGCTGCTGATGACTCTCCTCTGTTAGATTTGTCAGCATCTGAAGGCTCCAGAGTAGTGGTGGTAACTGCAAATGCACTGAGCAGCGATCAGTCGTATTTAAGCCTGGTTCAAACAAACGTCGACATGTACAGAGGAATCATCCCAAATGTGGCACGACTCAGCCCTAACGCCGTGATGCTCATCGCTTCACAACCAGGTCAGAAACAAGAGTTGTACAGACCACCATGCCTGTTACACTTTCATGCCATCAACCAATTTCTCTCTTTGCTCCATTTGCAGTGGACATCATGACCCATGTCGCCTGGAGGCAGAGTGGCTTACCTCCAGCACGGGTGATTGGCACAGGGTGTAACCTGGACTCAGAGCGGCTGACTCGGGCTCTGGATATTAACCTTAACACCCACAAATTAGCCTGGGTCATAGGGGAACTGTCAGAGAACAAAGGTGACGTTTTATATGCACCAAAGAGTTTGTGTTTTACCATGATGGTGAATGCCTGACTTAAACAGGTTAATTTTACTCATTCCCTTCACACCCTTTTCATCCATGTCATTGTTTGCGGTGTATTTGCAAACCAGTAATGCTGCATGACCTGCTGATTACGTGTGTTCTTTTCTTTTCTCCAGACCTGCAAAGGCCACATGTAAAGTGACGCACTTGGCTGAGCTTGTGAGTGTTTTTGTGTTGCAGTTGCTGTGATGAGTAACACAGGGCTGAGCTCCAGCGTGCAGCCAGAGATTGCCCCAGGATCCAACTCTACCAAACCATTGTTAGACAGGTACTGGCATGACTCACTCTAACCTCAAGTGAAGTGATTTAGTTTGGATTTATTTTTTTTATTTTTGATAAAGATAAAAGGTTAATCTGTTTTCTGAAGTGGATTTTTTTTTGTATTTGTAGAGCATTTGAGATTATGAAGAACAAAGGCCAGCGGTCCTGGTCTTTGGGTCTGTCCATCGCAGATATCACAAACAGCATCCTAACAAATACAATGAAGATCCACTCGGTCTCTACGCTGGCTCAGGTATCATTACCAAGTGTTACAGCATCATTTCCACCATCAACCTCCTGTATATTGATGTGAAGTTGAGTTTGTTTCTTTGTGATATACTGCATAAGTACATGCATGTGTTACAGGTTTATCTATGCTTTCTGTTTGCCTCAGGCCTGGGGTGGTATTAGTGCAGAGGTGTTCCTAAGCCTGCCGTGCAGCCTGGGATCGAACGGTTCCATACGTCTGGCTGGAGTGTCACTTGGAAAGGAAGAAGACTCCAAACTTAGGGAAAGTGTCACATCTCTTTCTAACCTCATGAGTCAGCTGAGGATATGACTGTTGACCCAGCTCATGGCTTTAGTGGCAATTCCAGGTGTAACTGCTCTCTCATGGTGGAACAGTTCTTCCCTCAACAGACCCTCAGCAGATGGATAGTCCCATGTGCTGAAGCTGAATGTTGCTGCAGTTTGCTACTCAGACAGGAATTTATGAAGTTATGAACTGTGTTGTCTTAAATATGTGCAATTTAATAAGATTTGTTTCTATATTGTCAATGTATTAAATGTAGGTAAAAAAAAAACTAAATGCATATTGTACAGATTGCATTTTGTACATGAGTTCTCCAATATTGTTTGGTTACTCATTGTCTCATACACACTTGGATATTAAATGAATGCACTGTTTTATAGTTTTCACAAGCTTTACAATTTTATGTAAAAGCAAATTAATCATTATTAAAGTTTATTGTAAGAACAATATTTACAAAAGAAGGCGAAGCTGGTCAGTGACACCTCAATCATGTAATTACTCTATTTTGTTATAATAATCCATTACTTGGATGAAATCATGGTGGAGGTAGATTTAAGCATGAAGAATGTATATTATATCCAATACACAGTGCAGGACTGAGCCACTAGTAAACCACAGCTTACGTCTTTTGTATGTCTTAAAGCTTGTTTTCACATTTGATTCTGACATGAATAAGCTTTTAAAATGCCTTAATAATTAAATGGAACTTTTCTGCCATCTGTTTACCTTGTGGATGGATGTTCAATGGCTAGAACCTAAGATATGTACAGGAATGAAAAACGACATAATTTTGTGAGTGCAATAAATAAATATCTGACACCATATGTATTTTGTCTTTGTGGGGAAGAGACGACAGACAGACATCTAAGGTTTTTCTCTTTATAAAACTCAAAACAGGTAGACGCATTAATGTATACAAGCTTTGGTCTGAGGCCCAGCTTCACTGAACGTCAGCCAGGTCCATTAAGGGAGCATCGGTCAGGTCACATGACTAAAAATACTCCAGCAATCTAAACATATTTGTGCGCAGGCCGTGGATCACATACTTCAGACCACAGGTCACGAATAAGCCATTAAACCTTTGTTAACAACATAAGCCATTTAAACATCTGTTAACATCTGTGGCTAAAATGACTGAAGTTTCTTCATCAGTAACCTGAATCTCCATTAGAAAACAGCTGAATACTTTCAGAGCGTTTCAAAACCTCATCATTACAAAAGGTCAGTGCAAAAACATGATGATGTTGAGGCAGTATATAATGCAATATACAATATAACTAAATCAAACAACAGTATAAACTTGCTTTACTTGTAGGTCCTTATATAGTCTGTCATGGCTTAACTTTCATTTCTCAAGAACATTTGTTTCACACAATTAATATAAAATGACAACAAAGTCACTGCAATGTCTCTATATTACTACTGTGCATGTGAAGAAATGTATCTTTGATTACATCACCTTCTCTTCCCGGTGTGTGACAATCTAGACCAGTGTGTTTTCTTAACTCTAGCTTATTACATGCACATTCATAAAATTACATTATGGGTGGCACTAATGTCATAGCCAGGACCCAAAAGCATCTTACGGGATTGTTGTTTCAACCACCAGAGGGAGCTACTCTTCACAGACGTGTCGAGTTATTAATGTGTCAGCACAGACAAAATTTTAATGTGTAATGAATTCCACACGTTAAATCTTATTTCCATCTAATATTACTTTGGCAACATGCATGCATATATACAGTACATGATACAGTACATCACTGCTGTGGAATCAAGTGGCGGACAGATGCAACAATGAAACCTGTTTTCTTAAAACTGACAACATTCCAACAAAATAATCTTAAAACAAACAAATAAAATAAAAATACCCCGAGTACCCACTGTTTCCAGCCAACAGTCACATATCGCATCATGTCTGCCCTGCTGCTGGTGGTATGACTTTAAAAATCTTTTCAAAAGTTGAATGCCCATTGTTGCAATCTGGTTAAATGGCCCTTTGTTATTATGTCTTGACCCCAAAAACTGCATTATATCACAGTTTCTCATTACAGTTTGACCTACATAAAGACATGTGAGCCTGCTCACAGTTTATGATAATGCAGTATAAATACAGTGTACAGGTGTCTTTTCTCCTCAAAAGCCCTTGCATTGGGGTTGTTACCCTCAGTGGTCTGTGATCAGGCTAAGACACTTAGTTGAAACTAACTTCTGATGAAGAAATAAGAAAAAAAATACAGCTGGTATCCGATCACCTAATGTAATTGTAAATTCCTCATGACCGTCCATCAAACTGAATTTGAAAAAGCAGATAACTTAATAAACTCACTTTTCGCGCGGCAAAGATGAACAGACAGCAGTTTTAAATACAAGTTTGTCACTTACAAAGTTAACAACCCTTACAAAAAGGTGCAAGTATCAAACAAATCTGTACATATTAACAAAAAAGTCCTTTGAAAAATACATTCACACACACACACACAAACGCGCAGAAACATTTGACAGACTTAGTAACTACTGGCCTTCTGCCTTACGTGGCACTGAAAACAAATCAAGCATTTACAGTCTGAAACATTTGGGCATAATCAGTAACTCTTGAATGATACTCAAGACCTCAAAAAGTCACTGATTTGGGCAGCTGCTGTCCACCTGGAGGCGTCCTGCAAAAGTCTGGGCTGGATCGAACCAATGGCACCCCAACTACAGACTGTCCTGAGGGCCTGGAGCTGCCTGGGGGAGACCCAGTGTACAAGAGTGGTGCTGGAAAGGCAGAATGGTCCCTGGGGCTTCTCGTGAAAGGCTTTGAATAACTGGGCGAGGTGGCATTATGTGTGTCGGAAGAGCTGGCAGTGTTACCCTGGAAAAGGGAGAGTCTGTCAGCAAAACTAGCTGGAGGAGGGGGGATGATGGTGTCTTCCACCCAGCTGTCCTTTCCTTCACATTCTGGCTCCTGTGGAAAACTAGGGAGAACGCACAGGGAGGGAGGAACAGGAGAGGGGGAAGGAGGGATAAAAACGGCAGGTGGAGGCAGAGAGTAGAGAGCAGGGTCGTAGTCTTTATTAACTGTGTGAGGAGAATCGCTGTGCATGCTGGGACTTTCCTCTGGAGTGGTGGCCAGAAGCCTATCCACACACCGGTCATCCTCATCAACCTCAGACAGGTTGTCATACTGGGAGGTATTCGATGGTCGCCGGTCACCCGCGGCCATTGGGACGTAAAGAGAGACAGGGAACTTGGTCGGCTTTGTGGGAGGAAGTCTGGGAGAGGCAGAAGGTAGGGAAGGCTTAGAGGGAGGAGTTTTCTTCTGTGTGTCAGGAGATTTAGGTGGTTTTGGAAACAGCTTCAGTTGAGGGACTAGCTGTGAGGCTGAATGGGAAGAAGGGGGGTGGTGCTGGGTCTCTGCAACGTTTCCAGTCTCTGGACAGAGTGACTCACTACACCTCTGGTCAACCTCCTCAGGGTAAAAGAAAGGTGGAGGTGGCAAGTCCGGAAGGTCCATGATCTCTTCCTCAGTCTGCATGTTCAGAGTATCCAGAGCAGGTGGTTCATAGGGTGGAGGCCATTCCATAGCCTCTTCCTGGGTCTCGGAGTCTCCAGGCTCACTCTTTGGGTCTCCGCTGTCTGCAATCTGGCAAAACTCGGGGGGTGGCTCCTTCGCATCTCTGTCCAAACAGGCTCCGGCACGAGGTTTGTTTGGAGGTAAAGGTGGTGCTCTACAAGGGATTGCAGGAGAATGTGCTCTTTGTGTGTGGACTACAACTGGATCTGGAGAAGGCAATGAAGGTGCATGCGGCCCAGAGATGCTTCTGGAATCTGCAGGATAATTGGTTTGTTGTGGGGTGTTCCTGTCTGTTTGCCGGGTCTCTGCATCAGACTGGCTGTGGGGCTGCAGATTTATTTTGACCTCCTGAGGGAAATCAGCCTGGAGCGGCAGCAGGAGAACTGGTCTCTCTTGACCCAGAGATTTTTTTGGTAGCTCCTCTGGCTTGGCTACATAAGGAAATGGAAAATAAGGAACAAATCAACAAAAGAGAAATTTATACTCTGTGTAAATACACATCTGTATATGTACACTGAAGAAAATGGAGGTGAATGTAGCTTTCTACTTTACAGAAATACTAGAACATGACTGCACCTGGTGGGGCCTTGTCCAGCTTTCTACTGCGTAGCTCGGACATAGCAGCCTGCAACTGTTCAACCACCACATCATCAGGCAGGAAGAAAGAAACTGCCAGATGCTCCTGGAGAAACTCCCTCAGGTCCTCTAAGGGAAGCTTCTGGAGACGCTCTGATTGGACACACACACCAAACACATAAAACACAGAATAGAAACTGTGAATGGAAACTGATTTGATAGATCTGTATTAACATAAGGCTAAGGATCTTCAAAATTTCTCTGGATTTGAATGCAGTGTAACCCACACAATAACCAGTTTAGCAACAGCAGCCGTTGCATGATTAATTTAACACGCCACAGAAGATAATATAATCGACCTCATACTCACTCTTGTGTAACTTCAGCGTTACATACGCCATGGCAGTCAGCATCTTCTCTCCCTCCAATATGTAAATGTCCCATAAACGCAGAGTGAGGGTGAAAGGCGTCTGTTATGTAAGATACATAGCAGCACAGTCATTAATTATCAAAACAACCGTAAAGCTGGTGCTAGAGTAAATTAGGGGATTAAATGTGATGCACTGACTCATGACCACTTTTCCTGCATAATAACGGTAGCTATAAACTGGGAAGATTAGGAGATGGAACATTCTTTAAACAGTTGCAAAAACATGAGGAAAAGCTCACTCTGTCAATGAAGCACTGTAGGAACCATTTGGTGGTGTAAATCCCTGTCGACATCTGCTCCTTGTCCTGTGGGGGGGAGAAATTAATGAGAGATAGTCTCTTTGGGAAGTCACTCCTCGTAATATGTTCCCACTTTCCCAAATCTTACATTCCAAAAAGTCCTGATTCAGAAAATATGCCCCTTTGTGAAATAAATCAATCAGGTGATGAGAAATGACCCAAATAAATCAACTCCAGCCTCAGCAAGATATTACTGTATGTGCTGCATGAACAGAAAATATCAGTCATACAAATGTACTTTCACTCACCAGGTGTTTCTTCAGCTTAGGCACCATTTTGGAGAGGATCAGCTCATGTTGGGCTTGCAATCGGTGCAGCTTGGGGAATCCCGGAATGAAGAACCCTGGCCCAGAGGGAAAAAAATAAAGCCATAAATGGTGTGTAGTACTAGAAACAGAGACATCATACTTAAAATGGAAGAATTTTACAGATCAAAGTCCAGTGTCCAAAATACGCATTTCTTAAATTTGTTATTTCTTCCCCTGTCTCACCATGCATGGCATGTTTGCTGTTGGTGAGGAGCTGGGACAGAGCCCAGAAGGCATCTTCTTCATTGAGATACATTAGCAGGATGGCAGCTATCTGACTCATCCCCTGGCAGTAGCTCACCTCCTGAGGAAACGCAGGAGACGAGCCAGGTTCAGTTCAAATAATTGGGCAAATGAGAGGATTATCCATAATCTGACAGAGCAACACACACACACACACACACACACACAAAACACTGGCTGAGAGACGAAGGGAGAAGAGCACCTGAATGTCTGCTGTGGTCTAAGAGCTGACTGTGAATGTGTGTGGTTTCACAGCACAGGAGGGGCTGCAGACCTACTGTGTATGGAGCTACGATATTATCAACACTTTTACCGAAGGTTGTTAAAATATTTACTGCAGCTCAACACAGTCTCAGTAATGTCATGTCTTTAGCTTGAGCTACCACCAATTTGGCTCCACCATTATTCAAAGATTTATACTAAACCCATTTCCCTTGGCACACACAGATACACAAAAACAGACACACATCTGGTATTTGGCCGTACTACACTAATTTATTGCTCAGCTAGAAATGCACACTCCTTTAAGGGAAATTTATTAGATATAATTATCTTGACTCTGAGTTTAAACGAAAGATTTTCTACATTTTTTCTTCCACCGGTAAGTGGAAAAGGATCTAATACATATTTCTCTTATCCTTTCTCTCTCATGTTCTTCCACTGACCCAGTTTCTGATGGGCAGCATGTGAGAAGAAGGGAAAAAGGAAAACAGGGAACAGCACAATTCCATTTCCTTTGGCTAAAAACCTCTACCACACAGGAACTGACTACAGAAACAAATCAGAAAAACAGACATGGACTGTGTCTGTTTATGGAAAAATTAACTGTACAGTACAAATGAGTGTCTTCAGTGAGGGAGGTGTTCTCCAGCCACACAAACTCATGAATATACTTATTTACAGTACTTTAAAAGCCAGATTTCAATACACTGACATTTTGAAGCACCTTAAAATAGACCAGCATCCACAATATTTTTGCACCCAGCATCCACAACTGCATTTAATTTCAAATTCAATATTGTAAAGCAAACAAACACCTTATTTGTACAGTGACTACATATTGCAGTATATAGTATGGCCACATAAGGACAACACCTGACAATAACTTTCTTTTCTTCATTACTGTACATGATAGATGGCTCCGTGGCGCAATGGATAGCGCGTTGGACTTCTACATAATGACGCAGTCATTCAAAGGTTGTGGGTTCGAGTCCCACCGGAGTTGTTTTCTTGAATTTCCGTTGGGATAGATAAAGTATGTATTAATTAAATGAATTAATTTGAATTTCATTTTCCCTTTTTTTCTGATTCTATGAACTTATCATTGGCCGTAAAATGTCAGAAAATCTAATAACAGTTTCCTAAAGCTACAAATACAAATAATTTTGTTTTAGTGATTTTATTTTGCCTTTTTAGGTAAAATACATGTAGAGTCAAAAGGGAAACTGGCCTTCACATGTGAGTGCTGAAATGTAGATATGGGTTTTACTGGTGGTCTGTCTCCTTCACACACACACACACACACACACACACACACGCACACACACACACACACACGCACACACACACGCACACACACACACACACTTACTGTGTTGTAGACAGAGTAAGCTGCTAGTACATGAAACAGTGCTTGCTGCCTAGACAGGGAACAGAAAAAAACACCAGGTCAAAACAAGGAAGTGATTCTAATCACAATCCAAAGTAATGGAATAAAGTAAAGTTGAGTTTATCAAATGGATTGTTTGTGTGTGTGTGTGTGTTCTACAGCATTTAGTTAATGTATCTCTTTTACTGATTAACACTGTGATCCATCAGCAGCTGCTGTGTAAATGTATGTGAATGTGAATGTGAGCTGAACAAATAAAATGTAGGCATACAGAGGATGTCTCCCTTCCAGGCCTCTTGTGGTAAATACATGTCTTTCAGACAGTTATAGAGACAGGAAAGGAAAGGAGAAAATAGCTGTCAGTGTCTCGGTGTGAGTAAGACAGCTGTTGACTTGCAGGGAAGGAGTGGGCAGCCAAGCAGGATGGAGTAATGTTTTGGTCTGCTTCAGCAGCTTTGAAATGAAGGGGAAGGACGTTACAGAGTGCAAGAAGGGAGGGCACAGTTACATATTCAGTGTTTAACTGACAGAGACATCGTGGGCTTTCACAATAGCCCAACAGTCATCATTATCATCATTAGATTGATGTCATTGATGTCATTCAACTCATGTTGAATTATTCCTTTGTTTTAAATGCATATATATCGTCTCTAAATAACACTGTGGGCTGTGTTATTCTGTACATGCATATTTCATGTTGCTGCACGTTTCTGTATGAATGCAGTTTCCTGTGGGGTTTTGAGCACTGACAGGAAGACTAATAAAACACAGAGATGAGGAAATGATCGCTTTGGGTTTTTGGTGTGTGTCGGTGTGTGTGTGTGTGTATGTGGGGAGGGAGCTGCTTCAAGGGTTAAGGGGTCATAACCTGCAGGAGCCACAGCGGGGGCAACTGTAAGTTGGCACAGAAAACAAAAATGACATTGGTGACAATGTTAAAGCTAAAGGGGCTGATGATATTTGTTATGGGAGCGAACTAAACTGTGTCAAATAAGAACAGATTTCATGACCTAAAAGAATACAGGCAGTGTTTTTGCTCAGGACAGAGTTTCTAATATGACTAGGTGGCAGTGAGCTAGTACTTACAAGGAATTTATTATACTCTATCAGTGACATTCGTACATGACGTGACATTTTCAAACAGTGTACAAACAGCAGTGTAAAACTACTCACTTCACCCCAAAGCGGTCCATGAACATAATGTGGTTCCTAAAGGTTCTGTTGACATCCAAGTCTATTTGCTTGATCTCTGTGGAGAAGTTACGAGCCTGCTGCTTCATTTTCTGAACAACAAAAAAAACACGTTTAAAAAGGGCAATTGTTAGAATTTACCTTTCCCAGTACGTACTATTTTTGTGATTTATTTTCATACCTCATATTTTCCCTGGTTGTCCCTTTTGACTTTCTCTATATCCAAGAGCATGGCCCATGCCTGGCCTCTCAGCTGCAGAGGGATGCCCTTATATACACGCTTCACCAACTGAAACACATATGACAGACATGAATAGGCACTCTCTAAACACAGAGAGACAGCGTTCATCATAACAACCAGAGAAGAGTAGCACAGGGTCATGATATAAATGCTGTTCTACGGGGTGTGCTTGAATGACAAGGACTTATTTCAAGCACTTATGTATTTGCTGTAGTTATCTAGACGGGAGAGTGACGGATAAGAGAATGAGCTGTGCTTAAAAGGGGAACAGAAAAAATATTATAAACAGAAGTGGAAATAATACATCATATATTTTAGCTGAAAATAGAAATACCACTCTTTGGCCTCTGTTGAATAATAAATTCCCTTACGACATTGTGAGGTCACTGTGACATTGACTTTTGATCACCCGAATCTAAGCAGTAAATAGGGTAGTCTAATTGAACAACGTCCCTCAAGATACATTTCAGGTCCTTAGATGTTGTATTAACAAGATCAAACACATTCTGTAAGGTCACAATGACTGTGACCTTTGACCTGATGCCTGTCTCTGAGATGATTTGGTCACATGGCAAAATGTCAAAGTGAAGCCATGGCTAAACGAGGACACTACACTGGTGTGTCTTTGTTGATGTTTGATGGACATCACTATTGAGGCATCCACCTTTTCACTGTTCCTGTACTTGTCCCAGTTCTTCACCATCTTTAGCCATTTCTCCACTCGCTCTATTTCCTGTTGCTTTTGCTGGGGAAAGGAAAGTAAGATATAAATCTGGTCCAATGCATACTGTACAGGAAAGGGTATAATACATCTTGTGCAAGGTCAAATTCTACAATTGAATAAAAGCTAATACCTTCTCTTCAAGCGCACTGGGTGTTGGCAATTCTTTTTCACTAGAGCAGAAAACAGAAATGAGCAAAAGGTATTAAAAATAAAACAACTGTAAGGAAAATCCAAGCTTAACACGGACATAAACATTCATAAGGTGAGAATAATGACAGAGGAAAAAAGCATCGTAGACACAAATCAAGGTAAGAATTCAAGCAACTACAAGGAAGCTGTCAGCGCCTAAAGCCAAGTAACTTACTGCAGGAAGCCAAAGCGGTCAGTGACCTTAAAGATGTTGTAGTCAGCATCCTCCCATGGGTCAATTTTGACACCCTCTTGCCGACCCTGAAACATCAACATATTTGTCACTTGAAAATAATGAAAAACCTGATGACAGCATAAGAAAGGATGCTTTTCAGACAGAAAGCCCATTACCTCCTCTAGTTTTTTTTTTGCAAGACACATTGGCTTTAAGGGAAAATTATGTTCCAGATAATCATGATTTTACTTTTTACTGAAAGTGATCTCTTCCTGTGCACGCACTTACCTTGTCATATTTGGAGATGATTTCAGCACGTTCCTCTGCTATCAATGTGTCTATGTCCTTCTTCATGTCAAAATCTGAAAGGAGTCAGACACATTCAGCTTAAATGAAAAAAGATTGAGTGGTAACATCTGACTGAATGCAATTTATGGAGTTACCTCATGTAATTTAGTGGAACAACAAATTATATATTTAAGTGAGGAAGGAAAATGGTATTGAGTCAGTCGGCTGGCCAGTGGGTCACGACATGCTGTGTATTAAGCGATACTTTCACTGATGCCTGACAACATATGCAGCCAGCTGAGGCCTCATATGCTACGCACATGTATGTCTGGCATGTCTTGTAGCAACAGGTGAAAGGACAACTGCCACCTCTCATTATACCCTTGTTCCTACAAACCTTTACATGGCTGACAAGGACACTTTCCTCTGAGGTAATGTGACATTTCCCCAACAAAATTCATATTTCAACACCAGAACAGTAGGCACAATGGCAGATAAGCAAAAAGGGCAGGTCACAGGTCACCGAATTTTAAAATGTATTTTTGTTTGTATTTATGTTTGAGCTCAGATGTGGAATTTCTTCCTGTATATTTACATTCACATGCGACAGTTGAAAACATAAGAAATTAGTCATGATTTGTTATTTACATTTCATCAGATAACAGATCAACCACATCACCTCATCTGAAACCAGAAACAACAGCTGAGTCCTCTGCGTGACAGGTGGTCAGTGAAACCAGACCAGTGAACAAATAGACCATGCTGTTCTGTGCTATTCTTTTCACCATTTTCATTTTCTTGTCCACCTCAGGTCAGGTTATTTCAGTTTTTTCTAGGCATCAGCAAGTTTGAATAGCTGAGTAAGCTGTCTGTGAGATGGTACAACTAACAAGGCTTTAATTTGCCTCAGAACTAATTTAAACGCAGGTTACATTTAAAAGGCCTTGAAAAAACTTGAAAAATATTTAAAAAGTGGGCTTGCAGGACAAAATTGATTTGTGTGAAACTACAAGCACTGTGTGAAATGCAACACTTCCAACTGCACCTGCTCAGTTATATAACATTGTTACCCTTGGCAACTAGCATACAGAGTACTAAAATATACAGTATTTGTGAACAAATGGATACCAGGCTAAAACATGAGCCACGTAAACTCCACCCTGGAGTTGAACAGAGATGTTTTTCATTTAATGTCCTTGTGGTGACTGTGAGCTTTTTTTTTTTTGTTAAACACAACTGTCTGTTGGTGTTATTTGTTTGTAATGCTTCATCTTTAGGTTCAAGCTGCTTGTTTCCTGCGTTGAGTCTCCAGACTGCTGATCGTATTGTGTTGGTACAGGAAGAAACGGAAACCAGTGACCACCACTCCTTTAACAACAGGTTAAATGAGAGCTGCAAAAAGCGTACAACAAAATTGGTCTTCTTCCAACACAGAACACCCCCACTCCTTTTACTGGCAAAAAAGCCTCAAATTACCCAGACTTTGCATTTTAAAGCTGAGGTATTTGGCACTACATCTCATTGCTGATTTTTAAGAAACATATGATGAAAAGCTCTTTTCGTTTGGTGACTAGTAAGGTGGGTAGTTTTGGAAAAACAGTGATTAAGAGGCAAAGAATGTCACTATGTGGGAGAGAGATCACGCAAATTCAGTTAAAAATCACACCCGTGGAGGTGTACAGTTAGTAGGAGTAGAAGAGTTAAACAATGAATAGTTTTCAAGAGCGAGAAAAACAACAGTAGTTTTCAAGCAGAAAATATGTGGAAATTAAGTGCAGATACATGACAAACACATTTTATACGAATCTCAGTATACCAGAAGAAGAAGAAGAAGAAACACCTTTAATAGTCCCCACACAGAGGTGAGAAAGTGTTGGTTTAGCCAGTTTTGACAGTGAGAAAACATTAAACAAGACCTTAGCTACTGACACTGAATATGCAGCAAAAACACACACCTTCCTGTTTGAATGTTAGTAAATGTTGATGATCTGGTTTGGTACACGTCTTTGAGCTTGGGGCGTAGCTGACATCATTTCCTGGTATGACAGAGCTCTATATCTAGCTTCAGAATTTAAGCACTCGGGGCACTGTTGTTAGCAAGCATTCTGAGTAAAATAATATCACTAAAGATACGTACAGGAAGTGAAAAGTGAACTAGCCTCTGTTCTAAACCCGCACGGCCATTTATTACTGTCTTTATGCATGTTAGTTGAGGGTGCAAAAAAAGGATGATAAAACAAAAATCCTCTTTTAAAATATTTATACATTGAAGTATAAGTCTTTATTTTTGTGTTATGATATTCTGAGTGTTTGACTCAGAATTATCTGAGATTTAAGATGACTAAAATCATCACTAATGCAGCTGACAACAATAAACCTCAAAGAATGTTGTGCAATCTGCAATGTATGAATGTTATTATCTTTCTCATGACTATTCTCATGATTATTTTGAGTCTGTAGAATCAAAGTCACTGTGGAGAATAAGCATCATTCCAGTTCAGAAAAGAAAAAAGGCTAATAAGTGACCGCTTGGCTCCAATTTCCACATGAAGAGATCTAATGTCCCAGATGGCTTCAGTGCTCTAGTTTCTAATTGGTGTCAGACATAGTACAGTATGTGTGCATGTGAGTACCGGTATGTAGAAAATTGGAAGAAAAAAACGGTGAGAGAGAGAGAGCGAGAGAGACGGGTATCAATAAGAGTTTTCTCTATTTTTAGCAACAGTAAGGTGGCTGTGAGAGCGAATGAGAAATTATTTGTCTGAATTACAGCAGGACAGGAGGCATTGGTAGTGATGTTACAGTAGCTCCTGTTCAGCGTTCACATATTCCCTTCAGTCTTTTATGTTCATGATCATCTCAACACAACACTGAACACATTGAGAACGTCTGCATAAAGTCGGAATGCATCAATAGTGACAACAGTGTACCCTTTATAAACATAACAAGGATGCAAATTCAAAGCCGAGTGCAACAACACACATGTTTTGCAGGTGTGATGGTGCATGGACAATGGGCAATTGTTTATCCCTAATGCCTGTGGTTCCTCTAGGGAGCTGTTCAAAGTGGCTACTAACTCTGGGTTAGAGAATGGAACTGTGCTAAATTTTATATACTCTTGATTGGGTTGAGACCATATAAACTACAGAACCTACTTAACAACAGGATTGATACTGACTCGCTATTGACAACTCCAATGGGAGAAAAGTTAACATTTGGGAAACTTTGATAGTTAGCCAGACAATTGCCATTACAAGAAATTCCTTGTCATCCTTGTGGTCTGAGGCTCTTTTTCCTCTCTGTGCCTTCATTTCTTTTGTTTGGTTGTAGTGTTTGTGTATATAGAAAACAGCAGGGATACAGAGACTGTGCGACCCAGGGGTGAAGCATCCAGAGCACAGACACTGGGGAAAGGCACAAGGCTCAAAATAACCTGTTGTCCCTAAGGGACTTTTCTGTTCCTGCTGCTCTTTATTAGCAATGCCAGTCTGTCTAATTGTTTTTCCAAAGCTGAGTCTATAGGGCACAGTCACCATCCCAAACCATCTAACCTTTTCCCCATCTTAACAAAGGAAATAACAAGCTGGAGACTGAGGAAGGGGGCTCTCTATTGCCTCACCCTCCATCTGACCCAGCCTGAGAACACTCTGTTTCCTTGCTGCTGTCTCCCCCAATACCTGGGGGAGGGGGGTGTCTAAATATAACAATGACCACATAAAGTTTTAGATGCTGAAGTAGCTGGCCAGCCAGTGAGATAGTTATTTCCCAGAGTCGCTGAACTGCACTTTTTTCACGGGTTGGTATGAGGAGGACAGGAATGTCAAGGGAACAGTATTTCTGAACACAAAACCACAGTACCCTGCAGAGAAAGCTTCATTCTCTTAAATGGATCCTCTTCCAAACAAGAATTAAGTCATAACACAAAGTCAAGGGAAATGCTTGCACTCTCTGAGTACATTATAAGAAATAGTTTGTCATAAACTTAAAATTAAATAATTTCAAGTAAGAAGTTTAATAATAGATATTATATGGTTATGAAACTGACAGGGAAAATATCATGAAAAAATCCAATTGTTTGTATCATATAAACATTATAATCCCCAACAACACAACTCAGTGCGGCAAAACAGACATGTTTACAGTACAATACAGACTAAATAATTCAGCAAAGAGCATGTTTCCCAACGGAAAAATGCTCAGCTAGGTGCAGCTAGGTGGTTTACTAGCCTCCAACCAAAGGCGAGGCAGCAATTATGTTATGTTCAGTGATGCATACTCCACTGATGATTTGATTATCATAGCGTTTATGTACGAATCATGTTTACAAACACTGACACAGATTACGGTACGTGGGAGAGTGGCGGCCTTACGCTGAGAGTTTAGTGGAATTACATCCTCATTCAGAAGGAGGTTGAGTATTTGGAGCAATAGCAGATTTCAAGTGCCATCGGAAGACTCAAACTAGACTCACTCAAAGAGGGGAAATTCCAAGATAGCCCAGTTTAGCCTTTATACAAATCCCAAAAGACAAACAACTATTTAGGTTGTTCTTGTGTCCTTTGTGGTGTAGCAGTTTTCATCCAATGACATCCAGTGACAATCTCCCATCTCAACAGCTATGTAAACTCTATTTAACTAATGATAGAGTGTGGTGGAATAGACTTGGGTAAACAAAACAAACCACACTGGTATCTGTCTGATGTTATGTTGCAACCCAAATATAACAGGACACACGTATCTGTGAAGCAAATCGGGCTGAAAAAGACAATTACTATTTATTACCAATTCCCAGTCATCTTTATGACTACATTATTAATTGTGTCACCTATAAAATGTAACAGAAGTGGAATGAACAATTCCAGATTCAAAAATGACATCTTATTAATGCTGGTTTTGGCCAAAAGTCCAAATACACTGGATTGAATACAATTTTTGTGCTGTCATAAGCATCACTGTGGTAATCTAAAGGTCTCAGTAGTCATTCTGTTATATCGTAAGTTGTAAAGTATGGTAGAGATTAATTCCAGTGCAAAAGCCACTGCCCAGCTCTGTTTTTTCTGTTTATTTCTGTCTTTTTTTGCGCCTAACAAAAAGCTTCACTATCTAGTGTGTTTTGTGACAATGGTGCATTTGTAGACCTTTAACATCCACAATAAAGCCGCCATTCAGGCAGACAATAAGCTTTTTGATGCCTCTCCAGTAAAATAATATTTTTGCAACAGAATACAATGAGTGCTGCTGGTTCCAAAGAGCTCTATGGAAAAACACGGATGGACATTAAATTAAGACTAAATTAAGACTAGTGATACTAATACTAATGTACTTAATTTTAAAGAATGTTTTTCATCAGCTGGGATTTGTTAACGTATGCTTTTAATGCCTCTACATGATAATTGCTGGTAGATATGAATGATAAGAAGAATTAATATGACCTAATCACCAATTCTGTGTCTAATAAAATGGCTAATGCTGCTGACAGAGGCCCATTCATGGGTATAAAAACAAAATAAGTGCTCACATGCTCTGCCTCACATGTGGCTCACATCCTGTTGGCATCAGGGAGGGAAGTCAGTTCAAATATCCCAGTTGTAAATGGGCATTAAATTAGTTAAACTGATATTTTGTTGATCTCAGACAGAGTTGACCACTGAACAACTGAACTGGAGTGAACTCAAATCAGAAACCAAAACAGACGACACCAGTAAAAACAAAGTGCAGAGAGGGACTCAACGAAAGAGAACAAGATCCTGATGGATATGCGTGTGTGTGCGTGTGTGTGTCCTAAGATATTTTACAGTACAGTATCACACCAATGTACAGGAAAAAAACAGTCCCCTTCGTGACACACACGCACACACACACTGACTAAAAAGCTGAACTATAAAAAAATACACTTGTGGGTGGGAACAGATGTACGGCTAACCAAATAAACAGCTATGTTGAAAAAAGCCCAAATTAGGTTTACACACAATGTAAGACTGAAGACACATACAATTTGACACATGCTTGCAGGAAACTCCCCCCAACTCCTGTATAAAAACATACTGTAGTTGCCCCCTGTTTCTCTCACATACATTGTTATCCATCACTGAATGACATGCAAATTCAAATACAGCTAAAATGTACTCGCAATTATCAGCATGCGCATCTGTGACAAACAAAAACAGGACAATAACATAGTGAGGAGGGCAAATGGCAATAAAACAATGAGTATGAGACATCTGGGAGCGGATGGGAGCTTGATTCTGCTGGAAATCTGACTCAGACTGTCTGTAACCTCCCCCCACTCCACACATGGACCAGTCAGACACCCAGTTAACCTTAAAGGGGACCGGGCATGGCATGCCATGATATCTGGGTATGAAGGGTGAAACACTGCTCTCTTCTTCTGTATATTAGATTATTATTACTATGTGCACATTGATGAATTGCAGAACTCAGGAAATGCGGAAATGCCTACACGGGCAAATCAAACAGTAAAAAAGAGTTTTGTTGTGTTGAATGTTTAGAAAATGAAGGAGTGAGGCAGACAGGTCCCACAACCGACACACATCTCCATCCTCGCCATGGTGATGTGTTACATGGTGTGTGTTCGGTGGAAAGTCCGTTACGGGTGATGTAAAAACAGAAATTCCCCAAGAGATGCGCTCGTTCACTGTCCCCACCACAAAGCGGTTGTTTGGGTCAGTCAGTCACTCTCATACTATTCTGACTCTTATCTGCTCCCACGGTGACAGCCATCTTAATAACATAAGAAATAAACAAATAAATAAAAACAACGTGAGACCATAATCTAACGTTACACGCGGCCGCGCACGAGCTACTAGCATTTAACAATTTCGTTTGTATTGAATTCAAGTTGTACAAAAAAAAACACACACACACGCACAAAATAACCAGGCCCGATGACAAAAACGACGAGTGTTTTTTTTGTGACCACTCACGTACAAACAGCGTTTAAAGTGTAAACAGAGAGAAGCTAACAGTTTGATTAGCAAACCGTCGTCTTACCGTTTGGGGTGACTTCCCTTCTTCTTCTGCTCTGTTCCAGCCCGTAGAAACAAAACCCACTATTCTCATATTCTCCCTCGCTGCCCGGGGGAGCGGTCGCACAGACGCCGTCACTGCGCTGAAGGCTCCGGTGAAGTCGCTGCTGGTCAAGCGGACTCAGTCCCCCAGTCGCTGTCCAGCTCCACACGCCGATAGCTGGACGCAGCTGTCTGAGTCTGACAGGCGGCAGCACCAGTGACACTAGCACGCACGCGCACGAGCAGCGGCGGGAGGCGCGTCCAACCCGAGCGCGAGTTTCCGGGTTCGGCGTGCACGCTCCGGGCAGACGCATTAAAGACGGTAATTCTAACTGAAAGTTCGTCTTTCAAATTCAAACAACGGTGGCGCTTTCTCCCCTTTTCTCATTCTGTACACATGTTGAAAGGTGTTGCCGATAATCCGCTTATCATAGCATGGCCTTAATGGCGGTTACCACCAGTGGTTATTGTGATGTTAGCTTGTTGTAGCATGTTGTGACACATTAACGTAATTTGGGTATATGGTGTACATCTTTCATGGTTAAAGTGAATAGATGCAGAGAATGAGGCGGATGTAAATACTGGTATAAATTGTCATCTAGCGCCCCTTGCTGGATGAGCATAAGACTTACACGTCATTGCAGGATATACTATCGAGATTTATTGTCAACTAAGGTAGGTTTGATTTGTAATGTCTTAAAACGAAGCTAGTTTTGATTATGACCTGCATCACAATCCATGACCTTAGTTTTCTCATCACCCAAACTGTTACGTTCCTGGATTTCACAAACATGTTTGTCTTCTTCCCGAACCCCCTTGGGGTCATGACCTATGGCAAGGAACTGTTGTGTGTTGTGCCAGTTTGCCTTGACAGAAATTAATTAAGATAAACAAGGTCCCCTGATTATGAGGCATCGATAGTGACAGTATAATATAGAATGTAGAACAGTCATAGCACTGCATATGTATGGGGGGTGACCCACCAACTGCAGCAATGGCAGCAGTGCCCCTCTGTGTCCCAATGCAGTTTTAGTCTTGTGTTGCTTTTTTCTCTAATTTAAACCTATTTGCCTTTTTTCCATGGAAAACTTTTTACAGCTGTGAGTCGGAAACCACCAGTGATCATGTTTCTGTGTACGCAGTTGGAAACCGGAGGTGATTGGGCATGATGGGTTTTAGGCCCTAAATGAATATTTTCTTACTAAAAGTGATCTCTGTCCATATAAATCTTACATCTTTCACCGTAATTACAAATTCTTTGCTTTGGCCCTTTATGTGTCATACATATGTGTCATGACCATGCTCTTCAGCATTTTTTCCTGGTATATTATTTGCATATTTG
This sequence comes from Trinectes maculatus, assembly GCA_016785345.1. NCBI lineage: Eukaryota > Metazoa > Chordata > Actinopteri > Pleuronectiformes > Achiridae > Trinectes > Trinectes maculatus. Next base: position 360,247 of record JAFBJQ010002838.1, read on the forward strand.
GGCAAAGCTGCATGTGTCAGGCTTTCATCCATACATGTTTTGATTTTGTTTATTTAAATATACTCTCTTATTTCTGTTTGTTTTCACTTAGTGATTCCTGCATTGATTGTTGTAGTCAATCAAGTAGTCATATACGCCTGCCTTTCTGTAAAGCACCAACCTTTACAACAACAGACATGTTGATTTATCATTGCGCAAAGCTCAGATGTAACTAGAAACCTTATCACTGGCTGCATTCAAATCATATGTCCTTGTAGTCATACCACTTAGTCCTCTAACACCATACCATGATATTTCACACGTATGAACACCTGTGCAATAATTTAATATAAACTGTGAAAAAAAACACGTATTATAGACATTAAGTGGTTTTCTTCAAAGGCCTTTGTGTTGCACTGTATGTGCATTTGTTGCTTTTATTGTGCAGTTAACCTTTATCTTACAGGTTGGACCCAACATAATCTTATTCGTGCGTATTCCTTACACAACTCACCAGCTCGGGTACACGGTGTACCGGGTACTGACATATATATATATATATATATAAATATGTGTCTGTGATGCCTCCTCTGCATCGCTTCCAGTGCTGTCCTCAAACAACCTTTCTCGCGGTGCCGCGGCGGGGCGCTCTTTCCCCCGTGACTCGTTCGAAAGGCCAGTGAGAGGAAAGAAAAAGTGACGCACAGAAAAGGGGCTGGCGGTGTGGCGCCGTACACAAGTCTGTCTCTCCCATTCATGCACAGTGTGCCAGTAGTCGTCCCGGACCGCCGAGCCGTGCCACGTCCGCGTCAAAACAAAGCTCTGCGCTCTCAGACTGGGCATTAAAGGGTCGGTGAGTATCAGACCTCCATTTTTAACGCGTGTCTCCGTGTCTTTCTGCAATGTTTGGAAGTAGCAAACATGGCTGCAGGGACACTGAGAAGAAAAAAACCCCAGGGAAGTTAGCTAGAACCGTGTTTCTGTGCGGTGTTTACACGATGCGGCGGCGGTGGCTTTATTTTGTAGCAGGCAGGAAGTGAGCGGGCAAACGTTGACATGTGAAAGTCAAAACTAGATTGTAGCCAGTTGCAATCACAGGCGGGACATAGACGAAACCTTGTCTTATTAATGTGTACAAGAAATGTTTCCCCCATTGTGACCTGAATTATATGATTGAATTGAGACGTGCGATTGTCATTCTCCCCATAACACGAATGTAGGCAAAAGTCCAAGTAAAGGTCATTCAGTGACAACCATCTACACACACGCAGCTCTGTTTCCAAGTTGTTGTTATTTTTTTTTACAGCATAGTAAGTGTGCTCTTCACAGTGTATCATACTATAACATAGTAGTAAAATGTAAAGGAGACGATGTGTGAAAATGTCACCTGCCAGTGAAGGTCAATAAAAGCAGCTGGATTGTCAGGGTGTACCATCTGGAAGAGCTTTATAAATACTACTTACAACATAATGACAGTATTCACACGTGTCCGTAAAAATCTGGGAATGTAGATGAATATATATGTAATATACTTATAATGACAATGGTGGTTGCACACTACTGACCTAATTTCACACAGACCACGTGGGCAGGACGTAATCTGAATTTTCTGTTTGTGTGTGTGTCAGTATTATGTGTTGGTGGGGTTTTGAAATGTTTGGAATTTGCATTTGGACAAATGTTTGTATGAGGTAGGTGATGTGACGTTTACTGCCTGGGTCATGGTGCAGCTCGTGTCATGTGTATGCATACATATATGTGTGTGTGGGGTGTATGTTATGTTTTGATGATTATCAACAGCTTCAAAATAGTGAAAATGGAGACACGCTGATTCAGTAATATGTAAAACAACAGCTTTAGCAACAATGGGAATTGCCGGCTGCACAACGAGGAACTGTGTGCACTGTTTCCAGTTTCACCGGTAGCTAAGCGGCGCAGCGCTGCGACCTTTCCCCTAGTTTCTGCAGCAGAGAGTAGATCATGTGATGCTGGAGAGTAGGTGGGGGAAGGGACTGGCTGCTGAAGTACGGATCTGTGGATGCTGCTCCCTCAGACGCATGGAAGCCGAGGAATATGTCCTCCTTTCATTGTGTTGTCCTTTAAATGAATTAAAAACAGACCCACATTTATAAAAAAGACACTGATTCTCATAATTTGAGCAGAGTCTAGTGGGATACGCTTTGGCTTGGCAGTGAAAATGTAATGGTCATGGGATGCAAATTTTAGGTCTCCACGGGGACATACGTTTTTCAGGCAATGCTGTCATCGATGTAAGCGTTTCCTCGTCATTTTAGGCAGGCACTTCATTTGTATGCTTGCTTGGTGTTTGTTTCTGACAGCAATTTAGAGCAAAGGAAAACAGCAGCTACCTCTCAAGGCCACAGACACAGTGTCCATTCAGCTGGTGGTTTATAATCATCATTTCGTCTCCACTATCCCCGGCCAACTCACACATTAAAATGTGTACAATAATACATTGAAGTTACTTGTGGATAAGAGAAAATTATGTCTGAGATTTTGCAGTTTGAATCAGAGTGCCATATGCACAACTGCTTAATGTAAAAAAAATAACAATAGTATTATTAACTACTGTTTGTAATATAAGATATAAGCACTCACAGTTTCATTAGAGCAAGTCATGAGATTGACTAGGTTAGTTTTATACAGAGACTGAAAATACTTTTCAATTGATATCACAAAATGGACAAATGGATAATTGCTGGAATGAGGAGGGTTATTTTTCCTCTCATCCCTGCTGCTTAAAATGTCATTCAGCTTCCTCCTGCATTGTGTTAATTAAGGAAACTTACATACACATTATTGATAAAGTGTAATCAATCTGATCATTTAATGTGCATCAGCACACCTGCCACACCTGCCACACCTGCCACTCCTGCCTAACCAGTTCAGAGATGGGTAATTGTAAAATGCAGTCACCTCTTGTTGTGGTGTTAGTTTTCATATAGGTTATATTGGTAACTGTTAACAAAAACATGCCTGTCAAGCTGATTTAGGAAGGATAGCGCTTTGTTCACAAGTTTCTAAAAGAAGGCCATGTAGCTTTTGTGAACACTGACGTGCGAGTAGGGAATAATGTTGCTTTGGATACTCTCTGTGTGTCTGGTGTTATGTCATTAAAAACACCCTTAGGTTTCAGTTCTGTCTCACATGATAGTTAGCAGATAGTTCTGACGCACAGTCAAATGATTATGCTACAGTTATGCAGGTGACTGTTGATCACTAAAAACAAAATATCACTCGCTCGGCCCGAGACAGTATCAAGACCAAGCTGTGTATCTGCTTAAACCAATTAACCTTGGGACTCTGGGAAGCTGAAGTGTTGTTGACGACTATTGATTAAAAGAAAATGTGACAGGAGCTGATCACTGTATACAGTATCAATGTGAATTCTGGGGAGCATTCACGTGATGTCGTCGGAGTCTGGAGGGAGCAGGGACCACCAGACGTGCTGAAAACTCTTATCGTCTCAACTCCTGCGTCAGTGATGACATCACGTCACTATCATCAGTGACCTAGTGACATGACATCAGTGACGTGTCATCAGTGGCATATCAGTAACATCAGTGGCATGTCGTTTTTCTTTACTTACTCTTGCACTTCTCTTTCCTTCAGTGACCCTGCACTGTAGTAGTCACCATGGCAGAAGCGCATCAGGCGGTGGCCTTCCAGTTTACTGTCAGCCCTGATGGCATTGACCTACATCTGTGCCATGAGGCTCTACGGCAGGTTTACCTCTCCGGCCTTCACTCCTGGAAGAAAAGGTTCATTCGCTTCAAGGTGTGAGGAATTTGACGTGTGCAACAATAAAGTCCAGAGAGTAGTACACGAGGGATTTTGTAAATCTTTGACTCATGCTGTGACAAACAGCCTCTGTTGATTCCTGTTCTCAGAAAACAGTTACTTAGTAAACAACAGCACAATAGCCTGAGTAAAAAGGCGGCTTTATTTACTGATTGCTGTCCAACTGTAAGTGTTGTTTGTTGCGTAACATGAACGCACTCGTACTAGAAGGTCACCTACTCTCACACAGTTACAGTCACCCTCCTGTGTGCTCTTTGTGCCGTAGCCTTTAGCCTAGTTGTCTGTTTACACACAGTCAGGCATTAAGTCATTAAAATCCAAAGACGTGCCAGTATTTTCAGTCTTTTACCTTTGTTTAGGTCTTGTAATTATGGTTAACAGACATGTATAAGCGGGAATGGTACAAAATAAAATGATATCACCCGATGGTAAAAATTGAAAGACCTCTGTAACACTCCAAACCCCTGCCCCTTGGTCTACCTTTCTACAGAATGGGGTGATGACTGGTGTGTACCCAGGTAGCCCTGCTGGATTTATGGTAGTGGTTGTGTCCTACATGTCCTACAACAAATATAAACAGCTGGATCCCTCTCTGGGGTTGATAGCCAGGCTTGGTCAACACATACCTATCAGGTAAGACCACTGGTATCTTTATGAATGTTTAAAAATTCTTGTTTGTTGGCCACGTTAAAAAACAAGAGACACGGAAGAGCTGTGTGCATGTCTGAATGAAAGATGTTACTTCTTTAAAAATTCAAAGTAATGGTAATGTACTATTTACTGAAGGTATCAAGGAGAAAATTATTTGGTTTGCTTCCTCAGGCCTTCTATTGAAATACCTCCAGTGTATTTGCAGACAGTTATGTTGTTGATTTGAATGAGGTCATTAGTTTTTCACCGCCCCTCAACTTAATGATTGTTGATAATGTTAACCGTCTTTGTCCTAATAAAGCACTCATCAAGACTGCTGGGGATTTTCCCTCGGGACAGAGGAGTGTGTGTGTTACGGTGTTGCTAAGCTTATAACAGCATTTTAAAGTTAATAACTCTTGGCAACGATAAAAGAGTTTCATCATTTTAAAGGTGTTAGGTTAGAGTAGTGTTAGACTGATTGAGGGATTTACTGTTGACATATGACTAAGCCATACAAATCTTCAACACTCTTGTTTAATAACAGGTTTCATATGCTTCTGCTATATTCTCTCATATCCCTCTGTGTCTGTGACCTAGTCTCACTGTACTTGTTTCCCATTTTTTGTTCACAGCCGATACATGTCTACAGACACCCAGAGGATTGTTGGAGGAGTTCTGGTGGGCACAGGCCTGTGGGTCACCATAATCATGATTATGAGGAATGTCCTTAAGTGCCTGTTGTCATGGCATGGCTGGATGTACGCACGCCATGGCTCTGTGTCCTGGTCTGCTCGAATGTGGATGGTAAGTCGATGAATGTGCTCCTCTGTTCAAGTCACCAAATGATGCCCTTTTTGCCCCCACATATGGAAGAATGCGATGGTCTAATATATGGCAGACTGAACTGACGGGAATTCTCGAAATGTAACAGGGTTTTTATTACTCTTATTTGCTGCGTTGCATTAGATTTTAATTATAGTGCATTAATAAACACTTGTGCACTGGTTTCATATGTAAGTTAAATTTCATTAATAAAGTAAAGTCTTGTTGTATCAAATACCAAGGTACAATTGAATAGTTTTTTTTTGCTTAACCCATTGGTTACATATTTGCACTTTTGCCTCATTATCTGAACACACACATGCTTTAAATTCTGTTTGCTCTCTGCTCTCTTCTATATCTGTTCCTCTTGTTTAGTTATTAGTGAAGGTGTTCTCTGGAAGGAAACCAATGCTGTATAGTTTCCAGAACTCACTGCCACGGCTACCTGTTCCCTCTGTAAAGGGCACCTGCAGAAGGGTAATCCCCACCTGTCATATAATAATATATAATAATTTTCTGTTTAAACCAGTGCTTTGTTTATCAGACTTAGATCAAATTTTACAGAAATTCTGATAATTATCATTCTTTTTCTTTCTGTTGAGATAAAAATGTATCTATACAGTTAAACAATATTAGGCGTATCTCTCTGTGTTCCTGATGAGCCGCTAATGTTGCGGTAGCCACGGCAACAATGGCGTCCATGCCAATTTAAGGAAACAATAGGAAATATAAACAAGGTGTTTTAGGCATGTCAGGTGTGGAGTTTTCTGGGGGAGTAAAATGACTGCAGATTCTTTGTAAATTAGTAGATCTACTACATGTATATAAAAAGTTATGTAATATGCTTCACGTCTGCGTTTGTAGTACCTGGAGTCAGTGCGTCCACTGATGGATGATGAGCAGTTTGAACGAATGAAGGGGCTGGCAAAAGACTTTGAGAAGAACCTGGGACCCAGGCTGCAGTGGTACCTCAAGCTCAAGTCATGGTGGTCCTCCAACTATGCAAGTCAAAAAGACTTTTCTTCCTTTTCTTTCCTCTTTGCAGTTTTGTCACAGTTTGCTCTGCACCGAGTCAGCTTTAAACTGTCAAGAAAAGCAGTGTGTGCAATAGTCTTCTCTCCCACTCTCTGTGTTGCACAGGTTAGTGACTGGTGGGAAGAGTATATTTACCTCAGAGGTCGTGGGCCCATCATGGTAAACAGCAACTATTATGCCATGGTAAGACGTCCTATCGGTGTCTTAGACAATTAGTCAATGTTTTGCTTGAATGTTGAGCAACAAGATTGTCTGTTTAGGTTGTGATTGATTTTTGAAGATATGTGTTTGTTTTTTGTTGACACTAGAGTAAATTCTCAAAGCAGTTAATACTTAACTGTTATATGACAGTTCTAAAACTTCTGTGTGTGAATATATAGTGCATGACTACAATAACAATCTAGGTATTGATAATACAGCAGAATTACATTCTTTTTTGCCATTTAAGAATCACGTTATATGTTAGTTTTCTTTAGGACAGTGTAATGTTAAGATGAAATGTGACTGATTATTGATCATTATTATTTTTCCCCAGGATTTCTTGTATGTGTTCCCCACCTCCATCCAGGCAGCCAGGGCAGGTAATGCCATCCATGCCATCATGCTCTACAGGAGAAAACTGGACAGAGCCCAGATCAAACCAGTGAGTACAGTGCTGTTTTCCAGTGTTCATTTCTAACACGATTTTGTTGAAACTTGGTTACTATTTGTCCAAGATCTAATATCAATAATTAGTAGTGTCTGACCACAATAACCCCATGTAAGTTTCCACAGTTATACTCATGATTATGTTTTTTATTTATATAGCTGTTATCAGTATTTGTCTTTTATGTTTACAATGACAGCTGCATATCTTTTGCGATCAGTGTTCACAATGTTCTTGTGTATTTAAAGTAATTGTTAACTAAAGACTCACCCGTGATGAGCTTAAAGTTCATCCTTGATCACCAGCTCACAAGCATGAATCATGGTGAACAAAGCCTAATGAATACTGCCGGTTTTACAACTGTATGATAATTTCCTGTACTCCTGTGAGTGCTTTTCCTTCATCAGACTGCATGATGCTTTAAATGCTAATTCTTTTTGCCTTTGCATTATACTGCCACACACTCTACAACATGTTGAACAAACACATACTGATCTCTGATTGTGCACACATATATATATATACAGACACCAGTGCATGAGCTTGCTCTGTTGCACACTTACATTCAGTTGTCTCTGTTACTGTTTTGTCCCTATCGCTGTCGGACACCGCGTTAGATATACTTGCTGGCGAACAAGGTTCCTCTGTGTTCGGCTCAGTGGGAGCGTATGTTTAACACCACCCGCGTCCCTGGTTTGGAGACAGGTAAGAGGAGGGCATATCTCAGCCATGCCCTCTGACCCCCTATGCTATGACCCTAGCCGCTGCCATTGCAACATCAAATGGAAACCCTGACTCTTAGGCTCATTATCAACAGCACAACCCACCCTGAAACACTCCTGCCTCTCGTTGTCTTTGAATGTGTATAAATATTCAGATTCGTTTTATGTGACACTTTTTTTTAGGCTAAAGCTACCCCCATTTTATTTCATATCCAACCTTCACATCAGGGTTTTGCTGGTGGCAATGAGCCAAGAGCCACAGGTTTCTGGACCCTGCTCATTCCTCCTTTTCAAGCAGCTTTCTGCAGCAATCTCCTGCTCCTTAAGACTGCCTTCCCTTTCCACTTCATCCACGCGCCTGTCCCTGTACATGTGTGTGTCTACTGCTGTTCTCTTGGGATTTTAGTGAATTAGTTTGTCATCTTTGTGTTTGACTCTCCTCTTTTGCTTTTCAGCTCATGCTCCTACACACTATTCCCATGTGCTCAGCCCAATACGAGCGTATGTTCAACACCACTCGTGTCCCAGGTGTAGACACAGGTAGAGTCCTTAGCAATGCTCCCTCCTCCACACTACTCCTCTCATACTTCTCCCTGGGACATGCTGTTCCAATGTTTTGTAATTGGAAATATGTAGTGTAACATCAATGAACTAATAATGCATGTGTGCTGGTCCATGCATATATTATTAAGGACTAAACCTGCATGTAATTGAAAGCTAGTGTTTGAATTAAGATGGTGATAAATTATGACCTTGTAAAACCTGTGAATGTTAAACACTGCTAGGCACAGTGCCAGGTTTACTAAGTAACCCATGAGTCACATAGTGACATATAATAATCACCTGTAATCCAGGGTAATGATTATAGGAAGAAGTAAATATGATATGTTGCAGCCTCCAATTAATGGAAGGACTCAGTTCTACAATGAAGACAAGAACTTGATAAGCATCAAACCCCAAACCAGGAATTGTATGAGAAAAGTCATTAAATGCAGTGTTGTGTGATTTTTAAAAAATACTATTTTACATACATATATACATACATACATACATACATACATACATATATATATACATACATATGCACACGCGTACGCGTGTATATACAGTATATACAAGGAGTTGGTAATGTATATGTGGAGCACCAGAGGAAAAGTAGTCTAGTATTACCGGGATATGAGGTTGTTGTTTTTGGGGTTGTTCCTAGTTCCTTTGTGTACTTGTAAGAAGGACAATACTTGTTTGAACATTGTTAACATCACACAACATGGAAATATTTGTATCCAAGCTGCAGACAACCTTTTGAAATTGGTTGTACACAATGATGTTCAAACAATTGTTGTCTCATTTCATTGTATTCCAAACCACTGCTCTGCCCAAATTACTTTTCCCTTTCATCTCACTTCCTGCACATCCCATTTCAAGCTGCTGCAGTTTTTTTTAACTGAGTCCTTCCTTTTCATTTAATACTTTAATTTGAGTTTTTATACCCTTCAAATACATATACTGTATATATCATTAAAAAACAAAAACACTAAGACAAATAAAACAAAAATACCAGTAAATAGTAAATATTTTTGATTACAACATGAATCAGGAATCATATCATTTTACTCCTCACTCCTAACTTTTGCAGCCACAAAATTATAATTGAATATAATCATAAAAATATTAGATGCACCAAATACAGTTATATGTGCAAACTCTACATTCCTTAAAAAGAAAAAATATCCCCAGCATTTAATTAATGGTTAATAATAATAATGGCCTTCCTGACCACTGATCCCTGTCTCCCAGACGTCCTTCAGCACATGAATGAGAGCAAACACATAGCTGTGTACTACAAGGGCCGTTTCTATAAGGTGTGGATGTTCTATGATGGACGGCTGCTGTTGCCACGGGAGATAGAGCAACAGATGGAGAGGATCTTGGCAGACAAGTCTGAGCCAATGCCAGGAGAGGAGTATCTAGCTGCACTTACTGCAGGGGAGAGGTGGGTGGAGCTGTTGATAGAACTGACGAGGCCACACAGTTTAAATATTGCGTTGCACAAAACAGGAAGCAAAGAATGACTATGCATAGATATAATGGCGGTTAGAGAAGTCATATGTTTACAAACATACAGTGGCCATTTTCTGATCTTATACATTCTGCAGAACCCCATGGGCTAAGGCCCGTGAAGCCTACTTCAGCCGGGGAAAGAACAAGCAGTCCCTGGACGCCATTGAAAAGGCAGCCTTCTTTGTAACCCTCGATGAAAGCGCGCAGCGCTACGATTCAGACAATCCAGTCAAGTCTCTGGACAGCTACGCCAAATCCCTGCTCCATGGACATTGCCATGACAGGTGTGACAGATGCTGCTGCTGATTATCAAAGACTGTGTTGCAAGAGTTCATTTATAAATAAAGGTGTTTATATTTGTTTCCCTGCAGGTGGTTTGACAAGTCCTTTAACCTGATTGTGTTTAAGAACGGCACCATGGGACTGAATGCGGAGCATTCCTGGGCAGACGCCCCAATCATCGGTCATCTGTGGGAGGTACGTCAGTCAAGTTTAAACCGCCATCTAATTATCACAGTATCCCTTAATTGTGAGTCAGTATTTCAGAGGAAATTACAGCATGGTTGACTTTCTAAAAATCATCAATCTGCATGAATACGTTTTAAAAAGAACCAGAAAGGAAGACTTATTTGTGATCTGCATAATGTAGGTCATTGTCAGCTTTTAACTCACCAATCCAGCAGAAACGTTTGTGTTCAAGGTCAAACTTTGTTCCTTTACTTTTCATGAACTCAGCTTTTTTTGACAGAATCAAAACTCACGGTCCCTTTGGTCATGTTTAGTAACAAATAGTACCCTTAACCTAACCTATCAAAGTATAAGTCTTTCAAGGCAGAATACAAATCTACTCACTATGTGTCTGCTGTTCAATTAGTCTGTCATATTAAAACATCATTGTTTTTTGCAGCATGTACTCAGCATGGACCCCGTTAAACTTGGATATACGGAGGATGGCCACTGCTGTGGGGAACCCCATCCTAACCTGCCTGGTCCTCAGCGGCTGCAGTGGGACATCACCACTGAGGTATGTATATTCACAGGCCTTGGCTTCCCTCTGCTGGTAGCATCAACAATATACACCAGCGGTAGTGTTTTTAACACTTAGATTTGAGGTTTATAGATGCTTGCCGCATAGTGTATATTTGAAACAAAATAGTCATATCAGTTTAAAAAGTGAATTGCATAATATTCATAAGTTCATAGCTTTATTAACAATAATAATAATAATAATAATAAAAAACGCTATTTGTTATGATTATGATCGGTGATGCTTCATCAGTTAACACGTCACTGTCATTTTGTCTAGTGCCAGGATGTCATCCAGAGCTCTCTGACGGTAGCCAGGGCTCTGGCAGATGATGTGGACTGTCACATTATCCCCTTCACTGACTTTGGAAAGGGTCTAATTAAGAAGTGCCGCACGAGTCCTGATGCCTTCATCCAGATTGCCCTACAACTGGCACATTACAGGGTCAGTACATTCATCTTATGGTTTCGCTCAACATTTTCTAACTTAGCCTTTGCACTTGTATGAATTTATTTATTTATCTGTTGTTGTCTCTTACATGCTTACATGCATGACTTATAAATTTAGGTATAAATATCAACAATTTGTTTTTGGAGGGGGGTATTTAATATGGAGGCATATTATTTCGCTTATGAATATTGTTTTATTATGTTATGTTCCATGATTTCACATCAATAAAATGTTTTCATGTTATGTGGCAAAGCCTAAATTCAACGCAGAAACGCTACTCTTAAATTCCAACAGAGGGCAGTCACAACCTAACTGAAGACCAATACACAGTGAATGCTGTAATGTGAACAGTGTGTAGCTGCAGTTTGATGCTGTAATTATTAATTGTTTGTTTTAACAGGACAAAGGGAAGTTCTGTTTGACATACGAAGCCTCCATGACGCGTTTGTTCCGTGAGGGCCGAACAGAAACCGTGCGCTCCTGTACAGTGGAAACCTGTGCCTTTGTTCGATCCATGATCAGAGATGAGACAGTACGTTTTCTCAACAGCAAGGCATCACACTTGTAGACACGATACTACTTTTAGTCACTGATCCGGCAAATTCTATTTCCTATTTGTCTCTTTTCCTGTTCGTCCAGAGAGAAGAACGCCTTAAGTTGCTCAAACTGGCAGCTGAGAAGCACCAAAATATGTACCGCCTGGCTATGACAGGAAAGGGCATTGATCGCCATCTTTTCTGTCTCTACGTGGTTTCCAAATATTTGGGAGAAGACTCGCCTTTCCTCAAAGAGGTATGAACTATTATTCTAAATTGTTGTGCGATTTCTGCTCCTAAAGTTGTCACAATGATCCTTGTTTGTTGTGTGTTTGACTTGTTTGTCCGTTTGACTCAGCAAACCTGCGTTGTTAATCAACTGTAACTGTACATCAGTTCATTATACAGAAATGGAAATGGGAGAGGTTTGCACTCTGTCTAATACAATAAATCTTATTCTGCGACTACTGAATTAAGTCTAAGTTCCCTTTATGTTAAGGTCCTGTCCGAGCCGTGGAGGCTGTCCACCAGTCAGACTCCTCTGCAGCAGGTCGACCTGTTTGACCTGGTCAGACACCCTGAATATGTGTCTTCCGGAGGTGGATTTGGTCCGGTGAGTTACCAGTTTTCCATTAACTTTTAAAGAATGATCGCAGTTCTCTGGCAAGTGATAAATTTGAAGTGATGGGTCTGAAATATTTGTACATGTTCACCAAGGGTTGCTATTTGCATAATGTGACCAGTTTCAATGTACATCTTGAATTAGGAAGTAAAGCATCTATTTGTGCATTTAAAATTTTGTGATTCTACTTGAGAAACATCTCACGGCTCTTTTTCTACTCCTTGTGTCTAAAAGGTGGCTGATGATGGTTATGGTGTCTCCTACATCATTGTTGGTGACAACCTCATCAACTTCCACATCTCCAGCAAATATTCAAGCTCAGAAACTGTAAGTTCACCACTCTTTCATCCAATTGAGATTATTCTCTGTCGACTGTTTTATACAGACACTTATGAAAATCTTCTTCCCTCCCTATTTGTAGGACTCTCATCGTTTTGGTGCCAACATCAAACGGGCCATGCTGGAAATTCTTGATCTCTTCCATCTTGAGAAGAAAGCTAATTGATTGCTTTTCTTCTTTCCTCTATGTGGCGTGGAAAAACATTATTTGTTTGAGGAGTTGTTGGAGTTGGGTTATTTTAAGCTTTTACGTGATGTTATTTAGGAAAGGATGATTGAGAAGTATTTGGAAATATTGCTGTTAATGTTTGTGATGCTTTTATGTGTACTGTATGTATAGGCAGGGGAAGAATCTGGTGGTAGTGGGTACAGGTTGTGCATAGATCGTAATTTCAATTCACAGCTCAAGTTCGCCTCTCTGGCCACTTGGCCACTGCTCCCATAAACAGTCATTGGAGAATGCAGGCATTCCTAAGAGTACCGTAATGAAGTTTCTTCTTGCATCCTTATTTAAAAACCACATGTAACTGGCCAAAGCAGCAACCTTGATGCATAATAGAACAAACGCATGTGTGCTGTCCATTCATTTCACATGGCTTAGATTCAGTAATGAGTTAAATTGGTAAGGGTGAACACAACATATAATAATCTTCTACCTGCTAAATGATGATGAACTAGTGAAGTTGGCAGAGATGTTCCTACTGTCTGACCATTACATCACCATTGCAGTCCTGACTAAAGTGCATAACCGATGTGTTTCTTTTTTTTTAGCTGCAATGGTTTTGTGATGTAACGACATGGTAGTGATGATGCGTGCATGGTTTTTGTGGTTAATGTAAAAAGGAAGAAAGGGAGGAGTGTTGGAGGGTTTGAGACGGAGAGCAAATCTGTGTCACCTCAGTAAGAAACATTTCAGCTAATGGATTGTTCAGAAGCTTCATCTCATGTTTGAATGAGACTTTAAGTCCAGAGGTGGTACGTTTTACCAGTTTTTGTCTTTTGTGTTATGAATGTGATTTCCCCTAGCTCCATTGTTTAAAAACCACATGTAACTGGCCAAAGCAGAAAACTTGATGCAAAACAGAACAAACGCATGTGTGCTGTCCATGGCTTAGATCCAGTAATGACTTAAATTGGGTAAGGGTGAACAGTTGTGTCCAGTAATCTTATATTTGCTAAATCCTATGGAAGTACAATTGATTATCAAGAACTAAAGGAAATGCAGCTTTATTGGAAAAGTGTCCCTGTGCCAGTTGTGATTCTGGATACCAATACAGAAGACAAGTAATGTTCCTATTGTCTAACCAATGGATCACCAGTACAATCCTGACTAAAGTGCATAGCCAATGTATATTTTAGGCTTTCTAGGTGCTATGGTTTTGTGATGTCACGACAAGGGGGTGATGTTGATGTGTGCATGGTTTTTATACTCAGGTTTTACTAAAGTGGCCTAGTTTTCTGCAGCATTGAAGATTAGTGCTTACGCCGGCGTGTATATGTAGAAGTAGAAGATAAAATGCAGTACAATGCAACGAACATTAAGTTTGCTGTTAATAGTGGCAGCGCAGAGTTTGTCTTTAGGGCGAATATGAGGCAATATATTGACGACGCAGTTTTTTTTTTGAGTTTCTTGTGTATAAAAGGGTTGGATAACTGTACATTACCACTGTTGTGTGCTCATTGACTGGCCGTTTAGTTCAAGTTCACCGGTTCTTAATTACATCGGTCGCCTTTTCTCAGTTTAAGTCTCCGCTTATTAACTTAAATCAGCAAACTGTCAAGTTGTCAGTCGAAGTTTAGTGGTGCTCAGCTGTTATTGGCTGCGGATTTCTTTGTAGGTTGTTGTGTTTCTTCAGTTCAGTCAGAAATCAGCAGAGGGGCTGTCACTGTGTCGGAAACATAGTTTTATGTTCTGTTTGTATATGTTGCCAGTTCTTCATATTTATTTTTTTGCCCATGTTTTATCCTTATTTACACAACGACCATTCTGAAATGTGCATAGTAACCAGCTGAATGCAGCAAATGAAAAGCACTAAGCAGGCACTAAAATGAAAAAATTTTAAAAAAGCCCATTTTTGACATTACACTTTTGTTCTCACTGTAAACTTCATGTTTACACTGCATGGTTTTTGAAGAAGCTGTATATGTTTGCCTTTATTTTAAAGATGTGTGAAAAAGACAAGTGGCTGATACACCAAAACAAGTTTTAACAATAAAGTGAATGTCAGAGTTGTCAACTTTTTTATTTTTTGAATCCATTTTAATAACATTTCAATTCAGGGAGGAAAAACACTGTGTTCTCCACTTATGCAACAGTGACAACTATGAACACAATTCATTTAATTCTGTTGACAGAAGAATTAACCCATCTTATTCATCATCACTTTGTGAAGTGTAAGTGTTAAGTATAAGACTATACCATGACACACCATGCGACGTGGATCTAATAAGCTTAGGTACAACGTGTGTGCACAATGTACAACGACTGTTTACTACTGAATTGTTTACAACGTATGTCATTATGCAACGTCATCTGCGCGCACCGCATTAGCGTACGTCATCCATATGCGCCGCCAGAGACAAACGCAACAAACAAGAATGTTGAACGCACACCTTGTTGCGGCATCGTGTGCATCGATCTGGGCACCATTGTGGCCTCTGTGTGTGTGTGTGTGTGTGTGTGTGTGTGTGTGTGTGTGCGCGCGCGCTAGCTGCTAGCTTGCTCACATGGAGGTTGCACTTCGTCCGCTGTTTTTTTCCACGCAGTCTTTATTACCCGGTCACTTCCTGCTGCATTTCTATTGGTTGATTAAGCTACGATCGGCTGCGATCGTCCTGAATATCTGACACTGCCCGATCGTGGGAGAATCGTCCGCGGCAGCCCAAAATAGCACAATGTGAACAGGCCATTAGTGTTAGGTTTGTCTGTTCAACAAATCTAAACTGGAAACAACGCCATGCTAGCAGCTCTGTGAGCCCGTACCTAGCCAAAGCAGTGTAACGAGCTAAAGCATGCTAACAAATATTACAATGCTAACCTCCTCATTTTGAGTAGGTAAAATTGTTAGCCTGCTGATATTCAGTAATTAGCATTAACAAGTCCAAGTATTGGGTTATTAAGAATACATTTTACATTAATGTCTGGAAAAAACATTAAAATTTGTCATCCCCTTTGTAAGCATTGTGTAGGTAATCAGCCCATATGTATTTTTATGCAGAATATTTTATCTACTATTAGTTTAGTTAATCTAGCTGTCTGCGCTGTTAGGCACCAACGAGCCCTCGTTTGTATTTTATTTTTGGTGCTCAGCCCCTATACACTGGCCACCAGCGATTCTTAATTTTGATAATAACTAATAAATCTGAAGTTAGTCAAGTATGAAAATGAGATATTGCCATATTATATGGCAGGGGATTAAATCACTGCGCTGGAGCTGCTCATGGCGTATTCAGCTATTAACTGAAATTTAATGGAAGACACTTGAAGTCACTGCGAGGTGACAGATTTCCTTGGAAGGCATAGGCAGGAAGTGATTACAAGCGACAATTAGCCTCTTGCTCCTTCTCTCTCTCCCTCTCTCTCTCTCTCTCTCATGCACACACACACACACACACACAAACATCCACAGCTCGCCCCGGTGTCACCCTGCCTTAGGCTTCCGATAGCAGGCTAACATTTCCAGACTGCATTCCTGAGGTCTGCTTACTCCTCATCTACTCTGGGAACCTGCACTTGGGCAGAAAATGGATCGTTTTCAAGGCAAAGTCTTTGTATACGATTGCCGTTCTTTTTTTAAAAAAACGTCTTTATTAAATTCAACGTCTCTGCTTGCATTGAGTGTTTGTGCTCGGTAATTACACAAAGTGGAAAGCCAGTATCGCCTCAGACCACACGACAGGCCTGAGCCTACTGTGACGAATCCATGCGGCGTAATCGGCCGTCTTCCACTGGCTGGCCTCAGCACAACCAGCCTTTGAATTGTACACCTAATTGGCAAGATGGAAAACCCATTCACTCAAGAGCAGACACTGAAACCTAAGACTTTGACTTGCACTTTCTAAAAGTAGACTTTGGTGGAGATCGGCGGCCTGCGCTTGTCACCAGTTTAATTCATGTGCCACTCGCTCCAAAACTCCCTCAAAGAGATGAGGGGAGCCGGCGCTGCCCGTCCTGCTTTATCAGCGATTCATTCATGCAGGAGGAAGGATGCTCCCCGTTTTGCCTGGTGGTAATCACTGGTAGCTGTCAACACTGCGGAATAACATGTGTTCTCATTGCAGCTACTGTATGTAGGACATTTCTGTAGTTCTTGTTTTGGGTTTTGGGTGTAGGCAGGACAGATCGGATCAGTGGCAAACACATATAGAGGTCAGTTATTATAAAGTTAGTATATAAGATAAAAAATATACATCCATTAAATATTAAAATTAAAAAAAAAAATCAATCCGGCACTGTAACTTCATCACCTCACAAAACATGGAGCCACATCAGTATGTCTTGCGAATTTTATCTGACTAAGAACTGTGCCCAGGTTTTTAAAAAAATAAGTGGCATATGAATCTAAGTGATTAAGGCCAGGGTGTAAACGGAGAGGGGGAGCTCAGTGGTAGGTGTGGAGGGACTGTGCGTGTCTGTGGCCAGCTGCACCTGTCTAACTGTGCTAGAGGAGCAGGTCCTTCATGGGGCCCCCAGGTGGAGCCCGGCCAAGGGGCAGTAGGAGTGGAAGGCAAGAAGGAGAAGTTGAACGGAGGTCGGGCTGAATGTGATTCCCCTGAGAAGCTCTCCCACCACATGCTGACCGGAGCTATAAATAACTTTTATTAGGTTTAAGATGAGTTAGTGGAGATGTTAGTCGTCAGCGTGTGCGCAGATACATGGATATATGGACACAGACTTTGTGTCATGGCTCGAAGGCACAGAAGCACATGTTAACAATAACAGACCTGCATGAACAAAATAAAACATATGTACAGTATGCTGAAAGAGCAGCATGCACAGGTTGAAATGGACATTAATACATAAGCTAAAAACCATTAATTAATAATCATTTAATCAGTTTGTTTACAGAGTTCTCGTTATGGGTAATGGGGCATATCCCACAATCCCCTGTCGCAGATAAGGACCTGGCCTGGATACACAGTGAGACACGCACAGGCTTAGTTGATAAAAACGCGAAAAATCAAAGACTGTGGCAAAAAGCAGTCCAGATGTTTTCTGACATTAAGAGTAACCTCGCCTTCCACTTGGAGGTTGGTCTCCTTTCTCGGGTGTCCACTGTTTTGACTGCCGCTATATAAAATAGAGCTGTCATAAGCATGAAGTGGACGACTCGAGGGGGTGAAGTACGAAAATGTAAACTTTATTGCAACTTTGTCATTCTAAGTTCTCTGATTTACGGAAGAGAGAAAAAAAAAACACGTTTAATGGCACAGTCATTGTAATATGTACATTGCTGATTCTGCAATAATCCCGACACCTGCGTTGTCAGGATTATTTGAGAGCGGCGTATTTAAGGCACAGGGCGCGATGTTAACTCAACCTGTAGAGGGCAGGATACAACACATCAAAGCTCTTCCTGCAACTTATACATGAACATACCACAGCCTTCCATACAAGCTTTAGAACAGGGACTAGAAAAGCTCCTCACAAGAAAGAGCGGAGTGGGGGGGAGAAAAAAAAATCACAGTTTGTCCATTGTACATTCAGCTCCTGGCAAGATTAAGACGTTGATGTGTTCACAACATTCTCTGTTGTACTAAGACATTTGGTGGTTTGATAAGCTTTAGTAGACCTGAGTGTTGGAGCTGATACAGTAAACTTCTTCGATCAAAGTTACACAGTCAAATTAGTGGTAAAGCACTCACTAAGTGGCAGGTTTTGCAGTCTGGATTCTCACTGCCGGCCGGTTAAGATCGTCTCGTTAAGAGCAAATCAATACAGGAAAGCGCTGCCATGCAGCACTGTCACTACACTAACTGTACACAGAGCATTACGTCATGGTGCAAAGGTTTTTAAAACGTTCAGTATAATCACAACAGAGAATCATCGGATTTACATTGTCATTTGCTTAGCAAGGAAGGCGATGGATTAAGTCCATAGAGTGGGCAAATTAAAGTTTTACATGAAGACATTAATGTCATTAATCTCACTACTCAATGAGGGTTTTACATCAAGTGGCCACTTATAAATCCTAGATTTTTTGCGTATGAGAAAATTGTGTACATTTACATACTTTTGGGGTCTGAAGAACTTTCCTCCAACTGTCCAATTAAAGGAATAGTTTTACATTTTTGGACGTATGTTTTTTTTTTTTTTTTGCTTTTTCTGTCTAGAGTTGGATAAAAAGTTTAATACCACTCTCATACATGTCTGATAAATAGGAAGTTGACACACAGGAGACAGTTTGCTTAGCTTGGCATAAAAAACTGCCACTGCTCCTGCCCTTTGGTTAATGTACAGATGAGATAAATCAGACGGAACATGTTAACCGTGAGGGGGCTATTCACCACATTTTACCAGCCTTTATACTACTCTGCATCATTAATATTGTGCAGACATAGTGCAACTGGTCGTCACCATCATCTACCTCTCTGCAAATAAGTTCACAAAATGTCATACTCGTTATCCTAAATATCCTTTAAACATCTGTGGCGTTGTCGACAAGACTTTCCTCAGCACTTCCTATGGCATTAATAACAAAGCATATCAACACAACATCAGACTGTCGTTTAAAAACATACATATGAGCAGCTCATTTAAAGCCCTTACTACAGCAGGTTAGTAGGAAGATTACATCCACTGTAAATTCAAATATCGTAAGATTTACAATGACAGTAGCTTGGCTTCAAGTTCGTGCGGCCTACAGTACTAAAGGACATTCAGGTGTGTCCAATGGAGTGGTATGTGGATTTGTAATTGCAGGTAAATGATTCTAAGTATAAGTGCTAAGGGGTGATTGACTATTGTGTCTGATGACTCTGCAAAGCAGTGAAAAAACCATAACTTGAGGTACATTCATTATACATCAGCCCGTCGGCCGGATAAGTTCAAGTAAAGGCCTTTCCAATGAGTGAGCAAGACATAGGGTGCCACGGTCCATTGCTTTTCCAATCCTGTGAGCTAATTTCATCCTCATAAGCATTTTCCCCTCAAAAAAATCCCTCGCGGTCATTTTCCATTGTCCATTGTCTCCTTCTATGTCTTCATTTGGTCTTCTTGAGAGATTCAGATTGTGTTGAAGCAAACGGGGAGCTTGCTTTGTTCCTCCTTATCAAGAGATCCAGCAGCAGCTAAAAAGACTAAAGACTTTAAAGACTGTAGAAATGCAGTATGTAAACATACAGATTTGTCCAAAGTTACAACACAACAACAAAAAGGCGGAAGAAAAAAAACACCTAGAAACAAATCAGCCAAGAGGTAAAACCAATTATCTTTTTTTTTTTAAAAAAAGGAAGAAATAAATGTCACAAAGGAAAGAAAATACAAATAATTTTTGATCTGTAAAGTGCAAGTATAAAAAAAAATTAAATCTAGATGTCTCAAGACAGAGCCTTGAGACAGGGTCAATGGTCTTTCGTGGAAAAGTGCAAGTTGAGAACAGCACAAGTTTTTTTTTCTAAAGAATTTGATTCAAAACAGTAACCGGATAAGTCAGATGATGATTGGTAGATGATTCACGTGACTCAGCTTCTCCCTATGAAAACGGCCACCTCTTCCAAAGGCACAGGGTAGTCTTGAAGGAACGTCCCCCCGTCAAACACCTGAGCGTTCTGGCTGTCCTGCCACTGGAAGCCCCCATCAGGTAAATAAATATCCCTCCGCACTGCCCCCTTCTCCACCACTGGTGCCACCAGGACCTGGAGACAGGTAATGACACATCCATCTCAGTTTGGTCAAACAAACTCAGATGTCAGAGAGAGTGTACACTTCATAAGCAAGGCATTATATTTCATCTGGGGCTGATTCATACACGATCTTATGCCAAGCATGTCAGATGCTGACAGAGGGAACTCGATCCCCTCCCATCGGAACGCCGTTAGGTCACCTTGTCTCCGATGAGGAACTGGTCATCAATGGTGAAGCTCATGGGGTCACTGGGACTGAGCCACCACATCGGCCGGTAAATGGGGTTTCCCGTCATCCGCCACTCCTCTGCGTACCTTTCTATCAGCGGAACCACGTCCCTCTGGTGCTTCGCTATGAAGACCTGGGTCAGATTTAGCACCTATGGGTCACCAGTAGAAAAAAAAGACATAAATTACAGAGAAAAACAATTATAGGTAGGTAATAACATATTTCTATACTCCTGTGATTCCAAAAGTTAGCTCATAAGGAATGTATGTAGGATAATTGTGTGCTTTTTTTTTTGGCGAAGCCATAGCTGCTGGAGCTCTGACAAGTATCCAGACAAATATATTTTCAAGAGCGACTAAAACCGATGAAAAGAAAATTCCTGCTGCTTAACTAAAGGATCTGCCGCAGGGACCTCAGCACAAAAAAAAAAAAAAGATCTGCTAAAGAAATTCTGTGCCACGGCGACACGGACATGCAGACGAACATAAGAGCAGCTCATTGTTGACTCGGAGTTTAACGCTGCCTTTGTCCTTTCTCCCTGTGGCCACGCGGCTCCAGAATTCCTGGAGGGGTCACATCCTCTCCAGCGTCCCGTGACAAAAACAAAACTTGACCGCATCTATTAAAAAAAAAATGTATTTTTATGAGTTGGGATTGAGAACATTCGTAGGAATGAGCTCAAAGTCAGCCGGGGGTTTGAGTGGCTTGCTCTCTAACGGAGAAGCCAGGCGTGTGTGTGGCTTTGAGGTTTTTATTGCTATTCGATTCCAGCGCAGTCGCCGCCGTGACCTGTCCATGACTGAGTCAGGGCGCGCGCATTCTGGAAATGAAGGTGTGCCGCATTTAAACGACAGCACCACCCCCCCAGAGTAACAGAGGAATTCATCCTCTGAAGTGTGTCGCAGCCTCGGCCACACTCCGTCTGAGTTTAGCAGTTGAAGGCCATGCGACTGTCTAAAATGGAAAACGTCGCCGCTGTCAAATGTTTCGCCGCTCAAAAGCCCCTATTTTTATCTCTGTCTCTCCCAATATATATATTTTGCTGCCTCGGTGCTCTCCTCGTGGAAAGAGAGCAGTGGCGCGCTCCCACCCTGTCACACTTGTCAATTACTCATGGAAATCGTAATTGCCACAATAAAAGTATTTTTCCAAGACTTGTCCTCAAATTCATTATCATTCCTGCCGAAGTGGCTCTTGCGCGGAGAGCCGTAAATCTAGATGAGGGGTTGTAATTCGGAACAGATGGACTCTTAACCACAGGTGATGTTGGGAGGGGGCCAAACAATCGCTCCTATTGAGGGAGGAAGGGAAGGGCAGTGGAGGGGAAAAATCGCCTTCCCGGGCTTTGAGAAACATCAGGAGCTCGTCTGTGCAGGAACCCGAGCTCTGGTACCACATTGTACCACAAACAGAGTGATATCTGTCACCTGACTCTTTGAGACCGTGGGCATTGTTTTGCCGCTGTGCAAGGTGAGCGATGCATTCCTCATCTCCAGCAGAGAGAGACAACGTTAAGTCCTGCCTCTCCCGCTGGGGAGGGCGGGGGGCTCGCGCACCTTCGGCTCTCCGACATGGTGGGAACTTCTTGGCACAGACCCACAGAGATGAGGAGAAGCTGCTGGGTCAATAAACGATTTTCTTAAATAATCTTAAGAGCAGCGTGAGAAGGACGGATGATCTCCTGATCCCTTATTGAACATCTAACAGGCAGCATTTGCAAGTCACTTCCCTTTATCTCTTCACTGTAAGCCTTCACAAGGGAAAATCTTGGTATCACATCTGGAATAGAATGTGAACCCACAATATTGGTGCAATTGTAATTAAACCTGGATGGTGCTCAGCCTGTGTTAATACAAAAAGCAAGTTGGAAAAAAGTGGGGGGGATTGACAAAACACAAACTAGTTATATAGAATCATGTGTAGCTCTGACTGGTTAGAAGTGTGTTTCTGATTTATGGCGGTATACCCGATCTTCCCCACAGACCCAAGGGGGCGTGTGGAAGCTGATAACAGGGAGAAACGCTGCAATTTCCAACCAACGGATGAACAACTCCTCATCTGTGACCAGATCTCCAGACAGAGAGCCACCTACGGGAAAAGAGGGACAGACAGAAATCATTATATCACACTGGACTGGTATTCAATTTATGGAAATACGGGTGGCGAGCTCTGTTTTGTTTTGTACCACAACCGCTGTGTGCGTTTGCCAAGTGTTCATTGTCCATGACATTGCTCATTAAGAGTGATAAATTACAGCTTTCTTGGAGAAGAAGCCAAAAATACCTAGCTGTGTGCATTTCATACACCGACGCATGAAAATAGGAACATTAGAAAATGTGAACGGTCCCAGTACACTTTAATTACAGATCAATTATTAGTCTACCACATTTCATTTTCTCCACTTTAACGCAAACAGTTTTCTTGATGTACATATTCTATGACGTGCATATGTATGGCAGTGACCTTAACATGGCATAAGTGTGAGCGGTGACCCATCGGCAGTGGTATTACCTACTGCATCAGGAATGAGGAAGTTGTATCCCAGCAGAGCGTGGTGCAGCAGGGAGGGAATGATGCCCTTCAGGCCCATTGGGCTCCAGTCGGACTGCAAGGGGGTCATCTTCACAAACAGCGGCTTGTGGCTCGACCTGAGATGCAGAAAGATCCAGCGTGGGGATAAGCATGACTCAAAATAAAATATCCATCTCTACAAATGACAGACATCAGCACAGGTGCCCGCGGGCTTTACCGTGTCCCTGCTGTTACGATGGTGGAGTCTCCTATCCTTGTGGCCAGGTCAGCAAGTAGGCTGATGTATTTGTCTCCACCCAGAGCCTGTGGTGCCTGCAGGGCCCGCTCCTCAAACAGATTGCCCTCACCCCCCTCCAGCATGACGTACTCCATCCCCAAATGGGCCTGCAGGGATCCCACTCTGTCCAGGAACCAGCTCACCGCTCCCGGGTTCGTGATGTTCAGCTTTACACAGAACTTCCCTCGCCACTGGCTCAACACAGGGATCTGAAGGAAAGAATTTTTCCGGATTAGGCCATGTTCACACCGCCTTTGCTGAAGCTTTAAGGTTGAGGATGTTTCCTTTGAAAGAAAAGTTCTGTGCATTGTTTTCTTTTTTCAGTGTATTCTAAATAAATTGTTTTAGAAATGGAACATGTTTGATTTGAATGGACTCGTTTTACCACAACACTCACCAGTTGTCCCGTCGAGGCTGAGGGGAGACTGAGCCAATAGGCCTCGGTGCCGTCCATGAGGGAGGTGTGGAACTGTGTGGTGTCCACACCCAGGAAAGGGGACAGGGTGATGGAAATGTTAAGAAGCTTGACAAGTGGGAGGTCCCTGGTCAGTCTCTTGGACATCCCCCTTTTCCTGCCATTGAGGTAGTCATGGTCCTGCTGATAGTCAGAGAGAAACACAATGATGTCACACTTACGCTAAGGTCAACAATAATCAGCAGACAGCATTAATATGTAACAATAACTGTATTAATATTAACAATAGCATTATTATCTACATAATTTACTTAACAACAATATAATGGACTAATGGAGGAATTTCAATGTGCACTGGGATATTGATTTCTCAATGTGGGAGCCCTGTTCTGTGAACCTCATGTAACGTATGTTATAATCCTTTGGAATTCCAATGCTGAGTTTTCAGATTACATAAGTGTGGAACAAAACCTCTTAAGTGTACAAACGTTGACCCCTGAAGGTCAAGCTGTGGTAAGAATAAAGGGTAGATTAGCAGATATTATGTAACTTCTTAGAATTTCACTTTGACTTCCAAAAAAAAAGTACAAAATACTGCAAGGCAAACACAAAGACGACAAAACCCTCGACTAGCCTCTGTTTTCAAACTGCATGTAAATGCTGCATTATTTAATATCTCAGCTACGCAAATTATTTCCCAATGCCAGAGAACCGTTCCAAACAATTATGGAAGCTGGAGCAGAGACACCAGAGTGCGACTGATAATTTATGACTACCAGTAAAACCGGAGTGAAAAAGAGGTCTAGTTTTACAGACAGTCATTATTGGCAGTCACGCTTCAGTAGAGCCGTACAGGAGAGGACAACTTCCAGCTTCCATTAGTTCCCATGCAGCACTGTACAAGGTTACATAGGTGAGATGAATGATGGAGAGCCAACAACACCGGTGTTCAATAGTGGGCAGTGGGTGCAACCAAATGGCATCCACCATCTGGCATGCGCCATTTCTCCCACATTCTCACCCGCTGTCTGTTCTTTCACAGGTGCTAATGGGAACATAGTGTTAGCGCTGTAATTGGATACTGATTATGGGGATTTGTGCTTTTGCAGGGACCAGGTCGGATTGGAGCATCAAGTTGGTGTCAGCATCACCTGCTCGTGTTAGTACTGGCTATGATCTCTTTATTTCTCATTGCAACCTGAGAGCTGTCAGGGGAACCTCTGTTTGTCTATGCTCAGCTATATTTGTTTTGTAATGAAATAGCTCCGCGTATTGACTTAGATCCACTTGACTGTAACTTTTAGGGATCTTGCCTTGGGGCTGTTTTCAATAGTAATTCATGAAACCTAGCATGATAAAAGCGAACCTGTCCTGTTCCTTGTTCCCCTCCTATCTCCAGCACTCTTATTAAGCTATTGGCTTAGGTTCTGTGCCCAACCTCAAAAAATACCAGCACTATCTGAGCTATGATTCGTACCATGTCAGCGAGGAGGGTGGTGGAATGTTCATTGAGGCTGATGACTCCCTCCCCCAGCTGGTGTCTCCTAAGACGATTGGAGAAGATCCTTAGCTCGCGCTCGACCTTCGGGCCCGAGTCCACGTTGGTTAGCAGCTTCCAGAACGGCAGCCTGTGACAAGCAGAGAAGGGTCATACAAGACCTGCTGCTGTGGGAAACCTGAATGCGTCGAAGCATATGATTCCACATGTACACACATATTTTACGACAGCGCACAAAGATGCATCACTGCTCGATGCCCAGAGCGCCCTCGTCTCCTTTCATTTTAGTCTAACTGAACTGACCATAGCGCCTTCATGTTGGGCAGCTCCCTGCTGGGGGGGGAGAGTTGTTGTGCAGCTTCCTGGTGAGCAGCTTTCACGTTGTGGGCAACGCACACAGTGTACTGCAGAGGGAGACGCTCCATACTGGGCAATGACTGCAGGCAGAACTGCTGTCTGCTGTCCACCCCGACCTGTAGGGGGACGTCAGGGGACACAAGAACCGCGACACCTGTGTGGTGGGAAGAGGACAGGACAGGATATCTTCACTTACATAAACAGATAGAAGGTCGGCTTTGATAGGAAGGAGGCATGAGACAGTGCAGATTCTTCTTCGATGACATCCTGAGACGGGTATGAGCGTGATGGATGGAGTGTTGTGGGAGGCAGAGTGCAGGCTGTGTCAGCTGATATAGCTCCACTCAGATGTGAGAAATACACTCCTTAGAATGAGATACAGCAGTATGCCGCTGGATGGGTTTACCCAGGGACCGCTGGCAGCTCCTGAGGAGGTACGTTACACCGCATACAAGATTTGAGAAGGTGGGGGGCATAAGGGTGAAAGTTATGAAGATTTTACTCAACCTCACCTTTCTCCCAATTCACAACCTAGAAAAACACCTAAGATTCAACTTTACGTAAAAGATAGATCCATGTATTGAGGGCCTCCATTGTTTTTCTCTCATGCTGTCTGTATACAACGCATCACAGGCTGGGAGAAATGATAAATTATGGGAAGCAGATAATTGTGTCCACAGATGTAACTGCCCTGCAAAGAATGTCTCTTCCCTCTCAGGTTACCCCAAACAACCCCACCCCCCCACCCCGGCCTCAACACTTCTCACCCGTCCTGACTACCACTTCAAACTTTAATTACCTTCCTGTCTGTCCCTCTCCGCCCCGTGGTACCGTGGTTCTGTCCCATCTTAGGTCAGCAAAACCCAGCCAATGACTGATCTGAACCTTCCACCCACAGCTTTTTGGTTGCACAACTGGCTCAAACCAGGATTTGGGATCGGAATCAATTCAGGATTAAGGCGCAATAAACCTGCTTCCACAGCAAGGAGACTGAAAACAGTCTGAAAAGCCTGAGCTCAGAAAGCTGGCTCACCTCATAGTCACCATCTCTGGTTTCAATGAGCTTACTGTTTTTAATGCAGACAGGAACCGGGAGCAGGCAGGATACTCATGTACGGACTTATAATCAGTTTAATCGTTTCAGAGATCAGCATTCAAGTGCTGCATTCGGCCTGGTGAGGAGCCTTTAGCCTGAGAGTGTTCCTCATGTGCGTGTGACGGTTAATGTCAAAGAGATACTGGTAACACCTCAGCTGCCTCTCACATGGTATTAAGTCACCATCCAACTGCTTGTTATGGGTTCGCAAATGGGTGATAGTAGACATTTTTCTTCCTGCATGAAAAGTGCTAACTATTTTAGTTGTGCGAGCACGTTGCGTATTGATTCCCTGCGCGAGCGGTGGCGAAGAAAAGTGGGGCAGTGGAGAAAACGTTGTAGCCTATGGAGGGATGGGAGTGGAATGCGGGCAGTGGAAATAGAGGCGACCAAACTACACCAGACACCGAGCAGCTAGAATGATGTGCAGATACACCAGGGCTGCAAACGCTGTGTTTGAACAAAGTGCACGCGCGGCGGAAAGTGGAGTTTAAGTTTGCAGAGCATGACTTCTTGAGTCATATTTAATTTTTATGGGAAATGACACTGTAGCGCCCCGGGGAAATGGCACAGTCTGGTCAACAACAGCTGTAACTTTTATTCCATCTCTGACTACACGTCAAGCTAAAATGTTAAATATAATAAATCTTCTCAAAAGTACTGTCCAACTCTACTCAAATATACCATATATTTTAAAGGCCTGTTTGAAACTGAACCTTCAACCATGGATATATATACACACACACACACACACACACACACACATATACATATGTAAATGCAACACTAAATGATAGCATAGTATGTCTGGATGCATTTACCAGTCAGCAGCAACAATCAATAAGTGTTATTTAAAGAAAGTGAAGCCGAGTTACAGCCAAAGTGGGGAGCCCAGGAGTTAAAGGGGAAGTGAGGGGGGGCCTATTTTTAGAACAATTCCTTAAACACTTCAAGCTTCCCCCGAAATATTTTCCACTCCCTCTCAAAAGTAAAATTATATGCCCGGCGGACCGCGTCCAATCGCCTTTAAAGCCGCAGATATGCAAAGGTAAAAAATGAATGAAAGTTTCACGGACAGATTCGAACGTTTCGGCTCCCGCACGCTTCCGTTTTACTGCCGTTGAGCCGACACACAAATCAAGAGAACCTGGAATCACCTCTTCCTACGTACGTACACATACACATATACCCGTGCACATTCTTGCAAGCGCTTTAATGGGGAACTCTAGCGTTCCCAGAAAAACAGAGGATGACTTACAGGACAGTAAAGGTTTCATACTTCCTCCTGCTTAGTCAGAGCCGAACGTTTTCGAGGTGGTAGCTGAGGTGACCCCTCGCTCCCACCGAGGGGTCAGGGCGGTGTTAATGTGGCGTTTAGGCCTGCGGAGAGCGACTGGTTTGAGAGCTGCTGCTGTGCACCAGATGGGCCGCTCTCTCTTACCTGTCATATTTATACTGTTATTTATGACACCTGTGCACGCCGACCTGATCGAGACTAAAAAAATGTGCACTGAAACACTTACCGTGTGTCTGTGCGTGTGTGTGTGTGTGTGTGTCCGGTTGTGTATGTGTGTTCTCAGGCATGTATTTCCTTAACAATGGAAACTTAGGTTCTGTGCCCAACCTCAAGAAATTGATGGCCACATAACTGGGCTCTTGCCATGGTAGTAAATTTCCAATCCCAGTTATTGAAAAAATAATGACGCTCGAAAGAGACTTTCTCTGCTCTATTTCTCTCATCAATCAGTTTTACGCTTTTTAAGTGTGAGACGCTGTGTTCTTGCACAAATATTCCGAGTCAAACGCGCCTCTCCGACCATCAGTGCGATCAGACGCGTGCAT
The DNA here is from genome assembly GCA_016785345.1 of Trinectes maculatus. Lineage (NCBI taxonomy): Eukaryota > Metazoa > Chordata > Actinopteri > Pleuronectiformes > Achiridae > Trinectes > Trinectes maculatus. Next base: position 389,032 of record JAFBJQ010002838.1, read on the forward strand.
GCACTTTGATGTAAAGCAAAGTTATGTTCCTGTGAAAGTCGCACTATTGTTTTGCACATAATTCACATGCAATTTATTTTTTATTCATTCATTATTCCAGAAAACAGAACTAATCCAAGTGAGCGCAGGTTGCTCGATTCCTGTGTTTACAGCGAAAGCTATGAAAAAGCTGAATGTGTGTACGTCAATGCACAGATGCTAGTCTGTGGGTCCTTCATTTAATCACTCTCTCTCTCTCTCTCTCTCTCTCTCTCTCTCCAGCGTCTCTCGCTTGATGTCCTTGATGGAAAGAATTAGGCAGGAGATTGACTGTGGAAAATGTTGTCAGATGATTTCAATACAGTAGACCTCTCATACAGGGGATGACAGCCTGCCTTTAACAAAGCTCCAGCTGGCTAAGTGAGTCATGATTGAAGCGTTTCACATCTCACTTGTCGAGGAGAGTCGAAGTTTCAGGGCAGCTGCCCAAGGACCTCCTGGTGACCTATTGAGTAACGCGGGGGAGCACTTTTGGACAGCTTGTTTTTGTTTGACAAGGAAAATGCTCAACCTGAAGCTACACGCAGAATGCCTGGACATTATTTATATACAGATTGTTGACAACAACAAGAAATCAAAATGTGTTCTTATTTTTTTATGGTTTTAGGACTTCCTCTAATATTGCTTACAATAAAGCACCATGATAAATGTACGTTTCAGCAGAATATTTTAATCCTGTAAAAACTTTGCCATTAAAGCTGATTAAGTATCATAATCTGACAGGAAAATGGAAAATCAAATATTAAGTTGAACCTCTATTGCCATATTGTTCCTGTGCAGTTCTCGCCAAGAGACCAACAACAGACAGCAGGAGCAGTGACATGCCATTTCTTTGGATCCCACATGGAAAGACTGAGTCAGGAATAGAAATAAAGAAACGGAGCGGGACTCAGTGAGGCAAAGAGGAGGGAAAACATGCAAAATACAAAGGTAGACATGGAAGTATAGAGAGAGAGAGAGAGAAAATTAGGAAATGTGTGCACACATCGACACGTGCAGGAGGGAGTCTTAGAACTTCTGAGTGTGTCATGTGAGACTTGCAGAAAAGATATCTGATTCGGAGCCCTGGTGCGCACTGCATCAAGGCTAGCATGGAAAAAGCAGATATGGGGAGACGGTAGATAAATTACTTTTATTGGATCCAGACTGCAAAATGATGTCAAAGCCCCTGGTAAAAGCAAACAGCACGTCTCCCAGCCCTATTTGAAATGATGAGCTGGGGAATCTTTGGTTCGAGCCAACGTTTTCTGTCGGATGGAAGTGAACAACGTTTATGGTGAACAATGGAAGACGCAGTCCAACTTATGACCATGTTGTAAAGCATAAGTGAATGGGGAAGATAATAATGAATGAAATTACATTAAAGGTTAGAAAAACAGTATTAATGACAACAAATAAATTCTGTGTTTTTTTAGTGTACTTGAAATTTTTAAAATTGCTCATTAATCATTTTACTTCCATACTAATTAAATAATATTCTATACATTAAAAAATTTTAATGAATCTTTAAATCACATGATGGCTGAAGGCTCTGACATTTTACTAACTATCAATGAAGTGGAGGTTATGAATGTTATGAAATAATTTCTACATAATTCGTTTTAAATAAATGACTGCTTTGTAGAAAAGATTCTGCCTGACTCATATCCACACATTGATTTTCAGCTCTGTCACTGGAGCTACACAAATCCATGCATGGTGACAGATAAAGCTGGACAATAGCTATAATTAAATAATTATAAAGCTACATCACAACGCAGTAATTGAATACATTTATTCTAAATTGTTCATGTAAAAAAACTATTTTCTGATTCGGGCCCTGAATGGTACATCGCAATGTAACAATGACGGCATCTAGGTGTTGTAACATAGATAACCACTGACAGTTCCTGTCCGTTACTATTGCGTCCCTACAGCAGTGTGTCAGGCAGCACATGATGACTGTTATGCAACTTGACCATGTGCAGTATTTCTTCTCCAAATGATGGCTATCTGCACGTGGACAGTTTATCCCAAACTATTAATACTTAGATTTACTGACTAACACGCCGCACTAAATTGCAGACTCTGGATCTCGGGTTTCTTTAATGTAATAAAAAGCTGTTAAAGCTTTGGAGCAAAGTCTCCTCTTATGTCTTTAATGCAGGATGTGGCTTCCGTGATATCTAATCTGTCCTTAGTAGCCCAGTTGTTTTTTGTATGGATAAAGACAGGTGGGGCTATGACAAGTTCCTCCAGTTGGCAACACTCTCAAATGTCACACTACTGCATGGTTGCATATATCCTCTGTCCTGTCTCACTGCTTGACTCTTCTGCCTCCGCTTTACTTTGTGACTCTTTGTGTGTTATTCTTCATTTTCTTTGAAATCGAAAATAGAATTGTAAAGTACCCAGTCATTTTGTTTGGCTCTATTGCTATATGGTTCAGCCTGTCTCGCTTTTTAAATGTCCCCAGGAGGCCTCTTAGGTCAGTAACATCAGTCACAGCTCCATATCCCCCCACCACATTTATAATGTGCCCCTATGACTAACTGGAGTCAGTGAAGACAGGTCCCATGCCCACACCAGGCCTCACATGTTCTCCAGAAATATTGCTGATGGTCACTTTGTTGACACAGCTGTGGAGCCTTGTATTACATTAATTTTGGGACACTATTACTGCAAAGTGCAGAGTCAAGTGCACTGCGTACACCGAGAGTAAACTATTAGTGCCTATGTGTTGATGCAGTCCACCTGACGCTACTTTTAAAATAGGTTTTTAATTTTAAAATGCATATATATATATATGCATTTTTAAATTAATAAAAAATACATATTTTTTATCCTATTCAATGCTTTCTGCTGATCCCTAATGACAATGGCCTGGTACAAAAAACTACTACAGAGAAATTATGTTAAATTCTGTGAATCTGCATAAAGCTTCTTCAGCTGTGCACATTATATGGATGCGAGTGCAAAACAAAAACATCTTTGAGCTAAAGATATCAATTAAATCTATATCCAGTCTGCTATGTTTGGGGCTATGTACAATATGTGGTTACTTGGCAACATTCAAACAGTTGTTCTCTTTGGGATCTCATCTCGTTTGTGTGTGTGTGTGTGTGTGTGTGTGTGTGTGTGTGTGTGTGTGTGTGTGTGTGTGTGTTCTCTGCTGAGACAGAGAAACAAAGGGCTACAGGGCTCTGATAATTACTGCCATCCACACACAAGGTGGAAAAGGGATTTCTGTCATGTGACTCTCTTGTTAATCCAGCCACTGTGTTACATAAGATCCCAAAAATGTGTATTGGTGTATGTGGGCATGACATGTGTGCATTTGTTTCTGTCAGTGTGTGAATGTGAATGCGTGCCTGTGAGACGACTGCTATCAGTCAATGAGTGACTGTATCACCTCATTGGTTGATGTCATGCTCATGTGACATAGTTGACGTTAAATCGGTGCTTACTCGCGCATCAGTACTCACAGATGCGCATATTGTACATGAACGAGATTCTCCAACACCGCCAAATGATCCAGTCTAAAAAAAATACATGCTGTAATGTGTATGCACAATGTGCCAGTATATATAATATTATAAAATTCTATGTGTATCAAAAATTTTCATGAAAAAAGATTTGGGTTCGTTTGGGCAACAGCTCCGGAAGCAAACGCCACACGGAACCAGAGGTGGCGTCCCTGAGGTTAATGCTACACCAGCTACCAAACAAACACACACACTTCACCATAAACACCATAAACTCTCATCAATCCCATTAACCATTCACATCTGCCCATGGGCCCTGCCTCCCCCCTTTTGCCCCAGGATAAAATCTAACACCCCCCAAAATAACCTGGTGAGTTATAAGAGTCAGCGGGGCTCTGATCCAACCTGCCCTTTTAATAGAAACAAAAGGCAATTACCCCACTATCCCAAAGAGTTAATTTAACATGCTAAATGCGCTTTGCCTTTGTCGTCTAATCTCTAAATTAATGAACAGAGATCGTTTTGTGCTCTATTTGTGGGACACTCGTCCTGTCCAGTCAGTGGTTTGTGTTTTGGAGATTTTGTTTCTAGAGGCGGTCGGGACTGTTTTTCTCAACTCAAGCGTATCAGCGAGACGTCAGTGGGGTGGGGTAAGGGTGGGGCGGGGGTACGAAAACATAACAACATCCACAGGGCTTCCCTCACGCCATGTGATTCACGCCACACATCCTATACCCACTTATGTAGGGGTCAGATTCCACGAGCCCTTGCGCTGACCTCACACCAATGGCAAGTGCGGAGAAAAAAAAAACTGCTGACCCTTTGCCATTTTAAAGATGCAAAACGTTCTCTGTCACTGTAACAGACAAATGATCGATCCCAGCCGTGACCTCTTACCTGAGGAGCCCAGGAAGTAGCGCTCGAGGACAGAGCCGAAGCCGGAGGGATTGTCCTTCAGATCGCTGACCATGAAGGGCTGCATGGTGGCATTCTGATCATTGATGGGCCACGTTTGACCCCGCACACTGGCTCCACCGTACCAGGACACGTTGGTCATGGAGAAGCAGTCCTGAGACATGATAACACACACATGCGCAGGGACACACAAAACCATCGGGAGAAATTACTCGAGAGAGAAACTGGTCGACTGAAACAAAAAACAAACAACTGAACATAAAAAGCTGATGCTGAGATTTTACTGGTTAAAGGAAATATATAGGGACATGAAATAAGACTGTGTTTTGAATAAAAATGTCAAAATCAGTGGAATGTAGAAGAATATTTTTATATGTTTAAAACACTTAAACATGCATCACAACTTCCAATAACATTAATGTAACAGTTTATAGGAGATGGCAGAAAACAGGGAATGCATGAGAAACATTATAAGTGGGTATAAATGAAATATTTGCAGTGGTACCAGTGCAGGTGGGTGATGTCTTATTAGAGTACATATAAATCTCATCTTTGACATACAGTGTGCTACTGTTACTCTAGTGCTGAAATCGAAGGCGCAGCGTGGCATACGGTACAGGAGACAGTCTCAGAAAGCATCGCACGCACGAGGCATTGAATGACAGCGTTTTCTAAGAGAAAGCTCGTCCTTCCTCACTGCGTCTTTATAACTGGGTGACAAACGCACCCATTTATTTCATGTCAGCAATCCCCCGGCTCCGTTAACGAGTTTCAGCAGAGGTGACAAGAGGTCACCTGCAAGGCTCTGGCCAGGATTTTGGAAATGAGAGGAATAAAGGGAGACTTTGGTTTTGGACGGATTTTCTCTGAGCACATGACATGGAGTTATGGCGAGGAATGTTCCAGTGGGGACAGATTAACCTCCCCAAACATCCAAATAGTTCAATGCCTTTGATTATTAAGCTGGAGGAAAGTACAGTAAGTACTGTGCATGTGGAAATGCATAACAATGGGGACACAGATTTAAGTATTGAGCACAGTGCAGATTAACCAGGGCTGGAATCACTTTGCACATCTTTTTTTTCCCCGTTATGTCTGTAACTTTCCATATCTTTCATACAGTGTCTACAACCCAATTTCAAAACAACACGTTTTTACAAAGTATCATCACAAAAATTAAATGCAAATTTTGGAAGTTGTTATTATTTCATTACCTCACCAACATCAATCAAACACCTGAACAACACAACGTCTTGTAATTACACTGCACCAGAAAAATGATAAATATTGTTTTTGTATAATCGATTCCTGATGAATGAAAACAAATGTAACGTTGTCACAAATATATGTTTAGTTTTTTTTACTGCAGTGTCACCACGCTCGCGCACGGCACAGCGTTTTGGAGAGTTTTTACGCGTGACGCACGTTAAGAGGAGATTTTTTGCACGTTGCATTTTGTGTCATATTGTCATGACTGGGCTGTGATGCGGACATGCACATGTGTGCACACTGGAAAAACAAACAAACAAAACAACCCCCTACCTTCAGCTCCACATGACAGTGCACCGGCGTCCATGTCATACTGTAGCACTCGGTCTCCTTCTCCTCATTCACCTCCAGCGAGATCTTCACCTCCGCCACCGAGTCCCACGTGTAGCAGAACTCCGTCTTATTCAGCCAGCACAGGTTCCTCACGAAGGGAACCTCGACGTCGGGGTTCCCCACATTCCCGACGTCGATTTCCACAAAGGTCTTCTCCTCCGTCAGGGTCTGTATGACCAGCGAGTGGGTTCGCCTCTCCCAGATCAGTCCACTAAAAGTCCCCCTGAGGATCCAGTTCTTGTTGGGCTGGTCCACCACTTGCCAGTATATGATCCCGATGGTCATTACGAAGAAGACGGCGACCCCGAGACAGGCAATAGCTCCTTTCCAGGTCTCGTTCATCTCCTTCAATCCTGTATCCCATGTTACCTCTGGGATGGGGCTAGGGTTCCTATTTCGAGCGTGGGGCATGTTGTTTTTGAGATCAGCAAAAGAATTCAAACACAAAAAAAGCTGCAGAAATCTCTGTGCGTCAGAAATCTCTGTTGCTTCATCATGTCATGTTGTTTTCAGTGAGGCTACAGGGCAAACCAGCCTGCTTTGATTGGATTGGATTTTTTTTTTTTTTTTTTTTTTTTTTTTTTTTT